>JANAVB010005397.1:2112594-2312967 GCA_029216955.1 Iris pallida | reverse complement strand
CGTATCGTCCAACAAAGCGACTGGAACGAGAAGCTTAGTGAATGCTTATGGGCGTACCGTACTACAGTCCGAACGGCCACAGGGAACACACCATTCTTCCTGGTGTACGGGAGTGAGACAGTTCTCCCATTGGAGACTCAAATACCCTCGCTCCGTATCGCCCTCACTTATCAATTGACGACGGATGATAACTAACGACGCCGACTACAAGAGTTAGAGGCATTAGATGAAAAGCGCCTCCTGGCCCAGCAACGAATCGAGCTATACCAAGCACGCATCTCTGGAGCCTTCAACAAGAAGGTTAAAATCAGAACATTCCAAGTGGACGATCTCGTTCTGGCAGTCCGGAGGCCGATGGTCATGACTCGCAAGACCGCCGACAAGTTTCAGCCAAAATTGGAAGGTCCATTTATCATCGAGGCTGTATTCTTTAACGGTGCTTACCGCCTCGCAAAACAAAATGGAGACTTGCTCATGTTGCCCGTCATCGGCAAGTTCTTGAAAAAATATTATGTCTAAACGATACATCCCAGATTATCGAGTCATGTACCCGCTGGTGCCGCTGAACTCACATCCACAACATTCCAGATTATCGAGTTATGTACCCGCTGGTACCGCTGAACTCACTTTCACAGTATTCCAGATTATCGAGTCATGTACCCGCTGGTGCCGCTGAACTCATATCCACAATATTCCAGATTATCGAGTTATGTACCCGCTGGTGCCGCTGAACTCACTTTCACAATATTCCAGATTATCGAGTCATGTACCCGCTGGTGTCGCTGAACTCACATCCATAACATTCTAGATTATCGAGTTATGTACCCGCTGGTGCCGCTGAACTCACTTTCACACATTCCAGATCATTGAGTCATATACCCGCTGGTGCCGCTGAACTCACTTTCACAGTATTCCAGATTATCGAGTCATGTACCCGCTGGTACCGCTGAAATTACATCCACAATATTCAGATTATCGAGTTATGTACCCGCTGGTGCCGCTGAACTCACCTTCACAGTATTCCAGATTATCGAGTCATGTACCCGCCGGTGCCGCTGAACTCACATCCACAATATTCTAGATTATCGAGTTATATACCCGCTGGTGTCGCTGAACTCACTTTCACAGTATTCTAGATTATCGAGTCATGTACCCGCTGGTGCCGCTGAACTCATATCCACAACATTCCAGATTATCGAGTCATGTACCCGCTGGTGCCGCTGAACTCACATTCATAATATTCAAAATTATCGAGTCATGTACCCGCTGGTGCTTCTGAACTCATATTCCGGGCACTCTTTCAGATAGTAAGTCATGTATGACCATACCTCTGAACTTTCTTCCTGGAAGCGATCCTCCCTCATGATCCACAACCCGCACTCCCAGTGCACAAAAGGGTAACAGATCCAAAAATTTCCAAAACGGCCATGTCCTCATTACCTCTGAGTCATTTCACTTCCGCCAAAAACAAATCACCCTTTGCATAGAACTTCCATGTCCTCATTACCTCTGAGTCGTTCTATGTACCCTCCTTCATTGAGCCCACTCCTGCCATGTCCTCATTACCTCTGAGTGGGAAGGCTCCGTCGAAGAAACCTTCATACTTGCCGTGTCCTCATTACCTCTGAGTAAGTATGATGATTCCCTTTCGACTTATTATCTGTACCCACAACCGGAGTACGCCAAGGATAATAGGTCCACAAATTTTCTCCGCTGAGTCCGCTCCTGCCATGTCCATTACCTCTGAGTAGGAAGACTCCGCGGTAAAACCTCCGTACTTGCCATGTCTCATTACCTCTGAGTAAGTATGTTGGTTCTCTCTCGTCTTATTATCCGTACCCTGAACCAGGGTACACCAGGGGTAATAGGCCCATAAATGTCCTCTGTTGACCATAAATACCTGTTGAGTCCACTCCTGCCATGTCCTCATTACCTTTGAGTAGGAAGACTCCATGGTAAAACCCTCATACTTGCCATGTCCTCATTACCTCTGAGTAAGTGTGTTGGTTCCTTTCATCCTTATCTGTATCCTAAGTCGGGGTACGCCAAGGATAATGGGCCCATAAATGTCCTTTGCTAAGTCTCTTAGTACAGGCCCACCATTCCTCATCATGCCCCGGGAGCCCAGCTGCTCCACGGCATTCTATCTCCCGATACCCCGAACAACCACTACCACTTTGCCGTAGAACTGTTCTAGGTATCCCCAATCAAACTTGTTATCCGTACCTAAAACCAAGGTATGCCAGGGGTAACAGGTCCACAAACAAGTCCCCCATGCGGGGCAAACATCACCACAATACCATAGGCACAATAAGCAATACAAATGAAGGGTAGAAGGAAAAGTACTCTTATTGAAAGACGAGAAAGCATTACATATGGTGGGGACCATGTCCCTTACAAAAAGAAAAGAAAAAGAAAACAGGAACAAAACGAGAAAAAGGCCGACTATAGTTCGGCATTACACAACTCCAAGAGGCGGTTCCTCACTAAGGCAATACCCCGCTCAAGCCTCTATCTAGCCCTGCGCTCAGCCTTCTGGGACAATCGCTCCCCATTATCCAGGTCCATGAGCGTTTGCCAGTCGTCGTCCAACCTCTTTAGAGCCACTTCCAAGTCAGCCGAAGCTTTATTGACGTTATCAGCCTCCTGGATAATCAGCCCTCTATCGATCCGGGCAGCCTCAAGCTCAGACTCAAAGAAAGTTAACTTCTTTTGGAGCTCAAGGATCAGCTCCCGCATTTCAGTAATCCTACAGGAGGCAATCGCTTCCCGAGTTATAACATCTTACTTTCATGGCTCAATTGATCATATCGATCAGACAGAGTACGGAGATCCTCCTGTATGACCGGTCTGGTTTATCCTGAGCCGCCCTCGCTTTCTCTATAGCAGTTGTGAGGGAGCCACGCTCCGATCTATAGCAGCAGATAGATTAACCTCGCAGTACCTGAAGCTGGGCGATCAGCTGATCGGTCTCCAGCAACGTCGCCTCCAGAAGTGCGGCCACCCCCGTGCCACCAGGAAGGGCCTTAAGGATATCAATTTGACCCTAGGCGCATTGCCGGGCTAAGACGAAAGAGGTCCCCTCTCCACAGCAGCTTCTATCCCCCTTTTCAAGTGACGATAAAAGCTGACGACCACGTCCTGTAATGCTTCGTCCAGTACCTCCGTAGAGGACGACGTCAGAGAAGGTGGCCGACAACATCGAAGGAGTGGTGCTAGAACTTGCCACCAGGGGAGTGACTTCGAGCAGAAAGATGCACGGATAGCGGCTAACTCTTCCTCTGCCACCCGAAAAGCCTGGACGCTTGGCAGGGCAGAGATGTCGACTCTCTGGGCCGCCGAGCAGAGGAAGACACAATAACCATCGTCCCCGGCCCCGGTTGTCCCATCAACGGACTTGCGAACTCGAGCCCACAGAGGCCCATCAAGACGAGCCAGAAGGGGAGGAGGTATGCTCCTCTCCGCCAGTGCCCCTTCGGCAGAGTCCATCTCAACAATATCCATCCTCGGCACTAGAGAGGCAGGACCTGCATATCCATGACAATGATCAATGACGTGACCCGAAGGAATTGATCATAGAGCTGATAGGCCTCCGCAAGTTAAGATTCGGCTTATCTTATCGGGAGAGAAGCATCGAGGATGCAGCTCGTTCGCAGATGGCAGGGTCTCCTCACCCGCGATCTCCAAATTAAATTTGGCTGGCTCTCTGACCCAGCCACCTCGGAGGGAGAGGCAACTCGATCAGCATCATCTGGATGGAACTCAGCAATTTTGGGGGCAGGCTCACCGGTGCTCCCGTCATCCCGAGTCACGATCTCGGCAACTCGAGCGTCCTCTTCTTCTGACGCCTACAAGAGGAAAAGAAGATGATTAAAATCAAAGCTAGAAGAAAGGAAGGACCGATAGTAATTTATTTACCTCTGATACAGAGTCAATTTCTTCGCCTCTTTCCTTATAGTTAGCCCGCGGTGTCTGGTTGCAGCAAGTTTCGAGAGCGAGGAATGCCGCCAACAGGAGGAAGTTGCCTGTTACGATTCCTTGCAGGGCCGGGTGCAACGGACGGCTGATCTACCACCATCTCATCTGGTAAAATAGACGGCTGATTTGCCCCTACATCTGCCACCGTAAAGGAAGAGTCATCTCCATCAGGCTCGCCGCCTTCGTCATCTGCAGCAGCGGAGTCTGAATCCGGCACTTCGACTCTGTTCTTCCTCTTCCTTGTCTTGGCCCCCTGGGAACCCTCATCCAGGCCGGTACCAACGATGAAACTGGTACCTGGGTTAAAACTGACATGGCTTGTTCGCCATGACGTGGTACAGAGTCGCCATATACAAGATCTCTACCGACACCTTGATAGCAGGAACTGAAAAAACGGTAGGGTATGGAATGTGTCATAGTAATGCCAGGCCCGGATCCCGTCAAGAAGGCTACCTTCAAAGCCCAGACAAAAGCTGGGGCTGTCTAGAAAAAGCTGACTATATCCAAATTGCCGGGCGAACTGGCTAGGCAGATAAGGCTCCAGAAAGATAGTGTTACGGTTGCGATACACCATATGAGAGGGGCAGATATTTCGCAGCCACAGAAGCATCTGGCCGTCCAGAAGTTGAGGGGGCCCAATACCGTCAAGATGGACAGCCGCTATTTTCTCATCAGTAAAACGAATGACAGATACAAAAATATAGTACATGTCTGCCCGCCAATGCCATCCGGCAAGCACGCATGATCTCGAATTTCCAGACTCATTACGATAGCGGAAGATAAAAGCGTCATCATCAGTTACGTCGTCTTCAGAGCCCGGTCCCATCAACGACGGATAATGCATCAACAGCCACCCCATCAAATAATGATAGGGCACCTCGGTCCGTTCAAAATCTTTCGTCACATCGCGGGCAATAACCTTGGATGTGAAGGTACGAAGGCCATGGTGTATGCTGCACACCATGGCCGGGAGAAGAGCTAGCCGGACTCGAAAACTAACTTACAGCCGAAAGGATAAAATTGCGACTGATCCGCTCGATGGAACCTGCTCCGCCCGAGACTACACAGTTTCGCAGCCATATCATCAAAAATCCCGTCAGGAGCGCCTTCTCCGACAACTCTTGGGTGTCCTGATAAAAATAACCGAAAGAGTCGGTCTGACTCCCGAATCTGTCACTAGAGGTAGCCACCCTCTTAGCTGACGACACTAAGGCTTTCACCGCCTCCCGGGATTGAGGACGACGGAGAGTAACATGACCTGAGGCATCCGTCGTGAAGAGATAGCACACCCAGTCCTTGGCATGAGGGGCATTACTTCGAGCTGTTCTCCTTTTTGGCTATTTGATGACATGTGCTATAATGGCACAATATCTCTTGATAAAGAGCCACGAAGCCTGGATACCGCCTTTCCAATTCTTCGAACTCCTCGTTCGTGGGAGTATACGCCTCAAAAGCTTCGTCCCTCCAAGGAAGCTTGGAGATCGCATGCATTTCGTGGAGCGCAAGCCCATTTCCCCTACGGGCATATAGAAGGTTCCCGTATGGCGATTATACATCTCCAGCAGAGATATAAACAATCTCTTGTTTATAGACAAGCCATGGTTAGTGCCCCGAATAGCATGGTAAAGACCAATCTCACACAGAAAGGCCTCATACTTTCGCAAAATCTACGTAGACAGATTGGTCCACGAGGGAATCGGATGTATCCAGCTGGGGAGCATCAACCGACCAATGAGATAGGAGCCCTTCCGAGCGAGTTGGTTCATAAAAGTGTCGGCTGTAGAAAACATGAAATTGGGACCCGACACATTCAAGAAAGTACCCGGGGCCAATCCAATTACAGAACGACTGGTGTGCACCTTGCCCGCGCACACTGATTTCAGGCTGTTGTTATAATGGATGTCTCCCACGAACACTCCGGGTAGAAGTTAAAGAATCTTCCATCTTTCGGTCCAGTAGGAGCATATTGAACCAAGATAAAGGAAAGTAACGCTCCATCTGGGGGATGCGGATCGCTATCCCGTTACAAACAAAACTCCAGTTCTCTGACACCTCCAGAATCTGACTGTTCTTTACAGTCAAGGCGTCTCCAAAGAAGAATGTGGGCTTCAAGTATTCCCTTTCTAATTTCCCCGAGTTCATCATAGCATTAGAAAATAGAAAGGCTGATTCTTGAGGGCATTCGATCTCACCGGGGGCTCGTCACTCGGAAACTGGTCCGCCATATTGGACTATATGGTCGTACCTATAGCCCAGAGCAGCTTGGGCACTGCCTACCAGGAGCTCTCCAGCAGCATTAATCGGCAAATTCACTGAGAAGAACAAAGAAAAAGATAAGTTAAAAAGATGGACAAAAAGGAACTAATGGGTGCTTTCGAGCTTATGCGGCTCCAACTTAACAAAGCCTCATGCGGCTCAGGAGAACACTTATGCGGTTCCAACTTACTGAAGCCTTATGCGGCTCAGGAGAACACTTATGCGGCTCCAACTTACTGAAGCCTCATACGGCTCAGGAGAACACTTATGCGGCTCCAACTTACGGAAGCCTCATGCGGCTCAAGCTCAGCAAACACTCATGCGGCTCCACTTAGTGAAGGTCATGCGACGGTGCTTTCATAAGGCCCGCAGGGATCGGATAAGTTCGTGCGGACCACGTGACAAACAAATATGTGCGAATCTATGCAGCTCAGTGTAGCTTATACGGCTTTGTTGGCGAAGCGCGTATGCGGCAACAGTGGCTATTCTTATGCGGTTGCGGCTCGACCGTAGGACGAACATGCGACTCACATGAAGATAAAGGCTCGTGCATAAAGCATGCGACGTAGCCATAGCAGTTAGGGTTCTTTAAACCCACATAAAGTCCTTACCAGCAATAGGAGGATGGACGTCAGGGTGAGCTGCGGGCACGCCAACGGAGGAAGGGCCGCGGTTGAAGTAGAGGCAGTCTTCTTCGATGAAGACGCCGCCTTCTTGTCCTTCGCCGCAACGGTCTTCTTGGGAGCCACTGGCAATTAAAGAAGAAGATGACAATGGAGTAGGGAAAGTTCGAAGTAAATGAGAAAGTAAAGAAGTCTTCTCTCTCAAACTCCTCTTATTTATAGGAGGACAAGAGAGGGGAAACACGTAGTTGATAACCGCCTCGGAAAAGACGAAACGACTCCTCGATTTCGTCCCCTCTCTCATAAAGGAGATTCATCCAGGGCATAAAATCCAAAGATTTAATGAGCCGACCCTTGGATCCCCTAAAGGCGGCACTAAAATAAATTTGAGGCAATTAATGATGCGCACCCGTTAAGGAGCTACGGCCCAAAAGTCCCTGTGGCTGATTGGCTCAATACAGCTGAGACATCCATGCGGCCGAGGCATCCATGCGGCCGAGATATCCATGAAGCCGAGACATCTATGCGGCCAGAACATCATATGCGGCCTGGAGAATTATATATGACCATGCTTCTTATTCAAAGTATTTCAATTTTGTAAATTGAAAAGTTTGAAGGGGGTCTTGTAGAAGCATGGAAAAGAATAAAGAAAGATCCATGCGGCCAGAGAGTCCCATGCGGCTCATAGAATTATGCGGCTCAAGGATCCATGCGGATCAGGGATCTATGCGGCTCAAACAAGTTCTATGCGGCTCAAAGAGGAGCTACGTGGCCTACAAATAGCTCTTCCGTTTGTCCTTTACTACATTAAATGCTATGACGGCTGACAGCTCTGACAAGGTGACAGTTCTGGCACAAAGATATCATTATGACTCCCTCATAATGATGGACTCCTTGGGAAGCGAAGAAAATCTCTAACACGATCCCCGAGAGTCAGAAACTGTCATGCGGCCTTGACACATGGACAATCCTATGCGGCCCAAGCGGAGGCTCCCCCATGTGGCTCATGAAGACTAGCCCCATGCGGCTCACTAAGACTATCGTCATGCTGCTCACGAAGACTATCCCCACGGCTCATGAAGACTAGCCCCATACGGCTCACTAAGACTGTCTTCATGTGGCTCACGAAGACTGTCTTCATGCGGCTCACGAAGACTATCTTATGCGGCTCACGAGACTATTCATGCGGTTCACGAAAAGGCACCCATCATGCGGTCATCCACACTCATACGGCTCAAATCATTACCATGCGGTCCAAATGTTCAAGGGGCCACTCTTAGGCAGCCTGACACGTGGCCAGCCTTATGCGGCCCAATGAGGAGCAACTTTCCTGCAGCTCAGATTTCTGTTGTGGCTTACGGTTACGACATGTGGCATGATAGCAGGGCACGTGGCATCAGATTGATCAAAATCTATCAACAAATCCCAATAAAATATTGGGATCAAATCAGATCATTCGTAAATAAGCAAATTAAAGGCACATGTCGAGGAATCCGAGGTTGGCATAAAAAATAGAGGATTTATATCAATCAGCATTAATTACCCACAAAAGATTTGATGCAATCAATTTATTGCTCAAATCTCGATGAACGGCCCAGATCCAGTGATCCTTAGCCGCCGACTTTCAAGTATGGGCAATCATTGTAAACCCTAATGAGGTCCCCCACTCTTATAAATAGCAGGGTGCCATTCCCTTGCAAAGACAGACAGAGACATAGAGAGAGACAGAGAGAGACATACCTATACAGAGCGACCCATATATAGAGAGCCAGAGAGAGAGCTGAAGAGAGAGCATTTCTTCATCAACGCCAAGCAGTTCTTCTACAGAACCAAGGCTGCACCCGATCGTCCAAGGAGTAAGACAGAGTTGCCGTCGCTTTTCGAGCCTCTACCGTCACCCCCTAGAATCTAAAATAAACAATTGTACTTAGATTGCTGTACCTAGGTTTTGTCCCTATGCTTTCTTTGTACAAGCGAGTTTGTATTGTGAAGTAAAAGTCCAGTCCTCCGATAATTGTTTTGTTCTTTTATATTTCATGGCAAACAGATATGTGACGTCCATACATTATTTCATGTATAAGTCTTGACTCCACGCGGCCATATGCTTCAAATCGCCAAGGAACTCCGTGCCTCGACACATCCAAGCGAGCTCGTGCCACTAGCTTCTACCTGTGCCTGCACATAAAAACTGTGTGGGTGTCAGTACTCAACTGTACTGGTAGCGTGAGCTCCTCGCCCACCCATACAAAACCGACACGTTCATTTACTTTGTGCAATATAGTCCCTTCTTTTCAATTGTCTTTCTAATCTTGCCTTAGGATCAGTTTTAGGACAGATGATTTGGCCTATTTTATGTCTCTAGACCATCCCGTGCTTGCAACAACAACGCCAACACATACTTTGCCTTTAGACCCTTCTGTACCGACAACGTTAACCTATCATGTCGTATTTTCCTGACGGCCCAAAATAAGAGACGCGACTACGCGATAGTACCCAATTTCCTTGAGATCATGCTACAAGTCCATTGTACTGTACCTCGCAACTCAGTGTGACTTAACCATATCGCTGTCTCGCAACCCTTGCTACTTTAATCACAACTGACCCAATCAAAACTTGTGGGCTAAGTGTCACACGACCGACTTTGCCTTACGCCGTTTCCAGGCTTAAACTCAAGATGACTCAAAGCCAAATTATGCAACTTATATGCCGACAACTTAAGACTAGATGCCACATCTCGTGCCGAAGCACATCGCCTATGTTGCAGCCAAATCTTAGTCCCAATATTTTGTTCTAACTGTACACACGTCCAACTCGACTCAATCCAAAGACACACACGCGGGCTGCCGCTATGTCGACTCATCTATATGAAATAGTCACTAGCGTCCAGCGCAATCATAGACTCCTTATAGCTTTTGTTAGACAGATGCCCCTTGCCAGCGCGACTATATGTTTTTGCCAACCTGTGCGGTCATCCAGCATAGCTATTGTAGTTTCCGTCTCGCTCAGTCAATCGGAGGAATCGAAACGCCATCGACGTTTGGACTTAGCCATGCAACGGCTACTCGAAGGTATCGCTTGGTCGAGGCGACTCCTCGCTCAGGTAGGGTAGTTTCGGTAAACTTTCTCATCTTAGCCTTCACATAATAAATCACATGTATTCAACTTGCACAAGTAGGCTCGATAATAAAAGAGATGAATCCACATAGATAAGAAAATTATCCTTATAGGTCGAATTGAGTTAGAATATAGAAGGGTCCAACTGTCGTCTTGGAGTTGGTGCGGCGTGCTTTGAAAATGACACTCGATCATTCGTCCCGTGGCTTGGAAGAAGGAAAGTTGGTATTCACCGCAAAGCTAAGAGTTAGCCTAAGTCATAGGTGTCGCCCGTATAAACACTTCATAAAGCATGCACGGTCCCATCGTCCAAGGCTTGGCACAGCCTTGGCTTGCCCCATGAGTTAAGTTGCGTTGCACGGCTTTTGACATAAGTCTAGGCACCCAAATGACTTGGTCTTTCAAAAGTCAAACACATGTGCGGCACATTTCATGATGCAAGGCTTGGCATAGCCTTTGCTCGTCCCTTGCGTTAAGTTGTAGGCTTGATTAAGTTAGGCAAAGTTATGCCGGTCGACCTAAGTCATAGCAAGCACTGTCCTGTTCATTCTGCGGGTGTCAAGTTATTTAGTCCTACGATCTCAAGGTCCGTCATATAAAGTATGACTTGGGTGATAGAGTCGCGTAGAACGTAAGTCGGTTTAAGGCACGATGCACAGACTTAGTGTTTAAGGCACGAGCCACGGTTGATTTATTGAGTTTTGAAAAAGGGGCTTTCAAATAGGCATTCCTAAGTTGAGTGGAATGATAGGGCAAGAAAGAAGAATGCTCGCGACTATGGGTCGTCGAGGCGGTCTTAGATGTGAGAAGTATTGAACTTGGCCCTGAAAAGAGATGGTAACACTAGAAGAAGAATGACTGTGTGAGACGTCAGTTTGAGTCGAGTCTTGCATGGTCATGGGACAACTTGTCGACAAGAGAAGTTTTACGAGCGGCAACCCTGGGCGCCATGAGACTGTCATCCTTGGGGAAACACGGTATAGCCGTAGCTGGATGAACCGTTCGGATTATTCGAAAACTTTCAACGGGGCTAGCTACTTGCGTTGAAAGGGTCGCCGAATAGCAAGACTATAGTCCAAAATATCTTGTGATGTTAGTGACCAATTCATATATATGGGTCAGCACGGCAGCAATCCACGTGTGACTTTGGATTGAGTCGAATTGAATGTGTGTACAGTCAGAACACAAAATGTTGGGCCTAAGATTTGGCTGTAACGTAGGCGACGTGCTTGGCACGAGTTATGGCGTCGAGTCTTAAGTTGCTGTTATAGAGTTGCACAAGTTGGATTTGAGTCGTCGGGTTTAAGTCAGGAATCGTCGCAAGGCAAAGTCGGTTGAGTGACACTAAGTTCACAAGATTTTATTGGGTCAGTTGGTGATTAAAGCAGTAAGGGCCGCAAGGCGACGATATGGTTAAGTCATACCAAGTTGCGAGGCGCGAGCTCATTATGGACACAAGCACGGTCATATAGAAATTGGGTACTATTGCTTAGTTGAGTTTCTGATTATGGGCCGAAAGACAAGCATGATTTGATAGGTTAATGTTGTCGGTACGAGAAGGTCTAGAGGCAAAGTATGAGTTGACGTTGTTGTAGCAAGCACAGAATGGTCTAGAGACACAAATAGGCCAAGGCGTCGGTCCTAAAACTGATCCTAAAACAAGAGTAGAAAGACAATCAAAAGGGTTATATTGCAAAAAGTATATGAACGTGTCGGTTTTGTATGGGTGGGCGAGGAGCTCATTCCACCAGTACAGTTGAGTTCTGACACCCACACTGTGTTCATGTCCAGGAATAGGTAGAAGCTCGTGGCGCGGAGCTCGCTTGAATAAGTCGAGGCACGAAGTTCCTTGTCGATTCGAGGGTACGACCGCGTGGAGTTAGGACTTATACGGGACATAATGTATGGACATCGCCTTCCGAAGCATCCGCTAGCTCAAGACTTGTATTGAGAGATGAGAGAGAGCTGAGTGACTTGTAATATGAGAAGGGTGAGCTTGAGTGATTGTAATCTTGGCCTTCCGCCCATTGTAATCCGTGTTTCAATATCAACAAAATATATCTTTTGAATGACTTGTGTTTTGTTCTAACTTTTTGCTGCTATTATTCAATGTCTCTGCTTGGGACTTCTGTGCGACGACCCGCGATCCGCTGTAATCGGTCGCTATGGAACCTGCCTTCCACGAGCGCAATCTAGGCTCGTGCGGCATCACGTCTTAGCGAGGACGATCGTTCCTACGGGAGCGGGGCGTGACATAATGGTATCAGAGCACGGCTTTGTAGTGCCCCGCTCTCGTTGGGGAGAAGCACTATGTAATAAGCTCGTGGCAAGTCAGACATGGTCGAGACATAGATGGCTAGTCTGACTCAGCAACGAGTTTGGTATACGAAAAC
Organism: Iris pallida; assembly: GCA_029216955.1. Classification (NCBI taxonomy): domain Eukaryota; kingdom Viridiplantae; phylum Streptophyta; class Magnoliopsida; order Asparagales; family Iridaceae; genus Iris; species Iris pallida. The sequence continues at coordinate 2,300,603 of JANAVB010005397.1, read as the reverse complement.
CATGGCATCAATAAAATCGATTTGGACGAGTGATATGGGTACCGTTCCAACTAATGGATCGGCTACTGCTAAAATAAGTCCTCGATGCAGTAGCCTGTGCCTTGGCGAATGAACCCTAAAGAGAGAGACACAACCAGTCTGTTGTTGGTTTTGTTGGTTTTCTTGGCTTTCTGGATGAATTATTGCGTGGGTTTGATAAGTGTGCTTTCGCGTCGATTTCTGAATGCGTCTTTGGGAATTTCGAAGGAAGGATTGAAGGAAGGATTCTAATTCGATGATCGTGCCATTGCAGGAGCTCGTGTACTAACGCTTGACTGTCGCGAAGCATTCTCCTACTCTCGGCACAATCTCTCTAGGTGGGTGGTTCTTCGGCCCCTTCTTTTCTACTCCTTCCCGCAAACAAAATTCTTAAAGTTCAACGTTCAAATCGATGATGCTAATTAGATGTATGCTTTGCCACTAAGATCAAGAACTTAGGATAATATAGTAATTTAGAGAAGCTAACTCATTCATAAGTTTCACACTAAGTAGAGAAAAGATAGAGTTCTAGGAAAGAGAAAGAAATTATTTCATATTCTGCATCATAATGAAGAGACTCCGGCTGTGGTATACTACGCCTCAGAGAATTTGGTGCCTACGGGACGCAAAATCAGAACGTACGGCTTCGGGAAAAAGAACTCGCGCATGAGTAGAAATGACTATGTGGTTTAATAATGTCTACGCTATGCAATTTACTTCATACATATTAAACTGTTCATATATTCGCATGGTCATAGACGACTTGTGCACAAGGTGAGCTTTCCTCGAGATGGTACCCGGAGGCACTGGGACTGAATCGCCCGAGGAGAAAATTATGGAATCGTGCTTTGGCGCGAGGCATTGCGTGACCTCCAGTTAGGCTCGAAACCTGGACTGGTAGGGCGCGTCGCAATGCTACATAATCGTCCTTATGGTGTCGATATCACCAATGACCGTATATAAGATAGAATGCATGCTCACCTATTGTCTTGTGCAGGTGGTAAGTATTATGTATATTTTGTGCAGGAAAGGAGCATGGCCGTGGTAAGAATAGTTAAAATTGGTTATGTTGTTATCATTTAAAATGTGCCTTCGATATGAACTGCAAATCATATAGTTCTAAATAGAAAGATCACTTCGTATGCTAGAATCCTTAATAAGCAGTGTCGGTTTAGACGAGTGGGTTCGTCCTATCCACTAGCAAGTGTGCTAACCCCCAACTCTCCAGGTAACGAGTGCGTTGCAGAAGCTCGAGACTAGAATGAAGCTGAAGAACGGGAGGTGGCTCAAATCACTCCTATTTTGAAGTATTTGAAGCCTAATTCAGATCGAAGGCTTTTGTTCAAATGTATAAAGGGGCATGAATGTATGGAACGACAACGATTATTTCATGGCAGCTTGTCAAGAGTTCTCTTTTGTGTTTCAAAGATATAGTCGCAACGGCATATGTAATGTAAACATGACCTTGTACATACTTTGCAAGTTTATTGAATGAAAAGCTAAATTTCTTCTTATTCTATGTCTTCAACCCTCTGCACTGTTTAATTTCAATATGTCGTGTCAAAGGAAATTTGAAGTGCACATTCTTGCCTTGTACAAGTCCAATAAAGACTTGTACGGCATCACGTCCCGACTCGTAGGATCGATTTATCTCGAGTCAAGGCAATGACGACCGATTTGGCGAGTCGGGACGTGACAAGTTGGTATCAGAGCACGGTTCACATCTCGGACCTTTCAAAAATACTTTCTTTTAGATGCTGTTGGAATGTTTCAAAAACTATGCTTTTCGACATATGTGGCATGAAATAATCATTCCATACATATAAGCCCGTAGATATTTTGAGAATACTAACGGGTTTGCTCAATTTTGTAGGAATGTCGAAAAGAGCGGGTGTCCCCGCTGTCAACGCCACGTTGATTAGAACGGATAGCATCAAAGACGCGACACCTAGCAAATCCGTCATTGAGCGATTATTGCGCCTCATTGAAGTCCAACAGCGCCAAGCGGAGATGTAGCAATGACAGCTGCAATAATAGATCCAGGCCCATATCAGCACCCAACAAAAGCAGATGGAGGCCCTGATCCGGATCGTGAGCACCATAGCGACCCAACAGAACTCGACGACCGCCACGTCAGAAGAAGAAGAGCAACCAGTAACGACGAAGCATATGTCTCCCTCCTCCCTGCTCAAGGCGACCAAATTCAAGAAGATGAACCTGCCTGAATTTAACGGCCGAGCAGAGCCTGACGAAGTCATGGGGTGGCTAGTGAAGATTGAGGGTCTATTCAATCTTCTCACATCAAGGGGTCCAAGAGAGTCGGGTGTGCAGCATTGCAGCTAAACTTGAAGGCCTACGACTGGTGGGAGACGAAGAAACAAGAGCTTCACGAGGCCAACCCCAACGCCAAGATCTCGTGGAAGACATTCAAACTAGCCTTCCTCGAGCAATACATTCCTCATGCCGTTCATCGACAGAAGAAAGAGGAGTTCATGTCCTTGAAGCAAGAAAACATGTCTGTTGAAGATTACGATGCGAAGTTCGCAAAGCTTATAAAGTTTGCCAGGGCCTTTCTGTCGAACAAGGAGGCATGGTACGAGCACTTCCAACAAGGCCTGAATGACGATTTGCGTCGGGACGTTATGAACAAAAGATGCCAGACTTACAGGGAATCATATAATGCCGTCCTTGATAGCGAGCAGATCTTTGGTCGAGCTTCGCAAAGGACCGGGTCAGGCGTCCGTAACAACTTCAACAAGCATCCTCACGCGTGAGGCTCTGTTGTGCCAAAACGCCAGAACACATTCGAGTATCGGGGGCCTCACCCCGGCATACGGTGCCATCGCTGCGCAAGATAGGACATCTGGCGGTCGATTTCCAAGGGGATGCTTCAAGTGTGGCCAAGTAGGTCACAAGGCAGTAGATTATCGAATGGGGAGGCAAACCAAAATCCATCAAGGAATGTCCAAAATCAGAACAGGGCACCTCCCGCCCATGGCGCAAATGCAGTGCCCATGTGTCATGCCCCAGATCCAAAATACTGGAGAACGGGGGCAGACACAGCCAGCTACGTATATAGAAGTGAATTCCATCTCGCAATACGGTCACGACTGTCTAGATGCTTGAGGGTTTACTACAAGGCATTATTTTTTTAGGGTCGAAAACAAGCCTAGTGTCTCAATCTCCAGCAAGCAAGTAAATGTAACAAGATGGTAGATCATCAGACATACAAAGTAAGGCGTTCCAAACATTACATATTCAGATGATCATGTAGCTAGTCATACAAAATACGAAGACTAGCAAGAGTTTAAGTCATACATGATCAGTCCTAGGATTTGTCAATCATGTTACAGCCCTTAGGCAGACAGGAATGTAAATTCAACACGAGCTAACACTTGCTCGGCGGCTAAACGCCTCAAAAGAATAATTTACAATAGAGTGAGAGAGCAAAATAAAATCCACTCGTTGCTAGGGTTGCTCCTAGTGTTCACCATCTTGTTGGATGGCTGGAAGATCCTCGGGTGCTACTCCGAAATCTGGCCATACAAAACCAGCTAGGTCAGACCCCAGAAAGTGCAAGTGCCACAAGGAAGGCTTAACTTAAGAACTAAAACCAACATATTAGTACATGAGACATAAAGGATAATAAAAGATATGAGTTAGAGAAAATAAGGTGATAAACGATAAGACAACTAAGGGACTATTCTGGTAGCCAAGTTACAACTCGTAAACCAAACAAGGACCCGGGTTGTAACCCTTCACCTGAACAGAGCTTAGTCTCCAACCAATTATCAAAAAAAGTAAAGCATAACAGAAATATGCAAAAATAACCATGTAGTGGTCTTGCCTAGGCAAGACTAGACTGGACTCCATCCATCAATCACGGCCAAGCAATTAGTACGGCTTGATACTTTAACTAACTAGGGTTATCACAAGCCTAATTACTAACATGATGCAATGAGATATTCCTGTAGGACCGTTAAGCACCTCTAGGGGGGTGAATAGAGTGTGTGTGTGCAGCAGAAAATAATCACCAATTAAAACTAAACTTTAAAACTATGGCAGTGAAATAAGAGACAGTAAATATAATGCAACAAGAGATAGAGAATTCAAACTTAGCGACACAGCAATATATACTGGTATCCCTCTGAGAGGACTAATCCAGTCTCGAGTACTCTTGCTCGATGTTAATCCACTATGGCACAAGCTTTAACTGAGAGCTTGCAGTCTCTTACAATACCGTGCTTGGTGACAAGCGCACAACCAGCTTCACAACACCGTGCTTGGTGACGAGCGCACGACCAGCTCCACAACAAGAAAAGTTGTTGAACTTGGAACGACCTCTTTACAACTCTTGGAATACCAAAAGATTCTAAATCAACTCTGATAGTACTAGCTTTTGGCTAAGAGGTGTATATGTATGATTTAAAAATCTTGGATCGTTTGAAAACACTTGAATAGTAGAGAAGAGAAGATGAAGAGTGAATGAATTGAAATGAAAAGTTCTTCTCTATTTATAGGTGTTTTTTGGAACCGAACTCGGACAGAGTTCGGGCAGAGTTCTGATGCATATATCTCGCAAAGAGACGTTGCTCGCAGATTTGGAGGCAACAGAAGTTTGAATACAAACTGACCGAACTCGGACAGAGTTCGGGCCGAACTCGGGCCGAACTCGGGCCTAACTCGGTTAGGAGTTCTGTCAGAAGATTTTTGAAATATTTTAACAGAAATTGTTTTCAAAATTATTTTGGAATATTTTGTAAAATGAGTGTAACAAGAAATATGAGTGATAATGGGTAGGCTTTTTAGAAAGTGGACTGAAATAACCCTAAGCCAGTATTACCAAAACTGATTTTACAAAATAAATCCTAGACTCAATAAAATGTAAAATACAGAATAAAATATAAAATGAGTCATCTCCAGATTTGATGATGTTGATGCTTCGTTGATGCAGTACAACGTCCGTTGCAATTGATTTCATATATCCTGAAATGGTTAGCAGCATTTTGTATATTTTGTGTATTGACTTAAGTGCATGTTGATTATCGAAATCGGGTGTGACCATGGAATGGGCCAACAATCTCCCCAATTTTGATAATTGACAAACTTGAGTCTATACCAAAATATATCTTGATAAAATAGAACAAAATACAAGTATACCTGAAAAAAATGGTAGAGTTTGTTTTTCCATTTGTAGATATGTATGCTCTTTTTGGTATGGTACTGTTTTTCTCCCCCTTTGTCAAATAGTAAAATGACTTGGGCCCCCCGTAATGTGTGAAGCCAACAATAGGAAACAAAAGACAAAGTGAAATAAAAGAGACATAATCACAGCATAAAACAACGACTATAGTAATACTAATGCTGGAAATAAAGAAATGTCATACTAATAAGTGCTGAGTACAATCATCAGAAAATGTCTAACTAGTGAGTTTAGACATATAAAGAAAAACTAGATCAAAAAAGATCATCATCTAACAAATATCCACTATCCAAAAGCTGAATCCATGTCACATAGTGGGATCGTCAGCACCAGGAGCCTCTGGAGGAAAGTAGGCTGCAGTGGGGTCGAAGTGCTGGAAGGAGACCTCATCTGTGAACCGAGGACCCGGAAAGCCTGGGTGAGGCTGGATGGTGACTGGATGGACCGGATCATGGGCTAGGCTGTAGTGGAGATCAGCTATCCCATTCTCAGTACCTGGGCCTGAGAAATGTGTCGGAACTCCGAATCCAGATAACTTTGATGACGTTGTGCAGATAAAGCAACAAAATCATCAAAGTACTGGTAGAAAGTCGGATCAAATCCTGGGGCAGGGGCTGGAGCAGGAGCAGGAGCATCAGGAACCTCAACATCAGCAGTTGGAGCAGGCTGAGCTCCAGGAGGCAGAGGTGGAGCAGGAAACCGTCGAGATCCGGTAAGCTCGATAGGAGTAGAGGAAAATGCACAAGTCTGAAGGTCAATCTCAAAATGATGAAAGATAGATGCCAAGTGCATTGGATATACCAGATTCCTTCCTGCATTTCTGCAGTTCAGCATCCAGGACATCATGGTCTTAGGAATAGAGAATAGAATGCCAAAATGAATGTGATATAAACCAGAGAGTTCCAAGAAGGTCACTTCATCTGTGGATCCTTTCTTTGGAAGAAGGACAGAGAAAATCATTCGATGAAGTTCATAAAAGGATTGGTTCAAGTTCTTGGAATAAACCCTACGAGGAACAGGGTTTGGATGTCAAATGAGTTCCCTAAAAGAGGCTAGGGTAACATCAGCAGGGAACTGGACATGGGTAATGTCAACCAAAGCATCAACAAGATCAGGAACATGGAAAAATTCACTGATATCGGTAGCAGAGAATTCTAGTTCTTGCCCAGCAATGCAAGAATAGAAATTTCCATTAGGTTTTATTTGCAAATTGCAGTAAAACATTCGGACGACATTGTCAAAAATGTTTTCTGATACCTCGAAGAAATCTCGGTATCCTAAGTGGTCAAAAGTAGGAGCGTATTCAAAAAATATTGTAAAATTTACAAAAGCTCCATTGCAAATCCTAAGACCAGAAAAAGAATCGAACCAAAGATCAGAAAACTCTTTGTCCGAAAATAAGGTAGAGTCATAGTCTTCTGCATCCATTGGTCGTGCTGGACTAAAAAGGCTAGCAGGTGTATAATCCGAAGATGAGGAGGCACCTTGGGAAGATGATCTATGACGCTTAGGAGCCATTGAAATAAATTGAAGGAAAGGAAGTAGATTACCTTTTTGAGAAAAAAAGAGGAAGATGAGAATTCGAAACGCCCACCAGATCTGTTGGATTCTTTGCTAGGATGGAGGAGGAAGAACTTTCTTGGAGAAAGGAGGAGTAAACTCGAGTTGGTTTGTGAAAAAGAGTGGAGAAAGAGGGGTTTATAAACGGGCTAGGGCCGGCTGTTCGTTTTTGGAACCATAACAGCGCCGACCGAACTCGGTCCAAATTCGGTCCGAACTCGGTCAGAGTTCGGCCCGAGTTCGGTCACTTGTATTTCCGAGACAGTAAATGCAGTACTGGTTGGTTAAAAAGTAACTTTATGACTTTTGACTCTAGTATTTAATAACTTACGTTATTTATGGGTTAACTGTAGGGGTGTCCCAGCTAACGGAGGTTCACCGGGGAACTTTTAAGTACCGCTTCGCTTCGACCGTAGTCGTGGTGACAGACATACCCTTTTTAGGTTTGTACCTAAAAATAATTTCCGTTAAATAAATTTCAAAGTTGCAAGTCATGAAATTAATTTTAATTACCATATTGAATTATGAATCTGAAAATTCAAGTATACCGAGCTCATGCCTCATTATGCTAAAACGGTCTTCAGCCAATGGTTTTGTGAATATGTCTGCTAGTTGATGATCTGTGTCAATAAATTCTAAACAGATATCCCCGTGTTGTTGATGATCACGAAGAAAATGATGTCTTATCTCTATGTGCTTTGTGCGTAAATGACAGATAGGGTTCTTAGTCAAATTAATAGTGCTAGTGTTGTCACAATAATAGGAACATTGGTGTAGTACAGATTGTAGTCTTCTAAGGTTTGCTTCATCCATAAAATCTGAGCACAACAACGTCCTGCGGCGATATACTCAGCCTCAGTTGTTGATAATGCTACTGAATTTTGTTTCTTGCTAAACCAAGAGACTAAGGCCTTTCCTAGGAAATGACATGTGCCACTGGTACTTTTACGGTCTACTTTGTATCCTGCAAAATCCGCATCCGAGTAACCTATCAGGTCAAAGGATTTGGTTTTAGGATACCATAAGCCAACTGTAGAAGTTTCTTTAAGTTATCGGAAGATACGCTTAACGGCACTAAGATGTAATTCCTTAGGATTTGCCTCTTAACGTGCACAAATGCAAATACTAAACATAATATCAGGATGACTAGCAGTAAAATATAATAAACTACCAATCATACCTCGATACTTACGCAGATCGACAGGTTTGCCACTTTCATCAGCATCAAGCTTTGTAGATATAGCCAAAGGAGTCCCGATTGGCTTTACATTCTCGAGGTCGTACTTTTTCAGTATGTCCTTCGTGTACTTAGCTTGGTTGATGAATGTTCCTTTTGAGTGCTGTTTGATTTGAAGTCCTAGGAAGAAGTTTAGCTCTCCCATCATACTCATCTCAAATTCACTCTGCATACACTTAGCAAAATCTTGACAGAGTTTTTCGTTAGTAGAACCGAATATTATGTTATCCACATAAATTTGCACAAGAAGGATATCATCATTGAAGGATTTGATAAATAAAGTAGTATCAACTTTTCCTTTTGAAAATCTATTATCAAGTAAGAAGGCACTTAGGTGTTCATACCAAGCACGAGGTGCTTGTTTGAGTCCATAAAGGGCTTTCTTAAGCTTGAAGACGTGATCAGGTTTTTGAAAATCTTCAAAACCAGGGGGTTGTTTCACAAAAACTTCCTCTTTTAAAAATCCATTTAAAAATGCACTTTTCACGTCCATTTGAAATAATTTAAAATCATTAAAGCATGCAAATGCATAAAACATGCGGATGGCTTCTAGTCTAGCAACAGGAGCACAGGTCTCATCATAATCAATTCCTTCTTCTTGATTATAACCTTGTGCCACTAGACGTGCTTTGTTGCGTAGAACCTGTCCATCTTCACTGAGTTTATTTCGGAACACCCATTTGGTACCAATTATCGATTGACAAATAGGTTTAGGAACGAGTTCCCAAACTTGGTTTCTCTCAAATTGATTAAGTTTCTCTTGCATGGCAGAAATCCAAAACTCATCAGTAAAAGCATCATCTACATTCTTAGGTTCTATTTGAGAAATGAATGCTACATTTACTGCTATATCAGAATTTTTAAGAGATGAACGTGTACTTACACCTTTAGATACATCACCTATGATGAGTGTTTCTGGATGATCTGGCTTGAATTTTAATGATTCGAACTGTTGGGTCATATCTTTCACAAAACTTTTCTCAGTTCTTGCATCTTGGGTCAGATCTTTCACAGAACTCTTCTCAGTCCTTGCGTGTGTATCTTTATCATCACTGTCGCTATATCTGTGACTATTTAACTCATCAAAAGTAATATTAATAGTTTCTTCAACAATCATAGATCTTTTATTGAAAATTCTATATCCCTTACTCTTAGCAGCATATCCGAGAAATATCCCGTCATCTGCTTTGGAGTCGAACTTTACCAAGTTATCCCTGGTGTTCAGGATAAAACAGCAACATCCAAAAACTTTAAAGTAAGAAATGTTTGGAATCCTTTCAAACCAAAGCTCATATGGTGTTTTTTCGAGATTGGTCGAATTAATACCCTATTCAAAACATGACAGGCTGTACTAACAGCTTATGCCCAAAAATATTTAGAAAGATTATACTGATTCAGCATGACTCTAGCCATTTTGCTTAGAGTACGATTCTTCCGCTCCACAATATCATTCTGTTGGGGAGTTCTAGGACAAGAAAATTCGTGGTAGTATCCACTATCATCACAAAACTTTTTGAAATCAGAATTTTCGAATTTGCCACCATGATCACTTCGGATACGAGTAATCATGAAGCCTTTTTCGTTTTGTACCTTTTTGCAAAATATCTGAAATTCAAAAATTGTATCACTTTTATTTGATAAAAAGTAAACCCAAGTAAATCGAGAGAAATCATCAACAATAACAAAAGCGTTGAGCTTACCGCCAAGACTAGCGACTCTACTAGGACCAAATAAATCCATGTGAATCAACTACAAAGGTCTAGAAGTACTTACAGCGTTGATGGATTTAAAAGTAGACCTATATGCTTTATTCTTTTCACTGTCAGTACATACCATATCTCTCTTGAATGGAATCTCAGGGAGTCCTCTTACCAACTTTTTTGTACTTAGTCGTGAGATAGTATCCATGTTTGCATGTACTAGTCTCATGTGCCATAGCCAGCTTTCATCTTGATTGGCTACTAGGCACCTACCTGCATTATTAGTATTCTCCAAAAAGAAAACATAAATATTGTCTTCTCTGATCCCTTTATATATGGGATCACCAGATGACAAATCATATATGGTACATTTATCTTTCATAAAATTGATACCATAACCATTATCTGCCAAATGACTTATGCTTAATAGGTTATGTTTCAATTCTGTTACTAGACAAACATCCTTTATTACTGGATAGGGAGAAATACCTACAGTACCATTACCAATTATATTACCTCTCAAGTTATTTTCGAAGGAGACATATCCTTCTTTCTTCATCGATAGCGTAGCGAATAAAGATGCATCACCAGTCATGTGTCGCGAACATCCGCTATCGAGGATCTATTTACTTCTAGCATGAGAGGGTTGAGGGTCCATCTACAAGACAAGTAGATGAATCCTTTGGTACCCATTTTCGGAAGGGTCCATTCTGATTAGCTTTAGGTCTCCAAATTAAAGTGTGATTGTCAACAAGTTTTCTTGCTAAAAAATATTATGATATGTGACCGTGCGTACCATAATAAGTGCAAGTCAGTTTAGAACTAGATGTGGTCACCACTGTGTTTACATGCTTGTATGGTTTGGAGAACCTATAAGTGAAAGCATGATTATATACGTGTTTCTTCTGTGTATTCTTGTTTTTAGTCCTCTTAGGTGTATGCTTGGCATTAGGACTAATTTTAGGCTGTGTCATAGGTATTTCCTGTTTGCCTAACTTGATTTCTAACTTTTTAGAAACCGCAATAGACTCTTCATATCTAGTAGTCATATCTGAGAGTCTTTGTTCTGTTACTAGGTGCTTCTTCTTCTCTATGTCATATATTGCATCTTGACATAGTCTCTTTCTTTCTTTTCAATTTTGAGGATAGCCTCATGATAGTCTACCTTGAGTTTGGCTATCTCTTCCGTGTTACCGGTAGTAGACGTCTTTTTAATATCTTCAATAAGATTGGACAGTCTAGCTAACTCGGTTGTGTATGCCTTAATCTCTTTTTGAGATTGTTTATACTTGTCAAGCACATTTTTGTGTTCTTCAAGTAAATCGCTAAAAGCATTTTCTAACTCATCGAAAGTAAAGTCATCATATTGAGGATTTGAAGATACCTTATCAAATGCCATGAGACATACATTTGCATTGCCGCAGGGTCTATCATATTCTTCTGAATCACTGGCATCAATTTTATGCCAGATACTTGCGTTGGCATACTTTCGACCAGTTGTTGCTTTTCTGCTTGATCTTGATCTGTCATATGGACTGCTTTTCTTGGTGGTTGGACAGTCCTTCTTCATGTGCCCTGACTTCTTGTATCCAAAGCATATGGTTTCATCTTCATTGCTTTCTTGGATATCTTTCTTCTTTATGCTTGTAAACTTTAGGTATTTCCTGAAGTTCTTCACAAGTAGGGCATGTTCATCACCACTTGATGATTCTTTATCAGAGTCATTGCATATTAATTTTCTTACTTGAGCTTTGAAGGTAATAGATTTTTCTTTTGGTGTTGCTTCCTCAAACTCTTGCAAATCAAGTTCATGGGTCATCAGCTTCCCTATTAGTGTTTCTAAGGACATAGTGGTGAGATCGTTTCCTTCGATAATTGCTGTAGCTTTTGGATTCCAGTTCTTTGTTAGAGCCTGCAGCACTTTTCTGATCTTCTCATGATTGCTGTAATCCTTACCAAGAGATTGCAGAGGATTAGTTATATCAAGGAAACGAGTAAACATCTGTGTAATTGACTCATCGGGTTTCATCTTGAAAGATTCATATTCCTGAGTCAGTCTACTAATTTTTGATTCCTTCACTTGGGAAGTACCTTCATGAGTTACCTCAAGAAATTTCCAAATTTTGTGAGCGTCTAACAGGTTGAAACTCTGTTGAACTCCGTTTTGTCAATTGCACAGAATAGTGCATTGATGGCACGAGCATCAAGACTAGCCTTAGCTTTTTCAGCTTTGGTGTATTTGTCATGAGGCTTTTCTAGAAGAATACTTTCAACCACTGTGGATGCTGGTTTCTTATAACCATCAATGACTATTGACCAAAGATCAAAGTCAAGAGATTTTAGAAAGAAAGTCATTCGTGTTTTCCAATAGGTATAATTAGTTCCATCAAATAGGGGAGGTCTATTTGTGGATTGTCCTTCACCGTTGAACATTGATTTTACGGCTGCCATATATACTCTCTGAGGTATGTTATATTTGAATATAACCTGCTCTGATACCAACTGTAGGACCGTTGAGCACCTCTAGAGGGGGGTGAATAGAGTATGTGTGTGCAGCGAAAAATAATCACCAATTAAAACTAAACTTCAAAACTATGGCAGTGAAATAAGAGACAGTAAATATAATGCAGCAAGAGATAGAGAATTTAAACTCAGCGACACAGCGATATATACCGGTATCCCTCTGAGAGGACTAATCCAATCTCGAGTACTCTTGTTCGATGTTAATCCACTATGGCATAAGCTTTAACTGAGAGCTTGTAGTCTCTTACAACACCGTGCTTGGTGACAAGCGCACGACCAGCTTCACAACACCGTGCTTGGTGATGAGCGCACGACCAGCTCCACAACAAGAAAAGTTGTTGAACTTGGAACGACCTCTTTACAACTCTTGGAATACCAAAAGACTCTAAATCAACTCTGATAGTACTGGCTTTTGGCTAAGAGGTGTATAGGTATGATTTGAAAATCTTGGATCATTTGAAAATACTTGAATAGTAGAGAAGAGAAGATGAATAGTGAATGAATTGAAATGAAAAGTTCTTCTCTATTTATAGGTGTTTTCTGGAACCGAACTCGGAAAGAGTTCGGGCAGAGTTCGGATGCATATATCTCGTAAAGAGACGTTGCTCGCAGATTTGGAGGCAACAGAAGTTTGAATACAAATTGACCGAACTCGGACAGAGTTCGGGCCGAACTCGGACCGAACTCGGTTAGGAGTTCTGTCAGGAGATTTTTGAAATATTTTAACAGAAATTGTTTTCAAAATTATTTTGGAATATTTTGTAAAATAAGTGTAACAAGAAATATGAGTGATAATGGGTAGGCTTTTTAGAAAGTGGACTGAAATAACCCTAAGCCAGTATTACCAAAACTGATTTTACAAAATAAATCCTAGACTCAATAAAATATAAAATACAGAATAAAATATAAAATGAGTCATCTCCAAATTTGATGATGTTGATGCTTCGTTGATGCAGTATAACGTCCATTGTAATTGATTTCATATATCCTGAAATGATTAGCAGCATTTTGTATATTTTATGTATTGACTTAAGTGCATGTTGATTATCGAAATCGGGTGTGACCATGGAATAGGCCAACAGTTCCAACAGACATAAGCCCTCCAGACTTAATCCAGGTTATCCGGTCATAAGTTGAGAGAGTTGGATTAGGTGACTTGGGGGTGCAATACATGGCAGTGTGCTGGAAATGTGCCCTACTCGACGGCCGGCTACAAGTCCAATTAGAGCGCCCAGATAACGGGACTGCCTGTAGCTAGAAATCTTTTCATGAGCTACATCATCAATCTAGTCTTTATCCTAGTCAGATTCAGTATGAATCCCTGACCGTGGTAACCAGGAATTCATGTCCTAGACATGATGCATGACGAGACATGTAGCTTATACAAGCACAAACACCCATGGTGTCAAGACAAAAGTTACTCAGCAAGTCAAGATAGCCATCACAATATCATATCAAGATTATCATGTTGGGTTTACTTATCAAGAGTGCGCCATGACAGCCCACTGTCATGTATTATCATGCCAAGGTTGCTTGTCAAAAGTGCGCCACGACGGGCCACTATCATGTATTATCATGTATGAATGAAACTTGCATAAAATAGCTAGTAACATATTCTTGAAGCTTAAAAAAGATCTATAACTTTTATGTTGGGAGTTGGGAGAAATTCTGGCCATAATTCAGCCAAATAGGACTTAAAACAGCCAAAATAGGCCCTATGCGACATTCTGCGGCACTATGCAGTCTTCTGCGGCACTATGTGACACTATGCAGCCTTCTGCGGCACTATACGGCACTAAGCATGCCATGCGGCACTATTCATGCGGTACTATTCATTTCTGCGGCTGCGACACTATTCATACGATACTATTTATTCCTGTGGCTGCGGCACTATTCATACGGCACTATTCATCCCTGTGGCTGCGGTACTATTCATGCGGTACTGTTCATTCCTGCGGCTGTGATACTATTCATGTGGCACGATTCATTCCCGCGGCTGCGGTACTATTCATACGACATTATTCATTCCTGCGGTTGCGGCACTATTCATACGACACTATTCATTCCTGCGACTACGGTACTATTCATGCGGCACTATTCATCGTCCCTGCCAAATTTAGCACAGATGAACTAGAAAATGCTTAAATCTTATTTTGGCCATAACTTCCTCAAAATAAGTCGAAATCTAACTTTTCAAAGGTCCATTTTGGGTAAAATTGAATTCTCTACAACATAAAACAATCAAAACTTGAAAATAATAAAGTTTGGTAGATAAAAACAGAAGAAAACCAAAAATGGCAACCAACTTAGATCTACAAAAAATAAACCATGAAAATTAAAAATGCCAAGTACTAAAGTGTCTTAGAATCTCGTGAGAAAGATAATGGAACAACAAAAATGGAGTTCCTCCATGAAGCAAGTTGCACTTGCCTAGGACTTGGTAGGTGGGAGGAGTAAATGAAGAAGATGAAGAAGTAAATGAAAAAGTGAATGAGGAGAGAGAGAAAATTAGTTGGATTATATATCAACCCTCTCAATCTCAAACCAAGTCAAGCCAAGTCAAACCAAGTCAAATTGAACCGAACCGAACAAATAAATCAAGTCAAGATTAAACCAAGACTAGGCTAAGCAAAACAAGTCTAACTACAGTCCACCTGATAAATGCCAGAAATCTCGTATACATATACGAAAATACGTATAATGGGAAACGGGAGTGACACCATGAACCCACAAAATCGCTAAGGGGCGTAAGGTCGAGTCTATGTACTGACTCGGGATGAAGCATTCGCATCTGCCACTCTTGTGATAGGTATATTACTCTATAAAAATATGCCTACTAGAGTACTGTTCGATTTAGGTGCTACGTATAGTTTCATATATGCCGACTTTGTAGAAGAGAATAAACTACCCATGCAATTTTTAGATATGAATCTTAGTGTTAGCACTCCATCGGGAGTAGATATGCCTGCCACTAAAATTTATAGGGATGGTTACATCTGCATCGGAGGAAAAAAATCTATCCTTGGAAGTTATCGTCCTCGACATCAAGGAGTACGTTATAATCCTCGGCATGGATTGGTTGGGTGCATGCCATACAACGATCGAGTGCGCAGAGAAGAGAGTTGTGTTCTACCTTCTAGATGAAACCGAGTTCTTCTATTCGTGCGAAGCAGCGTTAAATACGACTATGATGATATCGGCAATTTCGGCAAGGCGTATGTTGCTTTCTAGTTACAGCGGGTACCTAGCATCAGTTCGAGATACGAGAAGGAAGATTACAAGCACGGCCCAGACTGAAGTCGTGGAAGAATTTTCTGATGTGTTCCCAAACAAGTTGCCAGGGATGCCGCCGGATCGAGAGATAGAATTCAGCATCGAAACCTTTTCGGATACCCGACTGATATCCAAAGTAGCCTATTGAATGGCGCCAGCAGAGCGGAAGGAACTGAAAGCATAACTACAAGAGTTGCTAGATCGCAGATATATTTGCCCTAGTGGCTCCCCATGGGGTGCTCCAGTATTGTTTGTAAGAAAGAATGATGGATCGATGTGATTGTGCATCGACTATCGGGAACTTAACAAAGCTACGGTACGAAACAAGTACCCGTTGCCAAGGATAGACGATTTGTTTAACCAGTTGTAAGGGGCGACTGTATTTTCCAAGATTGATCTTCGCTCAGGCTACCATCAATTGAAGATCAAGTCCAAGGACGTGCCGAGTCCGCCTTCCGAACTCGATATGGTCACTAGAATTTCTAGTCATGCCTTTTGGCTTGACGAGTGCTCCTGCCGCTTTCATAGATCTGATGAACCGGGTGTTTCGACCGTTTATAGACAAATTTGTCATCATATTCATCGATGACATTCTCATATATTTAAAAAGCAAGGACGAGCACGTGGAACACTTGAAGACGGTACTACAGACTCTGCATGAACACTAACTTTATGCCAAGCTAAGTAAATGCGAGTTCTGGATGAGCAGCATGACGTTCCTTGGGCACGTTGTTTCAGCTAAAGGCGTCACGGTGGAACTAAAGAAAATTGAAGCGATAGTGGAATGGAAGCGACCTACCACGGCATGCGACATCCGAAGTTTTCTCGGCTTGGCAGGCTACTACCAAAGATTTGTGAAAGACTTTGCCAAGATTGCATCGCCTCTGACTCGCCTCACCCAGAAGGGAGTCGTATTCGAGTGGAACGACGCCTGTGAATCTAGCTTTCAAGAGTTAAAGAAACGGCTCATCTCAGCTACAATCCTTGCACTTCCAGACAGACCAGAAGGGTTTTAAATATTTAGCGATGCATCGCGAACTGGTTTGGGATACATTCTTATGCAAAGGGATAAGATGATTTCGTTTGCTTCGAGACAATTGAAGCAACACGAGAAGAATTACCCTACACATGATCTTGAGTTAGCGGCGATTGTGTTCACATTGAAGATATGGCGACACTATCTTTATGGTGTGGCTTGCAGCATCTATACGGATCACAAAAGCCTCAAATATATCTTTACCCAACGGGACTTGAACTTACGGCATCGGCGTTGGCTCGAACTCTTTAAAGACTATGATCTGACTATCGAGTACACGCCGGATAAGGGAAACGTCGTAGCAGATGCTCTGAGTAGAATGTTTGCAGGATGCATGTCTATCAACCGTGACATACAGCGAGACTTGGCAGAAATGGGTATCAAACTCCGAATTTGCTACCGTGGAGCACGATTGGCCCAATTGTATCTCAAATCGAGCTTGAACAATAAAATAAATACTGTACAGGAAGACGACCTATTTCTGAAGAAGATGCACGAGCTGATTTCGACTTTGTGGTGGACGAGAGCGAAATAACGCGGATGAAAGGGAGGACATGTGTGCCAGACCATGCCGAAGTTAGAAAAGAGATTCTGACAGAGGCCCACTATGCGAAGTACTCATTGTATCCCAGGAGTACCAAAATATACAAGGACTTATGCACGACATTTTGGTGGCACGACATGAAGAAAGATGTTACAACATTTGTGTAACAGTGCATGGCCTGTCAACAGTTGAAGGCCGAGCATCAAAGGCCAAGCGGAGAGCTACAGAACCTCGACATTCCAGTATGGAAGTGGAACGACATCTCTATGGATTTTATCATGGGCCTTCCGAAGATGTCAAGAGAAAATGATACGATTTGGGTCATTATCGATCGTTTGACCAAATATGCTCATTTTATCGCTATCAAAGCATCATGGAGCATCGATCGGTTAGCTCAGATCTATATCAACGAGATTGTCCGACTGCACGAGGTACCTGCCATAATTATTTCGGACAGAGATGGGCGATTTTTGTCACATTTCTGGACGAGTCTACAAGCGACGATGGGCACTAAGCTGAACCTTAGCTCCGCGTACCACTCGTAAACCGATGGCCAGACAGAAAGAGTAAATTAGAACATGGAGGATATGTTACATCTGTGTAATAGATTTAAAGACAAGTTAGGACACGCACTTGCCGCTCGCGGAGTTTGCGTACAATAATAGTTATCAATCGAGCATCCAAATGGCCCCCTACGAGGCACTTTACGGGTAAAAAAGTGCCGATCTCCGATTTGCTGGGATGAAGTCGGAGAGCGACAGGTGTTCGGGCCAGAACTAGTCGAACAAGTCATTAAGAAGGTCCGCATGATTCGAGATAGGCTCCGTATTGCTCAGAGTCGACAGAAGAGTTATGCAGACACTCGTCAACGATCGTTAGAGTTCTTGGTTGGGGACCACGTGTTTCTGAAGGTGACGTCGATGCGGGGCATCATGCGATTCGGGGTAAAGAGCAAACTAAGTGCGAGATTCGTAGGGCCCTTCGAGATTCTTGAAAGAGTGGCGACAGTTGCCTACCGGATTGTGCTACCTCCTGTCATGGCTGAAGTGCACGATGTCTTCTATTTCTCCCAACTTTGGAAGTACGCATGACCTAAGTCATGTGGTTAGTTTCGATCAGTTGGAGCTGCACGCCGATTTATCATTATCGGAGAAGCCCGTGCAAATTTTGGACCGTAAAGAAAAGATCCTACAGAGCCGATGCTGTCCTTGGTTCACGTACTCTGGTGCAACCATTCAGTTGAGGAGTCGACGTAGAAACTAGAGGTAGAGATAAAGAAGAAGTACTCTTCACTTTTTGCCGACGAAGGTCAGATCCTTGTTCTTAAGTTTCGAGACGAAACTTTTTCTTAGTGGTAAATTATATAGTGCCCCGCTCCCGTTGGGGCAAAGCCCTATTTAATAGGCTCGTGGCAAGTCATACAAGGTCAAGAACATAGATGGCTAGTCTGACTCAGCGACGAGTTTGTTATACGAAAACCATGGCATCAATAAAATTGATTTGGACGAGTGATATGGGTACCGTTCCAACTAATGGATCGGCTACTGCTAAAATAAGTCCTAGATGCAGTAGGATGTGTCTTGGCGAATGAACTCTAAAGATAGCAGTGCAACCAATCTGCTGTTGGTTTTGTTGATTTTCTTGGCTTTCTAGATGAATTGTTGAGTGGGTTTGATAAGTGTGCTTTCGCGTCGATTTCTGAATGCGTATTTGGGAATTTCGAAGGAAGGATTGAAGAAATGATTCTAATTCGATACTCGTGCCATTGCAGGAGTTTGTGTAACTGATGCTTGAACATCGCGAAGCATTCTTCTACTCTCGACACAATCTTTCTAGGTGGGTGGTTCTTCGGCCCGTTCTTTTCTACTCCTTTCCACTAACAAAATTCTTAAAGTTCAATGTTCAAATCGATGATGCTAATTGGATGTATGCTTTGCCACTAAGATCAAGAACTTGAGATAATATAGTAATTTAAAGAAGCTAACTCTGAATTCATAAGTTTCATACTAAGAAGAGAAAAGATAAAGTTCTAGAAAAGAGATAGAAATTATTTCATGTTCTGCAACATAATGAAGAGACTTCGGCTGCGGTATACTATGCCTCGGAGAATTTGGTGCGTAGGAGATGATAAATCAGAACGTAAGGCTTCGGAGAAAAGAACTCGCACACGAGTAGAAATGACTATGTGGTTTAATGTCTACGCTATGCAATTTACTTCATACATATTAAACTGTTCATACATTCGCATGGTCATGGACGACTTGTGCACAAGATGAGCTTTCCTCGAGACGGTATCCGGGACGCTGGGACCAAATCGGCCTAGGAGGAATTTATGGAATCGTGCTTTGGTGTGAGATATTACGAGACCTCCAGTTAGGCTCGCAACCTGGACTGGTAGGACGCGTCGCAATGCTACGTAATCATCCTTCATGGTGTCGATATCACCAATGACCACAAATAAGATAGACTGCATGCTCACCTATTATCTTGTGTAGGTGGTAAGTATTATGTATATTTTGTGCCGAAAAGGAGCACGGTCGTGGTAAGAATAGTTGAAATTGGTTATGTTGTTATCGTTTAAAATGTGCCTTCGATACGAACTATAAATCATATAGTTCTAAATAGAAAGATCACTTTGTATGCTAGAATCCTTAATAAGTAGTATCGGTTTAGACGAGTGGGTTCGTCCCATCCACTAGCAAGTGTGCTAACCCCCAACTCCCCAGGTAACGAATGCACTGCGGGAGCTCGAGACTTAACTGAAGCTGAAGAACGGGAGGTGGCTCGAAGCTCTCATATTTTGAAGTATTTTGAAGCCCAATTCAGATCGAAGGCTTTTGTTCAAATGTATAAAGGGACATGAATGTATGGAACGACAATGATTATTTCATGGCAGCTTGTCGAGAATTCTTTTTTGTGTTTCAAAGATGTAGCCGCAACGGCATATGTAATGTAAAAATGACCTTGCACATACTTTGCAAGTTTATTGAATGAAAAGCTAAATTTTTTCCTATTCTATGTCTTCAACTCTCTGTACTGTTTAATTTCAACGCGTCGTGTCAAAAGAAATTTCAACTGCACATTCTTGCCTTGTACAAGTCCAATAAAGACTTGTACGGCATCACGTCCCGACTCGTGGGATCGATTTATCTCAAGTCAAGGCGATGACGACCGATTTGGAGAGTCGGGACGTGACAGTCTTTACGTCTTTGGACTATCGATTGAATTCTTTAACTCTGTTGCTTCCGTAAGTTGATATCGTTGGTGCGCTCTCTCACAGTTGTCCCACCGGATGTCCATATAATAAGTCCAAATAATTTGCAAAACGTAGAAGAATAGTTTTTAAAAAGAAACAAAAAGGTGGTTTGTGTAAGCACGGTTGGCTAAGTCGGGCTGGACATATACACCATGGATTGTGTCGACCTTAGCAAAGTCGAGTACGGGATTCATAATATTTTGAGCACGAAATGAGTATGACTCGATTGAGTAAATGGGATGACTATCGATAGGGTTGCTATCGAGCGACGATAACGTCGGTGCGATATAGATAAGCATGCTTGGAATTCGAGGAATGGTTTGAACAAAAAATTTTAAAAAGTTAATTTTGATTCGAATGATATTTTAAGGATTTGTCGAATGACTTTATCCCTGAGTGGTGTATGCGATAGCTTCAGGGATGTCGATCGATTGAGGATGCGGGGTATCGATGAGTCTATCAGGAAGCGTCGCGTGTATGCAAAGCCGTAGATTGAGTATCGTTGAATAAGTTGTAGTCGTGAGATTTGACGAGCTGATTCGAACAACCTAAAATTGACGCGTACGGAATGTGCACGAGATTGAGGATTGGGTGAGTGTGAAACACGAAAATGATTGAGTAGGTGAAACTGAATCGATAAAAAGTTAAGGTGTAGTGAACGGAAGACTCGATCGAGGACATCAACGTGAATCGTATACGAAAATTTAGCACGATTGGATGATAGCGTGCATAAAAATGATTCGAATATAATTGTGAAGGACTCTAAGGATTGGGATAAATATTGATCGATGATTTGAGTTGGCAAGGAATGATGCGAATTTAAAAAATACGTTGGTCGAAGACCTAAGATAAACGGATGAATATACATGATTTTGGATTTGAACGAATTGATCTCGTAAATGATTCGAGGGATAATGATCAAACTTGAATTTGAATATCGAGGAGATTATCCAGTCGGACGATAGCATCATTCGCATGACTCGAAATTCGTTGTAAAGGAAGATCGTCAGGTTACGCATATTATTGATGATATTGAGGCGTGTCAAAGATCGATATGCGATAACTCGGGGGCACTCTAATTCGAGAAATGATGATCGTGTTGTTAGCCCAATAATTATATTATGTTTTTGAATATGGCTAATCAATTAAGTTTAACATAATAACAACACTAATATTCATGTAATCACTATCATGTTGCTACTTAAACTTAGCGTTGTCCTAATGTTAGCATTGTCCTAATATCAATATTAATATGCTTGTATCATATTGGTTTCGTTTGTCTAACATGTATTTGTAGACATGCTGTAAGCATGATCAAACATGATCAAACCAGGATATATGCAATAGAGAATTATTGATGGGCCAAAGACGGTGTTATACAAGAAGAATTCTCTGAACCGCGTAACGACCTATCTGGGGCCTCGCATCGGGGGTTCCGCTGCCCGGTCAGCGGACAGGGGTCGAGGGGGCAGCACCCCCGTCAGGGGTTCGGGGGCAAAGCCCCCGAAAGGTATTCAGATTTCCAAATCTGTTTATCTTCGGTTAGTGAATGGTGCTTTTTGAACTTGGTCTTCCTGCAGTTACGGATCCCAACGATATTTTCTCATAGAGTTATGCCCGAATTCTGCCCGAATTCTGTCAGAATTCGGCCTTTAGAAAAACTATAAATAGAGAAGTATTTCGATCATTTCAATTCACTCATATACTTTCATATCTCTTCTCTATAAGCCTACTACTTCTTCCAAAGTATTCTGAGCTATTCATTTTCAAATTCCAAGCCAGTTACAATCCTCTAGTCGATTTGCCAGTACGGTACGGTCTAGAAGTTTCAAGAGCGGTTGTAATCAGAGGCTTGATTGAAGTTAGACACTTCACAATTGAAGTTGGTCGAGTACTTCGGATCAAAGCTCGCGTTGTAGAAGTTGCAAGATCTTCGAATGAAAACTTGTCGTAATTTTCCATAGTGGATTCAACTGGAAGCTAGAGTTCTTCCGACTGGACTAGTCCTCACAAGAGGAAAACTAGTATACATACTTGTGTTTGTGTTTGCTCTCTACTCTCTACTTTTTATTTACATATCTGTGATATATTATCTGTTATCTTGTTACTAACATTTTTAAATAGTTAATTTCTACTGCCTACTCTATTCACCCCCCTCTAAAGTATTGCGCTTTATAACTCGTTCCTACAATCAGTCCTATAATTGGTATCAGAGCCAGTACTGCAAATAGAGGCAATATATTCTGATCCCAATTGTTCCTACAATTGGTATCAGAGCCAGTACTGTAACTAGAGATAATATATTCTGATCCCAATTGTTCCTACAATTGGTATCAGAGTGGGTGCTTGGTATATAGATATTGTTGCTCATACCAATTGCTCCTACAATTGGTATCAGGGCAAGTGCTCCTTCTAGAGATATTATTGTAGGTGCTCCTTATAGAGATATTATTGCAGGTGCTCCTTATAGAGATATTATTGCTTATACCAATTGCTCCTTCAATTGGTATCCTAGCAAGGACTCTATTATTTAGCTTAACATCCTTGGAGCAGATCCTCATTATCAGAACGAGTTATACAGGTAAAGCGAGGTAACACTGCTATTATATTCTTATATAACTGCTGTTACATAGATCACTGTATCACATATAGCAAGTATGTACTTCACAACTGAAGAGCAATCCTCAAATAAACTCCCACTATTTGATGAAACAAACTATAGCTATTGGAAGACACGGATGTTTGCCATTGATTATAAAAGAACATAACTTTTATATCGGAGGACTGGACTTTTACTTCACAATACAAACTCGCTCATACAAAGAAAGCCTAGGGACAAAAACCTAGGTACAGCAATCTAAGTACAATTGTTTAGTTTTTTTTTGGAGGGTGACGGTAGAGGCTTGGGAAAGCGAGGCAGCTCTGCCTTACTCCTTGGACGATCAGACACAGCCTTGGCTCTGGTGAAAAAATGCTCTTGGACGTGTGGGGAGACTCCCTTGCGCCTTCAGTTGCTAGATCTCTTGATGTCTCTGTAGTGCTCTCTCTCTTTTCTCTGCTCTCTCCTTGCTCTTCTCTCCTCTTCTGCCTTCTGCAAGGGAATGGCACCTTGCTATTTATAGGAATGGAGTGTGCTCATTAGGGTTTGCAAAAGATTGTCTCCTTCAGAAGTCGACGGTTAAGGATCAATTAATCTGCGCCATTAGTCTTGAATATAATAAATTTGAGCAATTAATGTGATTGCATCAAATCTCTGTGGGCAATAAATATTGATTGCCATAAATATTCATGATTTGTGATAGCCTGTCACGTGTCCAATTTACTTGATTTGATTTGATCTGGGAAATTATGACGATCGCAATAAATCTGATTTTGTTAGGATTTGTTAGCACCCATAATTCCAAGGAAGATAAGACTGCCACGTGTCTCAATTATAACGAAGAGCGCCACGTGTCTCAACTGGACCGTCTTGGCCGAGTCGCATATGGGGGGGTCCTCTCAGCCGCATGAAACGTGCAGCCGCACGTAGATGGGCAGCCGTATGAGGATAGGCAGTCGCATGCAAAGGGGCAGCCACATGAGGATAGGCAGCCGCATGCAGAGGGGCAGCCGCATGGTGATAGGCAGCCGCATGCAGATGGGCAGCCGCATGGGGATACGGATAGGCAGCCGCATGCAGATGGACAGCCGCATGGAGTGGCCTCGGGACTTGGTGGATTTTGCCAGCTGTAAGGAGATTTTCTCCTCTTTTCTAGGATCACGCCATCATGTCAGAGTCATTATTACGTCCTTATGTCAAAGCTGTCATGGCTGTTATTTGTCAGAGCAGCCGTCAGCTCATTAAATGCAGCCGAATGTAGAGAAGAACTGTTGAAGGCCACGTGGCTTCTTTCTGAGCCGCATGGATCTATCCGAGCCGCATGGACCCCTGAGCCGTATAGACTTCTGAGCCGCATAGGGATCCTGAGCCGCATGGGATCCTTCTGTTGGAGCCGTATAAGTCTTTCTTATTCTTTTCTATGCTTCTACAAGACCCCCTTCAAAGTTTTCAATTTGCAAAATTGAAATACTTTGAACAAGAAGTATGGCCATGTAAAAATTCTTTGGGTCGCATAGGATGTTTTGGCCGCATGGATGTCTCAGCCGCATGGCCTCCTCAGCCGCATAGCCATCTGAGCCGCATGGGCTTTCAGCTGCATGGTCTGCTTGGCTACATAGGCTCCTTGCCACGTCTTCATGACACGTGTGCAAATCTTTGTATTGATTGCCTTTGATTTGAGCCGTCTTATGTGGGGAGTCCAAAGAGTCGGTTCATTAAATTTTGGATTTTCTTTGGATGAATCTCCTTCATGAGAGGGGACGAAATCCTAGGAGTCGGTTTTACCTGCAGCACACGACCCGAAGCGCTCCATCGGTCCACGTGCTTCCTCCCTCCCTTTTGTCCTCATATAAATAAGAGTAATTAAGAGAAGAAATCTCTTTACTCTCTCCTTCAACTCAAGCCTTTCCTGTCCTAACTGTCATTATCTTCTTCGATCACCGATGGCTCCCAAGAAGACTGTTGCGGCGAAGGATAAAAAGGCGGTATCTTCGTCGGCTGCGACGGCGAAGGACAAGAAAGCTGCTTCTACTATTTCGACTGCGGCGACGAATGATAATGTGGCAGCTCCTCCGCCAGCCGACGTGCCCGTAGTTCACCCCGACATCCACCCCACCATTGCTGGTAAGGACGTTGCGTGAACTTGAAACCCTAACTGTTGTGGCTACGTCGCATGTTCTATGCGCGAGCCTTCATCTTCATGTGTGCCGCATGTATATTTCATGTCCGAGCCGCATGGGGTATGCTCCATGTCCGAGCCGTATGAGAATTGTTACTGTGGTCGCATAAGCACTTTACCAACGGGGCCGCATAAGCTGCGCTGGGCCGCATAGGCTCGCACGAATTTGTTTGTCGCATGAGCCGCATAAACTTATCCAAACTCTGTCGCATGAGACATCGTTTGAACAGAGCCATATGAAAATACTGTCGCATGAACCTTTGCTGGACGGAGCCACATAAGTGTTTTCTGAGTTGGGCCGCATGAGACTCCATTAAATTGGAGCCACATAAGCTCGAAAATACCAATCAGTTCTCCTTGTCCATCTTTTTAACTTATTTCTTTCGTCCTCTTTTCCATGAATTTCCCAGTTAATGCTGCGGAGGAACCTCTGGTGGGTCAGGCCCAATTTGCTATAGGAGTTCGGCTTGACCAACTTGTTCGACAGGTGGTAGAACAACTGCTTAAGAACGAGCCTGAGGAGAGGCTGACTCTTATCAAGAACCAGCCTTTTCGCTTTCTCTGTGCCATGCTGAACTCAGAGCGATTGGAGGGGAAGTACCTGAAGCCGGCATTCTTCTTCGAAGACGCCCTGACTGTGAAGAACTCTCGGGTATTGGATATATCCGAGAATTGGAATTTTATTTCTGCCGGGAGGGCGATCCACATCCCCCAGATAGAGTGTCATTTTCCATTGGTGTGGTTCAATATATTGCCGGTGGACAGAAGGATGCAGAAATCCTTGACGTCAAGCCGGTCGGGAATGATTGTGGGTAACATCCACTACAATAAGCATGTTAGATCAACATACGCGGGCAGGGAACCGGTCAGCTACTCCGTGATGGGGCTAGCCCCGGGTACCTTCTTAAATGCGCAAAGTCCCAATTTCTCATTCTCTCAAGCCGACACCTTCCTGAATCGACTTGCTCGGAAAGGGTCTTATCCCATTGGCCGTCTCTCGCTTTTGAACTGGATAAGCCCCATCCCTTCATGGGCCAATTTGACCGGGTAGATTTTACGAGAATATGGGACTTTCCTGCGTGAGGTTGGTCTCTACCACGCCATCCGAGGTGCATGTCAGGGATTGCCCATCAATAAGGATTTGTTCATGGCTCTCTTAGAGATGTACAACCGGCGGACGGGGACCTTCTTCGCGCCAGGAGGGAAGATGGGTCTCGCTCTTCATGAGATGCACGCCGTCTCTAGGCGGCCTTGGGGCAATAAAGTGTTTGAAGTATATACTCCGACGAACGAAGAGTTCGAAGATTTGGAGCAACGACATTCGGGTTTCGTTGCTGTCTATCAGGAGTTACTGTGTCATCACAGTTATTATTAGCAGACGACCAAGAAGGATAGTAACTCGGAAGGGAACCTTCCGTATACTAGGGCTTGGCTCTTCCACCTTTTTCAGCAAGGTGCCTCAGGCCGAGTTACTCCCCGGAATCCTGTGACCCGAGAGCAAGTACAGGATCTGGTGTTAACTGCCAAGAAGTCGAAGGCCTTGAGCGACACGTTTGGGAGTCAAACTGATTCCTTTGATTATTTTTATCAGGATACCCAGCCGCTGTCGGAAAAGGCAATCCTGGCAGGGTTCTTGATGGTATGGCTACGAAATTGCGTGGTCTCAGGAGGAGCTGGTTCTATTGAGAGGATCAGCCATAATTTTATCCTCCCTGCCGTGAAGCTAGTTTTTAGATTCAAACTAGCTCTTCTTCCGGCCATGGTGTGCAGTATACACCGTGGTCTCCGTACTTCTTCATCCAAGGTTATTGCACGTGACATAGCGATGAACTTTGAGCGAATCGAGTTACCTTATCACTATCTGATGGGGTGGCTATTAATACACTGCCGGTCTTTGATGAGATCTGGCCCAGAAGATGGTGAAACTGACGATGATGCTTTTATCTTCCAGTACCGTCGGATGTCCTGGGAGTACAACACTATGCCCGCCTGTCGGAGGGCGCTGGCGAGGGTGGATGGATATAACTTCTTCGTGTCTGTTCACCATTTTTCTACTGAGGAGGTGGAGAGTGTATATGTTGACGGTACCGGGCCTCCTTTCCTCTTACCTGAGAGGATGCTTCTTTGGTTGCGTAACATCCGTCCCTCGCACTTAGTATATCGCAACCGTAATACCGTCTACCTGGAACCTTACTTACCCAGCCGGTTCTTCCGCTAGTTTGGGTACAGCCAGCTGTTCCTAGAGAGTCCCAGCTCTTGCCTGGGCTTTGAAGGCAGTGTTCTGGATGGCATCAGTGCTTGTCTTTATTATAATATTTATCATACCCGCGCTAGTTTCTCGGTCCCTGATGCTGAGACGCAAGAGAAGATTTTGTATTTAGCGGCTCTCTACCATGTCACTGCGAGCAGGTTTCCGGTTAATTTCGACCCTCGTACCAGTTTTATTATTGGTATCGGCTTGGCAGAGAAGCCCTCGGGTCAAAGAAGAGGAAGTAGAGGGCGAACACGGTTCCTGTGTCGAACTCGGAGTTCACCACTGCGGATGGAGAAGATGGCGAGTAGGGTACTGATGATTCTCTCCCTCCTCTAGACGAGGTGGCGGCGGAACAACCGCTCATTGCGTTCGATGAAGTGGTGGCGGATCAGCCGCCTGATGTGCCTAGCCCTTCGCTTAAGCGGAGCAGGAGTGAGTCTACTGATATCGACATGACTTATTCCATGAAACGAGCTGCTGTCAGATTTTGTCGGCTACTTATCGAGGATGTTAATGCTGTTTCTGAGGTAACTCGAATTATAGTCGTCTTCTCCTTTATTTTCCTGTAATATGGCCTAATCATTTTTCTTTACTCTTGTAGGCGTCAGAGGAGTCGGTTTCTCGAGAACCGGCCGCTGAGGTCGATCCGGCCCTGACCACTTTGGTCAATGACATGTGCACCGCTATCATTTCGGCTGGGGTTCTTCCGGAGGCGACCGAGGAGTCCCACCTTGCTGAGGACTCAACCCATGGGGACGGGGGTGTAGAAGCATGGAAAATATTAAAGAAGGATCCATGCGGCCAGGAAATTCCATGCGGCTCAGGAAGCCCATGCGGCTCACAGATTCATGCGACACGAGGGGCTATGCGGCTCAAGACGTCCTATGCGACTCAGAACAGGAGACACGTGGCTTGAAAAATAGTTCTCCCCTCCTGCATTAATTGCTGTGATGGCTGACAACTCTGAAAAAGTGGCAGTCCTGACACAAAAGTGGTAATTATGACTCTATCATAATGACAGACCCCTAGGGAAGTGAAGGAGATCTCTGACACAATCTTCCGAAATCCAGAAAATGTTACGTGGCCCTGGCACGTGGACGATCATATGCGGCTCGAGCGAAGACTTCCCATGCGGTTCAGAATGAAGCTGTTCCATACGGCTCAGGCCGAAACAGTCTCATGCGGCTCAAGCGGAGGCCTTCCCATACGGTTCAAGAGGACCATTTCCATGCGGCCCTGGCGGATGCATCCCTATGCGGCTCGCAATGATCATCTCCATGCGGTTCAAAGGTTCGAAGGGGGGGAGCCACTACCTAAGCAGCCCTGACACGTGGCCCGAACCTTATGCGGCCCAAATCTTATGCGGCTCAATCTTCATGCGGCTCAATCTTCATGCGGTTAAGATCCCCCCAGTGGCTCTTAGGACACGTGTCCTAAGCCGATCAATCTTCCAGATTTATTGCAATCAGAGATTGGGTCAAATCTCGATAATCTGGGACACGTGGCAGGAAAATAAATCAAATTTATTCGCAGACATCAGAAGATCATTATGAGGAAGATTTATTCCAATCAGTATTAATTGCTGATGAGATTTGGTGTAATCTATACTTAATGGTCCAGATTCATCACAATCAAAACTAATGGCCTAGATTGACCAATCCACGGGCCGCCGCCATCTCCGAGAAGCAATCATTTGCAACCCTAATGATCACACCCCATTCCTATAAATAGTAGGATGCCATTCCCTTGCAAAGAGATACATACACACACACACAGAGGCGTACATAGGAGCACTTTTCGAGATCAGAGAGAGCACCAGAGTACTTGGAGAGAAGAGCAGAGAGAGAGCAAAAGGGAGCACTTCTTCCAACGCCAAGCAATCTTCTGGAGCCAAGGCTGCATACCGATCGTCAAAGGAGTAAGGCAGAGCTGCCGTCGCTTTCCCGAGCCTCTATCGTCACCCTCCAGAATCTAAAATAAACAATTGTACTTAGACTACTGTACCTAGGTTTTCGTTCCTAGGCTTTCTTTGTACGAGCGAGTTTGTAACATGAAGTAAAAGTCCAGTCCTTCGATTGTTCTGTCCTTTTATATTTTATGGCAAACACGATGGCGACTCTGCTGGGGACATACTTCTCCACGGCTGAGGAGTTGGTGACGCAGTCGGATACAGCCAAGCTTGGCTCCACGCAACAGAAGATGGTCGTCCGCTTCGACCAACAGGCGTTTGAAGAGATGCTCTCTGAAGGAAGTGCTGGTCCGATCCAGAAGCGAACACGCACAAAGAAAGCTCGCTGCGAGTGGAGGCCAAAATCATTTGCTCCTCCACAAGCTCTGGACGGGGTACTCTCTGCTACCCAAGACGGCGAGGGCGATTCTCATGCGGCTCCACTTCGAGCCATAGAGAACTCTGCTGTCCCCAAGACCGGCAAAGGAAAGCACTACGATGCTAGATTTGCAGGGACAAAGAGCGACTCTTTGTGCCCCGAGAAGAAGCCTAGCACTCCTGTGGCCAAATCTGCCAACCACATGCAGGAGGCTCATGCGGGTAGATCTACCAGCCGTATGAAGAAAATCCATGCGGCCAGATCATCCAGCCGCATAAAGAAGACCCATGCGGCTGAGACTCCCAGCCGCATGAAGAAAGCCTATGCGGCTACGTCTGCCAGCCGCATACGGACCAACGATGACAGCCGTATGACGCCTACTCTACGCGGCTCTGTCTTCGACCGCCTCTCGTACGGTCCTGATCTCTTGTGCTCCCAAGAAGATATGTCTGACTCTCTCCAGTATCACTTAGACTCTTCCTACTATGTGCCCTTACGCACTAGAGCGAAGAAGTCTAAAGCAGCGTGAGCCTGGCGAGTTCGGCCCGCTGATCTGACCTCTGACCATCCGAGCATTCCGCATACTGCTACCCGGGCCTCGGATGGAAAGTTGTACAGAACCACTCGAGTCCAGCCCCCGACGGCAGACGGACAGAGAGGTTCGCAAAAATCTCCCAAAATCCCGGGAACAAACATGGTCGGTCCAGACCCATCTGACTTGCTTGAGGCCATCCTCCACAAACTCAAGGAAAGAGAAGATGCATCGGGGCACAAAGAGTCCTCCCACGGACGTCACTGCACCCAAGTCATCGTCAACTGCTGCTGCAATAGCACGACGATGCGAGAAGACCGGCAGTCTGTCTTTCAAAGACTACAACAGCTATCTTCAGAAGACGAGGCACTACCCGTCGTCTCCTGCAACTCTGCTCGGAAAGTCCCCGCTGCTGGAAGGGGAAAGAAGACGAATGTTCCCAGCCCGAAGATCTCAACCACTGCGACTAAAAGTCTGTCGTCTAAGCGGGTGCCCACCACCGAAGTTTTCCAAGGTACTCGCTCTAAGAAAAAATCTGCTACAGTGGGAGATTCGTCGTCCATAACGCAGGGGGTTGCTGGGGCTGGGGGTAGCACCCCTCCGAGCCTCCACAGCAACCGGATGTTCCAAGAAGATGATCCGGGGGATACAACTCTCCCATTGGATGTAGCAAACCTCGACGTCCCCGAGGACGTCCACAACTCCCATGATGAGGCGAACTCGGAGACTGGGGGTACTGTTCCTTCCGGGTCTGAGTCAAAAGGAAATATACCTACATACCCCGGTGACTTCTCACTACAGGGATACGATTCAGAGGGCGCTTCCTCCACCGCTCCGTCTATCTCTCCTCATGTGTAGACGGTATTCATGACAGATAGCAACCAAGGTGGTTCCAGTGATCGCCAGCGCATCGACAGTCTCGAAGCCATATTGCTTGCTTTGGTCAATTCTGTAGACGAGATCAAAGCGGCCCTTCCAAATCTTTAAGGAGGGACGCCTGGCCAAATAAGTGCAGGTCCCACGGTCAATACGGACTCGAACTCAGTGGCACCGAACCCGAGCAACAGTCCTTCCGATGTAACGGCCCCCACCGTTGTGGATGAGGCCCGCGAAGCGAGAAGAGAGGTCCAAGAGCTCCAAGCAATGTTCCACGCTCGAGAAAACTCTCAAGACCTCAGAATACGGCAACCATACCCTGCTGTATAGAGGGATGTTCTATTCCCACCAAGATATAAGCCGTTCAATATCAATCCTTATGATGGCAAGACCTCAGCAAGTCGGTACATTACTTACTTCAAGGTCACCACCGACCATCTGCCCCATGACGATGCCATCCTCACACGATTATTCATCGTGGCATTGGAAGGAGTCGCCTTCGACTGGTATCGCAATTTGTCGGACAACTGCATCCACTCCTTCGCCGGCTTCAAGCGCATATTCTTGGAAAGATTCTACGAAGTAGGGCAGGACATCACCATGTCCACCCTCATGGGCATCGTCCAAGGGGAGAAAGAGCTGACAAGGAACTACATCGAGCGGTTCTGTCAAACCGCCATGAAGTTGCCCTCTGGAAATCCAGACTCCTCCCTGATTGAAATTTGCCAAAAGAGACTCCTCCCAACAATCAGTCTCTGGATGGGTGAAAGTCAATTCAAGGACTGGAAGACGTTCATCATCAGTGCCACAAGCGCCGAAGAACGATTGAAGAAGGCTCGCCAGCTGGGATTGCACATCTCGGACGGAGAGAACAAGGGCAAGCGTCCTAACACCAACAATGACAATAGGGGTAGTCCCTCCAACAATTAGGACGGCAGGGGCAAGCAGGCTATGGTGGCCGACACGGCACAGAAACCTGAGCCAAAGCCGGCAGACAAACAATGGCCGTAAATCACTTATTCCTTCGAAGACGGTCACGTCAAGCCCATCTTGGACATGCTCATATAAGGGGACAGAATTCAACTTCCTCCACCAAGACGGAAACCACGGCCGACAGAGATAGAGAACCCAAAGTACTGCCATTATCATCGCTACGTCCACCATGCTACACATGACTGCTACCAGCTAAAACGGTACATCCAAAATCTCATCGATTCGAACGCTCTGGCCATCGATTTCGAAGAGGTAACCGTGGCAGCCAATATGGTGTCCGTACTATTCGGCAGCTTCCTTTCGACGGAAACGCAAGACGGGGTGGTCCCCATCCCTCTGGCGATAATGGAGATTGCTAATCTTCCACCTCCCTGAGGTCAGGCTGCTGGTCTAGTGTCCCTCACCACATCATGAGGGGAGGTCATATGGATCCATCCAGACTTGGTATCGGAAGTGACTCGGCCCATATCGTCTTCTATCTGCAAGAAAAAGAATGGAAAAATCAGATCTTGCTGCACAATCTCGGCAGACATCGAAGAAGCTACACCCGTCGTCACACGGTCTGGGGCGCAATCCCAACATGTGGTTGACAATCCAGCAGAAGATCATCAACCTACTACAACTGATGCTCCGGGACCGGCTCAGCCTCCGACGACCGACAAGCCTAGGCCGAGGGAGACTCGCTTCGACAAAACCCTCCGAAAAGAGGCAGCCCAAGGGTTGGAGAAGCCCTACAACTTCGACATCTTGGCACAATTGGCCAACACACAGGCTAAGTTGTCATTATACGAGCTCCTGAGACTCTCCAAGGATGTTCGTACGGCTTTGAGCGATGCACTCCAAAACGTCGACGCATACCTGGCTCAAGTTAACCTCACGGGAGAAAACCCGCCTGCAGATCTCCAAGACAGCGCATGCACGGGAGCAATGCCCAACATTGCCTTCACTCCGCAGGACATGCTCATCAAAACTAATCTGCACGATCGCCCACTATACTACACTGGATACATCGGCGACGTAAAGGTGGATCAGATGCACATTGATCCTGGCTCTTCCATAAGCATTATCCCGAAGGGTCTGCTACATTATCTCTGCATCCAATGCATCGCCTGACGCCTACAAGCACCGCCATCAGCGGTTTTAATTCGGGCTGGAGCTACCCTATTGGGAAGATTCGTCTGAAGTGTCAGATTGGCGACCTCCAATCAAAAGTCACCTGCTACGTCATAGATGCAGACACTTCTTACAACATCCTCTTGGGGCGCCCATGGATACATGATTATATGATCGTGCCTTCCATGCTGCACCAGTGCTTCAAATATGTCGACAAATACGGCTTCATGAGGACAGAATTTGCTGATATCGATCCCTTCAAAGGGGTCGAATCCTACTGTTCAGACTCCTGCCTATACGAAAAATCGAAGAAGCATCTTGGTGAAGGAGATGTACAAGCTAGTACCGAGACAGCCACAGGATCAGAAGAGCCTCTGACGATCCACCTCCAAGCTCGCAAACCGGGCAGGTCTGCACCGCTTACCGCCACTCTACGTAAGGACGCAATCAGCCTCTCGGCACAAAAAGAGCAGATGATAATCCGGCTGCCAAGGTCTGGCCAAGTGCCAAGATCCACATCGGGGCCACTAACAATCAGACTGCTGAGAGTCGGTCATCCCCAAACGGAGAAGCTCAATCCCTCCGGCAAGCCACTAACGATATGCCTTCCCAAGAAGGGTCGTCACCCCGATGCAAGGTCTGACACTTCTAGTGAACCAGCCACTCCTCACCCCACATCGAGTACCAAACTGGGGGTCGCTAGTCTGCCAACAACTCCACGCTCAGCTCCATCAACTAAACCACTGATGATCAAGCTCCCCAGGTCGTCCACTCAGTCTTCATTCACACAGTAGGTAGCCGAAGAGGAACCGGAGCTAGCCAAGTATGTGGCTGCCCACACTGATGTTCCCTTCGTAGATGATGTAATCCCCCTAGAAAAGATACCTTACTTCATCAATAAAGGGCTATCTTTGAACTACCTCGATCTTAATAAGCTGTGTATAATGTACGCTATGAAACACGGTATAGGCACTCACCTACACACACAGGTGACAAATGTCTACACCAAAATCCAGCTTACTCCAGCAGAAGACGCTTACCGAATAATCGAGGGAGGGGACCATCCAATCGTCTTCGGCTGGAAGGACGATCCGCATCCCTTCACCATAGAAGAAGTCGACCTTGGATCGGATACCGGGAGACTACCTCTGTATCTTTATAGCCCCCAATCTAAATATCTCATGCAAAAACAGGGGTATGATCTGGAAACGACGTCGGGTTTGAACTACGGTACTGGACGACGATTACCTTTGAAGCCACTGGTCCCGACTGGCAAACCACGTGACTACTATAGCAAGACTCGATGTGGATTAGGGTATGTAACACCCACGACGACCCATGAAAGTTCAGATGAAGAATGTGACTGGCATTCACATTCGACCGGGTCACCAACTTCTGACTATAATACTAGCATCGGAGATGTATTCAGATAAGTCTTGTCAGTCAACATGGCATTCGCCGACGCTTATAAAGAAGACGAAGTCATCCCCGAAATCCTCGAGCTAGAGCCACGGGCCCAGCAGTTGGATGCACAATGGGAAAAGAGGTTCAAACTGAGGGAACCTCCTACTGAAGATGAGGTTATCCAAGTCGACCTCGGCAGCAAATCTTCCCTAAAACCAATCTTCGTCAGTAAAAGTTTAACAGACGAAGAGCGAGAATCACTGCTGGAACTTGTTAAAGAATACATTGATGTGTTCGCATGGAGCTATGAAGACATACCGGGGTTAAATTTCGATATTGCTCTTCACAAGCTCAACATTCGGCCGAACGCAAAGCCAGTAAAGCAACAACAGCGACGCTTTCGCCCAGGCATCATGGATGCGATTGAAACAGAAGTCAACAAACTGATAGCCAGCGGCTTCATTCGTGAGGAACAATATCCGGATTGGGTCGCCAACATAGTATCCGTCCTCAAGAAGAATGGAAAGATTCGAATCTGCATCGACTTTCGTAATCTGAACGAGGCATGCCCCAAAGATGAATTCTCCCTCCCTATCACGGACATCATGATTGACAATACCTGTGGCTTTGAACGTATGTCATTCATGGATGGCTTCTCGGGGTACAACCAAATTAAGATGTCTCCTGACGACGAAAAGCACACATCATTCCGAATACCGATTGGTACGTATTGCTACACAGTCATACCTTTCAGTTTAAAGAATGCTGGCGCCACATATCAAAGGGCCATGAGTATCATCTTCAGGGACCACTTACGCAAGACTGTAGAGTGCTACGTTGATAACATTGCCGTCAAGAGTCGTCGTAAGGGAGACCATCTGTAGGATCTGAGGACGGTATTCGACCTGATGCGAGCGCACAATTTAAAAATAAACCCTACGAAGTCCTTCCTGGGCGTATCCAGCAGAAAGTTCTTGGGTTTCATCATCACCGTCCAGGGTATCCATGTAGACCCTGAGAAGACAAAGGCAATTATGGAGATGGGTCCCCCGAGAAATCTCTGCGAACTCAGAGGCCTTCAAGGGAGGCTAGCATACATCAGGAGGTTCATTTCTAATCTCTCCGGGCGATGTCGGCCATTCACCCACCTCGTGAAGAAATGCGTCTTGTTCGTATGGGACAAAGAATGCCAGCGGGCCTTTGACAGCATCAAAGAATATTTGTCGAACCCTCCAGTCCTGGTGGCCCCGGTTGCTGGAAAACCATTTCTGCTCTACGTACGAGCAATGGAGCACTCCCTCAGAGCTCTGCTAGCACAAAACAACGATGCAGGCCATGAACATGCCATATATTACCTCAGCCGAATGATGATTGGGCCAGAGCACCGATACACCGCTGTGGAGAAGGAATGCCTGGCCCTAGTGTTCGCCATTCAGAAGACACGACACTATGTTACCGAACAAACGATACATGTGATCTCACGAGTCAACCCTCTCAGGGTCCTCATGACTAAACCAGGGGCACTCAGCTCTCGTCTCGCTACATGGGCAATATTGCTATCCCCCTACCATATGATCTTCGTCCCACAAAAGGCAGTCAAAGGTCAAGCCCTGGCAGACTTTTTGGCAGCCCACCCGGGCTCGGAGTCGTCCAGAATATATGAAGAGATCTCAGATGAGGTTGCCGACTCGCATGCAACCTCTCATGATGATATATGGCGAATGTTCTTCGACGGCGCTTCGAGAACTGGACCTAAGGGCAACATCGTCGTCGGAGTTGGGGTGGTACTGGTTTCCTCTATCGGATTGGTGATCAACCGTGCTTACTCCCTCACGGAGCCCTGCTCTAACAATGTGGCCGAGTACAACGCTCTGGTCATTGGCTACTAACTTGCAAGGGAGCTGGGGGTAGAATATCTGGAAGTATACGATGATTCTCAGTTAATCGTCAATCAAATCCGGGGCTCATACGAAGTTCGCCACGAAGACATGATTCCTTATCACCAAATAGCAATCAACATCATCTCATCGTTCGAGGGGTTCTTCATCGAACACGCCCACAGACTCCGAAATATCGAAGCCGATGCCTTAGCAGGTCTGGCCGTTTCCCTAGCAGTGCCAAATCATACTCATCAATCGGTAGACGTAGTAGGCCACGAACTGGTCTGCCCCAAGAACAACGTTCAATTCGTGGCGAGTTATTCCACTCAGACGATTGATAATGTCCCAGATTGGAGATAACCATTCATTGACTTCGTCGTCTACGACATCCTGCCCGGGAACCCGAAGGAAGCCACCTCCATCAGACGGCGTTCTCACAGATTCTTCTACGATACAGAGATAAAAATACTGTATCGACGGTCCTACGATGGATTATTGCTTCGGTGCCTGTCAAACGCAGAAGCAAAAGAGGCCGTACGAGAAGCGCATGACGGCATCTGCGGGGCCCATCAGCCTGGTCCTAAATTGTAAGACCGTCTTCGCCGAATGGGCTACTACTGTCCCACGATGGTAGCTGATGCGATAGACTACGCAAGAAGGTGTAAAGCCTGCCAAGTCCACGCGGACTTCATTCACCAACCATCCGAATTTCTACATCCGACAGTGGCATCCTGTCGATTCGAAGCATGGGGGATGGACATCATCGGTCCGATTACTCCACCTTTCTCCCGGGGATATCGCTTCATACTTGCGATCACGAATTACTTCTCCAAATGGGCAGAGGCTGTTCCACTCGCAGAAGTAAAGACTTCGAACGTGATCAGCTTCCTGAAGCATCACGTCATCTATCGCTTTGGACTGCCCTGGAGGATTATCCACGATAATGGTTCACAGTTTGCAAGCCACACTTTTTATTGGTTCTGCGACAAACATCGCATCTAGAACATTGCTTCGACACCATACAACCCAGCAGCAAACGGGTTGGCAGAGGCATTCAATAAAACAATCATCAAACTCCTTAAGAAGTTTGTCTCTTCTAACAAACGCGACTGGAACGAGAAGCTCGGTTAATGTTTATAGGCGTACCGTACTACAGTTCGAACAGCTACCGGAAACACACCATTCTCCCTGGTATATGGGAGTGAGGCAGTTCTCCCATTAGAGACTCAAATACCCTCGCTCTGCGTCGCCCTCACTTATCAATTGACGACGGATGATAACTACCGACGCCGACTACAAGAGTTGGAGGCCTGAGATGAAAAACGCCTCATGGCTCAGCAAAGGATCGAGCTATATCAAGCACGCATCTCTGGAGCCTTCAATAAGAAGGTCAAAATCAGGACATTCCAAGTGGACGATCTTGTTCTGGCAGTCCGGAGGCCGATGGTCATGACTCACAAGACCGCCGGCAAGTTCCAGCCAAAATGGGAAGGTCCATTTAACATCGAGGCCGTATTCTCCAACGGTGCTTACCGCCTCGCCAAGCAAAACGGAGACTTGCTCATGTTGCCCGTCAATTGCAAGTTCCTGAAGAAATACTATGTCTAGACGACAATTCTCTAAATTTTTGAGTCACATACCCGCTGGTACCGCTGAACTCACCCTCATGATTCTCTAAATGTTCGAGTCACGTACCCGCTGGTACCGCTGAACTCACCCTCATGATTCTCCAGATTTTCGAGTCACGTACCCGCCGGTACCGCTGAACTCACCCTCATAGTTCTCCAAATTTTCAAGTCACGTACCCTCTGGTGCCGCTGAACTTGTTTTTCAACATTCCAAATTATCGAGTCATGTGCCCGCTGGTGCCACTGAACTCACACTTTCACAATATCGAGTCATATACCCGACGGTGCCTCTGAACTCACATCCCGATCACTATTTCAGATAGAAAGTCATGTATGATCATATCTCTGAACTTTCTTCCTGGAGGAGATCCTCCCCCATGATCCGATACCCGCACATCCAGTGCACAAAAAAGGGTAAGCGATCCACAAATTCCCAAAATGGCCATGTTCTCATTACCTCTGAGTCGTTTCACTTCCGCCAAAAACAAATCACCCCCTACATAGAACTTCCATGTCCTCATTACCTCTGAGTCGTTTTATGTACCCCCTCTTCATTGAGCCCACTCCTGGCATGTCCTCATTACCTCTGAATGGGAAGGCTCCGTAGAAGAAACCTTCATACTTGCCATGTCCTCATTACCTCTGAGTAAGTATGTCGGTTCCCTTTCAACCTATTATTTGTACCCACAACCGGAGTATGACAAGGAAAATAGGTCCACAAATGTCCTCTGTTGACCACAAATGTCTTCTGTTAACCACAAAAGTCCTCTGTTGACCACGAATGACCTCTGTTGACCATAAATGTCCTCTGTTGACCACAAATATCCTCCGAGAAGTCACTCCTGCCATGTCTTCATTACCTCTGAGCAGGAAGATTCCACGATAAAACCTTCATGCTTGCCATATCCTCATAACCTCTGAGCAAACATGTTGGTTTCCTTTCATCCTATTATCCGTATCCTGAACCAGGGTACGCCAAGGATAATAAGACCACAAATATCCTCTGCTAAGTTTCTTAGCATAAATCCACCATCTCGTCATGCCCCGGGAGCCCAGCTGCTCTACGGCATTTTTTTTCCCAATACCGAGAGCACCCATGACCACTTTGCCATGGCTGTTTCGGATATCCTGACCAAACTTGTTATCCATACCTAAAACCAAGGTATGCCATGGGTAACAGGTCCACAAAAAAGTCCCCAAGACGGGGAAAACATCACCACAATACCACAGGTACAACAAGCAATACAAATGAAGGGTAGAATGGAAAATACTCTCTATTTGAAGAAAGAAAAAAGCATTACATCTTTTGGGATCATGTCCCTTTCAAAAAGAAAACAAGAACAAAACAAGAAAAAAGGGCCGACTATAGCTCAATATTACACAATTCCAGGAGCCAGTTTTTCACCAATACAGTCCCCCGCTCAAGCCTCCGTTTGGCTCGACGCTCGGCCTCTTGGGACAATTGCTCTGCGTCATTCAAATACATATATGCCTGCCATTCGTTCTCTATCTTCTTAAGGGCAAGTTCTAGATTGGCTGAAGCCCTACTAAACTTGTCAGCCTTCTGAATGGCAATCTTTTTTTTGGCATGAGCAGCTTCGAGCTCGAACTCCAAAAAGGCCAGCTTTCTTTGGAGCTCTAGGATCTATTTCCGGGTGTCGGTTACCCCGCGGGAGGTATCCGCTTCCCGAGTCGTACAGTCTTCAGCTCGACGGTTCCACTGATCATGCAACCGAGTCAAATCTCGTCGGTCCTTCAATATAGCGGCTTAAGCGATTCCCGGGCAGCCATCACCTTCTCCACCGTGGTAATGAGGAAGTTGCATTCTTGATTTATGACTGCGGGTAAATCAGCCTGTTATAACATGCGAAATCGAGCTACGAGACGATCAGCTTCTAACAACTTAGGCTCAAGAAGAGTGGCTAGTTCCCCTCCACCAGTGAGAGTCCTAAGGATATTAATCTGGCCACCGGCACATCGACGAGCCAGAGTAAAGGGAGTTCCCCTTT
Organism: Iris pallida; assembly: GCA_029216955.1. Lineage (NCBI taxonomy): Eukaryota > Viridiplantae > Streptophyta > Magnoliopsida > Asparagales > Iridaceae > Iris > Iris pallida. The sequence continues at coordinate 2,260,459 of JANAVB010005397.1, read as the reverse complement.
CCACCGCGGCCTCGATCCCTCTCTTCAGGTGACGGTGGAAACTGTCGACCACATCCTGGGGGACTTTATATAAAACCTCTGTAGAGGATGGCGTCAGAGGGAGGGTGGCAGACAGTATCGAAGGAGTAGCTTCAGAAGTTACCGCCCCCGCCACCAAGGAAGCAAATTCCGTATGGAAAGATGCTTGAATGGCGGCTAGCTCCTCTTCCGTCGCCCGAAGAGCCTGGATGCTCGGCAGGGAGGAAAGGTTGACCCCCGAAACTACATTTGCGAAAGAGGGCGCAGGGAGCATCGTCCCTTGTCCCAGTTGCACGGCTACCGGGGCCTCCGAGCTCGACCCAGATGGAGACCCCTCGATACAGGGAGGTTCCGCCAGACCCTCTCCGGTAGGGTCCGCCCCAGCAATGTCCATCACTGGGTTGGGACCTGAACATCCAAAGCAACCATTAATCGACGTAATCTGAAGAATAGGATGACGGAGTACATAGGCTTATTCACGAGTTATGGTTTTGACTTGTATTACCAGGGGAAGAAAATGAAGGCGGCGGCTCGTTCACAGCCAGCGTAGTTTTCCCACCCACAGCTTCTGATCCAAATTTAACTGGCTTCTCTGTCACGGCCATCCCTGAAAGGGAGCCGGCCAGGACAGTGTCATCCTGTTGGGGTTCAGATGTCTCAGGGACGGGCGCGGTAAAACCCCTATCCCCGTGAGCTGAAGTCCCAGCAAGGTGGGAATCCTCGACCGTAACCGGAAGAACCCCAGTAGCAATGATAGCAGTGCACACATCACTGACCAAATAAGACAGGACTGGATCAGCCTCAGCAATCGGGTCCTGAGGAGCGAGCTCATCCGACGCCTATAAAGAGCAAAAGGAACAAACGATTAGGCCATAACATAGAAGAAGAAGAAATGAGATAGTTGAAACTGAAATCACCTCAGGAGCAACGTCCACATCATCAATAAACAGCCTGCGACGTCTTACCGCAGCATGCTTCGTAGAATAGGTTCGGTCATCAGCGGTAGTCACGTGCCTGCTTCGTTTACGCGAAGGGCCAGACACTGCAGATGGTTGATCCTCCACCACCTCGTTAGACCAAGTAGACGGCTGACCCGTCGCCCTTTCATCTGGCATAATAGGGGGTTGATTCCCAACTTCCCAGTCCGAAGAATGCGATGAGTCATCGGCATCTTGTTCATCATCCTCCTCATCCGCCCTAGTGGACTTTGAATCCGGCGCAGGAACCCTGTTCGTCCCCCTTTTCTCTTCTTGGATCCCTCTGGCTTCTCAGCCAAACCAGTGCCAGCAATGAAGCTAGTATTTATATTAAAATCGACAGGAGGCTTGCTTGCTGTGACATGATAAAGGGCCGCTATATACAAAATATCCCTACCGTCTTGGCATCGGGGACTGAAAAGCTGGCCCGGGTATGGACCGCATTATAATAATGCCAAGCCTGGACGCCATCGAGTACACTGCCCTCAAAGCTCAAGCAAGCGATAGGACAATCCAGGAACAATTGACTATACCCATATTGACGGGAAAATATACTAGGCAGATAAGGCTCCAGGTATACGTTATTCCGGTAACGATACACCAGGTGCGCAGGGCGGATGTTGCGTAACCAAAGAAGCATCTTCTCAGATAAAAGTTGGGGAGGATCAACGCCGTCCACATGTACCCCCTCACTTCCCTAGGGGTAAATTGAGGAAGAGAGACAAAAAACTCGGGCCCGTCAACCCTCGCCAATGCCCTCCGGCAGGCTGGCATGGTATCGTGTTCCCAAGGCTGATAACGGTATTGAAAAATGAAGGCGTCGTCAATAGTAACATCTTCTTCGGTTCCTGGCCTCATCAACGACCGGTAGTACAATAATAACCACCCCATGAGGTAGTGGTATGGTAGTTCTATCCGTTCAAAGTCCAGCATCGTATCACGAGCAATGACTTTGGATGAAAAGGCGTGGAGGCCGTGGTGTATGCTACACACCATGGCCGGGAGAAGGTCTAGTCTTATCTTGAAGACCAATTTCACAGTGGGGAGAATGAAATGGCGGCTAATCCTTTCAATAGAACCCGCGTCGCCCGAGACTACGCAATTGCGTAGCCACACCATCAAGAACCCAGCTAAGGTCGCTTTATCGGACATTTCACGGGTACCATAGTGGAAGTAACTGAGGGAGTCAGTACGGCTCCCAAACCTGTCACAGGTAGACCTCGACCTTTTGACCTTTAACATCATGTCCTTCACCTCCTCCTGGGTTTGAGGACATCGATATGAAACTCGGCCGGAGGGACGTAACTTGAAAAGATACGAAACCCAGGCCGTGGTGTGAGGGGCGCTTCCTTCTGAGCTATTTTCTTTCTTGATAGCAATCTGGTGGAAGATGCTATGATGGCACAACAGTTCTTGGCACACGGTGACAAAACCAGAAAATCGTCGATCCAGGTCTTCGAATTCTTCGTTCGTCGGTGTATATACTTCAAAAGCTTCACCTCCCCACGGCAGTTTAGAAACAGCGTGCATCTCATGGAGAGCAAGCCCCAGCTCTCCCCCAAGGGCAAAGAAAGTCCCCGTACGCCGATTATACAGCTCCAAAAGAGCCATGAACAAAGGCTTGTTAATGGGCAACCCGTAGCAGGTGTCCCGGACGGCGTAGTAGAGGTCAATTTTCCGAAGGGATTCCCCATACTTCCTCAAGATCCATGAGGTAAGATTGGCCCATGTAGGAATGGGGTTGATCTAATTTAGCAGTGACAACCTGCCCACGGGATAAGACCCTTTACGAGCGAGCTGATTCAGAAAGGTATCAGCTCGAGTGAAAGTAAAGTTAGGACCAGTCATGTTTACAAAAGTGCCAGGGAGCAGCCCCATCACATTCCGACTAACTGAATCCTTGCCCGTACATACTGAACCCGTGTGCCTGTTGTAATGGATGTTGCCCACAAACATTCCCGATTGGGTAGGAGTCAGGGAGCCCACCATTGTCATGCCCAACGGTACCATGTTAAACCATGAGAGAGGATAATACCACTCCATCTCGGGAATATAGATCTCTACTCCGTCTACAGAAAAATCCCAGTTCTTTGAAACATCCAGCAATCGGGAGTTCTTTATGGAAAAGGCATCCCCAAAGAGAAAAGCCGGTTTCTAATATTCCCCATCCAGCCTTCCCGAATTCATCATCGAACAGAGAAAGTGGAAATGTTGGTTGTTAATGATAGCTATCCTCTCCCTAGGATCATTAGTGGGAAGCTGATCAACTATACGACGGATTAAGTCATCGAGCCGCACGCCCACGGTAAACTGAGCCGAACCCACAAGAAGTTCTCCTGCTGGGTTGGTCGGGAGGTTCATTAAAAAAGGACAAAAAGAAACAGGATTAAAAGATGGTTACTGAGCTCAGTTCCTACGAGCCTATGCGGTTCAGATCAAATGAAGCCCTATGCGGCTCGAATTCGATTGATTCCAGATGACACGGCCCCAAGGGAGCTTATGAGGATCGGTCAACACAACCTCATGCGGCCCAAAGCAATCAGGAATTCCAAGTAACATTGGCTTGATAGCTTATGCGGATCAATTGGACATATACGGTTCTAAGCAGAAGAATTTGTGCAACGCTAAATGTTATGCGGATCAGTCTGTCAGAAGATTATGTGGTTACATTCAAAGGAGAATCCATACGGTTTATATCCAGAGATTCAAACCCTTCTCATGCGGCCCAAACATAGGGCATCTCCTATGCGGCTCGAATATGAGAGGGTCACGCAGCATATGCGGCTTTATCATACTCGAACTTGGGTGAAGGCTTGTGCATAGATATGCAACAGAGCCATGAATTCTTAGGATTCCGAGTATCCAAATACAACTCTTACCATTAAGGGCAGGACGGACATCAGGGTGCGCTGATGACACAATGGCTGACAAAGAAGCTGCCTTCTTACCCTTCGCGGCGGCAGAAGCAACCTTAGAGGATTTGGAGGCAATGACCAAATATCGGAGATGGGAAATGAGGAAAGAGAGGCAAGACTGTAATAGTTGGACGAAGGAGGAAGTAAAGAAATCTCTCGACCGTACTCATCCATATTTATAAACAAAAGTGAAGCGTTTCGATCTCCGTGCATACACGAAGACCGACTCTTCAGTTGTCAAGGTGAGCTGCCGAAAATGAAGGCCAAGCTACTCGAATCATGCACCGAAAAGTGGTCTTTAAAAGCTGACAGCAAATCAAACATCATTTAATGCAAAAGATTACCATATGTGGCAATGATGACGTGGCCGAAAAGTCCCCTGCGGCTAAGCCATCCATGCGGCTGAAATATCTATGCGGCTTAAACATCCATGCGGCCAGGACTTCATATACGGCCAGAAGAATATAACCATGCTTCTTATTCAAGGTATTTCAATTTTACAAATTGAAAACTTTGAAGGGGGTCTTGTAGAAGCATGAAAAATATTAAAAAAGGATCCATGCGGCCAGGAAACTCCATGCGGCTCAGGAAGCCCATGCGGCTCACAGATTCATACGATACGAGGGGCTATGCGGCTCAAGACGTCCTATGCGGCTCAGAACAGGAGACACGTCGCTTGAAAAACAGTTCTCCCCTCCTGCATTAATTGCTGTGACGGCTGACAACTGTGAAAAAGTGGCAGTCCTGACACAAAAGTGGTAATTATGACTCTGTCATAATGAAAGACCCCTAGGGAAGTGAAGGAGATCTCTGACACAATCTCCCGAAATCTAGAAAATGCCACGTGGCCCTGACACGTGGACGATCATATGCGGCTCGAGCAAAGACTTCCCATGCGGTTCAGAATGAAGTCGTTCCATATGGCTGAGGCTGAAACAGTCTCATGCGGCTCAAGCGGAGGCCTTTCCATGCGGTTCAAGAGGACCATTTCCATGCGGCCCAGGCGGATGCATCTCTATGCGGCTCGTAATAATCATCTTCATGCGGTTCAAAGGTTCGAAGGGGGGAGCCACTATCCAAGCAGCCCTGACACGTGGCCCGAACCTTATGTGGCCCAAATCTTATACGGCTCAATCTTCAGGCGGTTCAGATCCCCCCAGTGGCTCCTAGGACAAGTGTCCTAAGCCGATCAATCTTCCAGATTTGTTACAATCAGAGATTGGTTCAAATCTCAATAATCTAGGATACGTGGCAGGAGAATAAATCAAATTTATTTGCAGACATCAGAAGATCATTATGAGGAAGATTTATTCCAATCAGTATTAATTACTGATGAGATTTGGTGTAATCTATACTTAATGGTCCAGATTCATCACAATCAAAACTAATGGCCTAGATTGACCAATCCACGGGCCGCCGCCATCTCCGAGAAGCAATCATTTACAACCCTAATGATCACACCCCATTCCTATAAATAGCAGGGTGTCATTCCCTTGCAAAGAGATACATACACACACAGAGAGAGGCGTACATATGAGCACTTTTTGAGATCAGAGAGAGCACCAGAGTACTTGGAGAGAAGAGCAGAGAGAGAGAGCAAAAGAGAGCACTTCTTCCAACGCCAAGCAATCTTATGGAGCCAAGGCTACATACCGATCGTCCAAGGAGTAAGGCAGAGCTGCCGTCGCTTTCCCGAGCCTCTATCGTCACCCCCCAGAATCTAAAAAAATAATTATACTTAGACTGCTGTATCTAGGTTTTCTTTCCTAGGCTTTCTTTGTACGAGCGAGTTTGTAACGTGAAGTAAAAGTCCAGTCCTCCGATAATTGTTCTGTCATTTTATATTTCATGGCAAACAGGGGGCTCTACTGCACCTATCCCTGAGACAGTTGAATTTCAACGGGGTGACGCTGAAATTGCTGGATCCCTTTTCGGGGTGGCTAGGGCAGAAGAACCAGCTGAATTTAACTAGGAGGTCGCGGGTGAGGAGACCACGGCAGCTGCGAGCGAGCTGCAGCCTCCATGCACCTCCCCTGGTAAGATAAGCCAAATCTTAACTTGTAAGGAGGCCTATCTGCTCTATCATCACATCCTTCGGGTTACGTCGATTGATTGTTGCTCTGGACATACAGGTCCTGCCTCTCCAGTGTCGATGATGGACATTGTTGAGATAGGCTCTGTCGAAGGGGAACTGGAGGAGAGGAGCGTACCCCCTCTTCTTCCGACTCATATTGAAGGGCCTACTGCTGACTCAATTTTGGGAAGTTAGGTGGCTGCACAGCCGGGGCAGGAGATAATGGTCCTTGCGTCCTCTTCTGCTCAGGCGGCTCCGAGAGTCGACCTTTCTACTTTGTCGAGTGTCCAACTCTTCAGGTGGCGGAGGAGGAGTTAGCTGCTATCCACGCATCTTTTCGCTCGAAATTTGTCTCTCAGGTGGCAAGTTCTAGCGTGCCTCCTTCGACATTGCCAGCCATACTTCCTTTGATGCCGTTCTCTACGGAGGTTCTGGATGAAGCGTCACAGGACGTGGTTGACAGCTTCTATCGCCACTTGAAGAGAGGGGTTACGGCTGCTGTGGAACGAGGGACCTCTTTTGCCTTGGCCCGGCAATGCGCCCAGGGTCATATTGATATTCTTAAGACTCTTTCCGGTGGGGTGGGGGTAGCTGCACTTCTGGAGACAAAATTACTGGAGGCTGATCAGCTGGTGGCCCAGCTTCATGTGCTGCGACAAGCTGATCTATCTACTGCTATAGATCAAGAGCACGGTTTCCTCACAGCTGCCGTAGAGAAGATAAGGACAGCTCGGGATAAGACCAAGCCGATCATTGTCACGACCCACACCCGCTTTTCGGATACGAGACGTGTCCAAGCCAGCCTACACCGCAGAGTCGGCGGTAGAACGCTGTCAAGCCCGCAAGAATAAATGCTCAAAATAAAATATTTGCTGCTCATTCACATTTCTAAGTTTATTACAACAGTTACAACATTTATAATTAAAGAAAATACAAGTTTTTATAATTAATGAAATTGATACAATTGCTTTCTATTTCTAGGTTGACCTCAGCATACCCAAGTCCTCCCAGTGCTAAGAGTGATCGCGGCTAAACCTAAAAAATGTTGGTTTCCAGTCAGGAATGGAACAAGTACACAAACCAACGATAATACGAGAACACAATAGAATTAACAAGACATGAAAATAATATATGAGATATGAAAAACTGGAAGATAACTGATGACATAGCACGATAGAGTAGTAAAGGAAAAATAAAAGACATAGACCTACGTGGTGTGAAATATCTTTTTCGACATGTGAACGGCTAGGGGGTAAATCCGGCTCACTGCACGTGTCGTGTGCAGCTGCTATCATACAAGAATAGACATATTGGGATATTTCTGGGTAGTCCACATGTTTACTAAGATATTTCCCCTTTCGACTATTCTGTGTGACGAGCGTGTCAACAAGCAGCAAGATATATGTATAGACATAAAATGAGAAGACTACTATGAATCGGAAAGCAATCAGAAAGTGCACTTGCCTGAATCCTTGTACAAACCGTAGCCACAAGTAGAGAATGAGGGGATGCTGATCTAGAAGCTGTCAACCTATAACACATATTGCACCACGAATCGTGCACGAAAACCACAAATCAATTCTAATGTTCTAGTTCTAAATAGTGGCTAGTTGGGTTACTAATCTAATAATAATTAATTCTATAATAATTCACTTAAAAACTTAATTTAACGTAATAATAATTTGAATATAATCTAAACATGCAAGTTTGGCCATCAAAAGTCGTATTTCTCAATTTTGGAAACCAAGGCACGTAAATCGAGACGTGCCATTGACTTTTTAGTAAAATACTGTGAAATCTAGATTTTGAAAGTGCACCTTGGTAGATTTCAGTACCACGAGTGCGCTGGAATTGACCGTGCCACAAAATCACGCTTTGGTCAAAAGATATCGCTGTTATGGCTAATCGTGACCAAAACGGGGATCAACCGATCAGTTCTGACTTCAACAGAAAAACTAAAATACTAAATTAACGAGATAATATCTGGGAATAATATATGTCGTAGCGCTCTGTGTTAGCTTTCCGAAACTTCAAACGGTTCATGATTTCGATTTCTGGTTCTCCCGAAATCTCGAAAACACCAAAACGTGTCAAGTTTGGACAATCGACACATTACGAATTTTTCAGAAATTTAGGTTCAGAAATTACGAAAATAAATTAGATATTCAGAAACTATACCTCAATACGTTTCCAACAAAAAAAACGGCAGGCGAAAATGAGCTCCGAGTTGACGGCAATCGCCTCGGGAAGTCAGGGAATCACTAGGATCAAACTCCAAAAGGAGGAGGCTATAATTAATTAGGGTTTGTGAATATACAATCAATATATATAGGAGAGAGAGAGGCGCCGACAGGTGGGCCCCCCGGGTGGATTATTGGGTAATTATTTATTTAATTCAGAAAATCATCTAAAGATCATTTTAAGTCCAAATAAATCAAAATAAATTGCAGAAAAATCCAGAAAAATTCTAGAAAATATTTCTAATTGTCTAGAATCTAAATAAAATATTTTTACCACAAAATATCATCATGTGACCTCACAGTAAATTTCCAAAGCCTATAAAATATTATTTCTATAGATTTTAATTATATAAAAATTTCCAAAAATTCTAAAAAAATCCAGAAAAATTATAAAATATTCTAGAAAATATTTTTAGTCATTTAGAGCCCAAATAAAAATATTTGGTCCCGAAATACTCCCGTATGACCTTACAGTAAATCCTAAAAGTCCTAAAAAATAATAAAACCTTAAATATTAAATACCTACAAATATCCAAAAATTGTAGAAAAATATAAAATAGCTAAATAATACATATTTATGCTATCTAGAGGTCATATGACCTTAATATGGTCATAGTCCACCTACAAGCTTTGGCATGACTCGCAATGGCCATAAAATTAATCATAAACCAATAAAATTAAAAATTAAAAAAATTGGGAAGTGGGCATACAAATATACCCACCTTAGAATAATTTTGTCCTCGAAATTCTAATTCGTAACTATTCTTAAAATTCCAAAAGAAAGTCTACCTTAATCTTAATCTCCTCAATTTAATCACTCAAAATATTTTATAACCTTTTCTAGCCATTTCATAACTCCGAATACTTGAGAACTTCTACCCACCTTTGGTCATACTACTCCTCAAAACATGGTCACCAAAATCTTATAATCTTCTAACTAGTTGGTAACAATCCTACCAACAAATTTTTAGGCATATGGTATCTTTAATCGTCTCATATTTATCAAGCAACCCAAAAATTTAATAAGCAACCAATTTACACAAATAGCTATGAAATATTGGTAATTTCTAATAAGCATGACTATTCGTCGCACCGAAGTAGGGAGGACAGGAACATAAGGTAGAATAATCGGAAATAACTATAAAATTTTAAGAGCAGTGGAGAGTATCCAATGTTGCAAATAGAAAGAAAGTCTATGAACCGTTGACTTATTTGCTAGATTGGGCTACTCTAGTTCAGTCACTTGCTACGTCGAAGAGCCCTTCGTTACTTAGAGTGGCCTGCAATCCGTGCAATACAGAAGTCTCGTTCTCAAAATTCTAATTCAAACAAGGTTCCATAATGGAACGAAATTTAAGAAATCAAAATTGTGATTTTAATGGGTTCTCTATTTGGACAGCAATCATTGGTTGGATGATCCTTGGATTTCAATCTACATTGGCTGGACAGGATCCCAATAATAAAACTATTCCTACTAGATTAGGGTGACCTGGAATAGGTTTCAACCCAAGTGGTTGAGCTAGTTGCTAGTCGAAAAGTATACTGGTATCATGGTATGGGTTATAGTTGGTCCTTTTTAAACTGAAAGTCGTAGCACAAAAATAGAGTACAAAGGGACAGATTTGAGTGGGACATGATATACCTAGATGAAGGTGGACTCGTCTAGATCTTACATATGAAATTTGTTGGAAGGTAATCGCTGGTCTCGTAACCCGAATTTTAATGACACGGTCGGGGACACAAAATGACCTAAACGGAAAGTGGGAGTTCATGAAGCACTAATTATCATTCTAATGGAAATTATTCTAATCAGACGGTAATCCTCGTATATCCCAAATTTTTTTTGAAAGTTTACAGTCTACCCACCTTAGGAGCTAGGCTATGGTTTTAGGAGTAATAAGGTTAGAAGGATTTCAAGGTCCGGGTATTGTACCTCGACCTTTGTTAATAAAGAACAAAGCACAGTGTAATAGGATATGGTAGATATAACTCAAGCCAAGGATCGTTCCTCAAATCTAGATGGCTAGAAGGTCCCGATAGTAGCTTGAAGGTCGAAAAGAGAACGAGTATCTCAAGGCAAGGTTCCAGTCACCTGGCTGGCCGATAGTAGTTACTCTTGCGTATACCACTATTATAGCCATGGGGATACTCTATATCTATCTATCAATTACAAGCTTTCGTCTTTCTAATCAGTGAAAGACAAAAATGATAAGGAGTTCAAGGAAGATATCACTGAATACAATTACGTGATTCAAAGGCGAATGAATAATTCAAGGGGAATTGTCAAAGCAGTCATGGATGAGATCCTAGAGACATCTATATCTCAATCCATATAGGGTAATTAGATGAAGAGCGAACCAATTACATCATGGTTGATCAGATCGTAATACAATAATTCTGATTAGACAATATGTTAGCGGGCGTCCCCAATAAACACATGTCTCGAATCAAGCTCGATAAAAGGGTAAGCTTGCAAAACTAGGCTGTAGTTGCAGTATTGGTCAAGATAGTCAAAATAAAAGTACGTAAGACTTTTTTTTGAAAGGAGGCACTAGTAATTCGAGTTTTGTGAGAATCAAACCTTACCTGGTGTTCTTACTTATACAGTCATCCTACTATCCTCTATCCATAAGGCCTTGGTCTATTAATGGATTATTGAACTCTAAATTCTATATTCTAGGTAAACCTATTAATGTCGGTCAAGTACCTTGTTAATAGATCGCGAGGACCACGGGACGCTAGGGTGGGAGACATGCTACTCAACTTACAGAACTTATCTTAGTATTGGTTTTGGATCTTAGGGTCACACCGGGTATCTTTCTATTCTCTATAGTATCCTAAACTTGTGATCACGTCTGAAGTCATTTCACCAAGAATTTTGCCTTGCATGTATAATCTGGCTGCGGTAAACCCTTGGTTCCGTGATTCAATTGTGATAAGCTATCAGATACTCTATCCTATATTGACACAGGGTATCTAAGATCTAATGAGGTCAACGAGGATATTGTTTTAGTAATGATCCCTAACCTACAATTCTTCAAAATAGTTTCTATTCTATGGGTTGTGCCTCGCCAGTGCGCTGTTGGCTGTAGTGAACCCACACTCTCCTCTCTCAGGTAATTGGCGACAGTGCGCTGCTGTCTGGTCATCACAGTCGTTAAAATGTTCCAACTATATTCCTAAGAATCTCAAAGAGCTGCTAGGGATTCAATTTAGTTGACTATGGTAAAAAGCGTAAACACATGCCTGTAAGTCTCAATCCTTAAGGTAAAAGGTTGACCGGGAAAATAACTGACGACAAGGAAAATAAGAATATCCTAACATTTATCTCATACATTTATCTCAAATAGTTGAGGGAAAAACTTTGAATCAATCTACCTCGAGATTTATACAGGAATAACAGAATCTTAAATTTTAAATTAACTCCTTATAGTGAAAGAGAATTTACAACATGCAATTCTAACTTATGATATAAGATTTATATCTAAATAAGAAAATTGAACAGTTTATCGAAGTTAACGCCTTAATTCTAGGCAAGTCTAACATACCAAGCGATTAGTATATCCACACTGGATCATATTGTCATATCAAAAGTAAGAGTATACCTATAGGGATCTAGCAAGCTATCTAAATTGTATGGCCTATCTAATAACCTTAACTACCCAACGGTCAATTTGAACAAGGGACTCCTAGTCCTAGTTATTCTCCTAAATTATTTCAATCCTAATTGTGAATGAGCATTTCCTGAGCGCAGGCTCGCAATAGTATTACTAACGTACCATCACGAGTTCGCAATCTTTTGCGAAATCTGACCTGCATGGGCTACCACAAAAACTTGTCACGACCCGCACCCACTTTTCGGATACGAGACGTGTCCAAGACAGCCTACGCCGCAGAGTCGGCGGTATAACGCTGTCAAACACGCAAGAATAAATGCTCAAAATAAAATATTTGCTGCTCATTCATATTTCTAAGTTTATTACAACAATTATAACATTTATAATTAAAAAAAATATAAGATTTTATAATTAATAAAATTGATACAATTTCTTTTTATTTCTAGGTTGACCTCAGCATATCCAAGTCCTCCCAGTGCTAAGAGTGATCGTGGTTAAACCTGAAAAATGTTGGTTTCCAGTCAGGAATGGAACAAGTACACAAACCGACGATAATACGAGAACACAATAGAATTAACAAGACATGAAAATAACATATGAGATATGAAAAACTGGAAGATAACTGATGACATAGCACGATAGAGTAGTAAAGAAAAAATACAAGACATATACCTACGTGGTATGAAATATCTGTTTCGACATGTGAACGGCTATGTGGTAAATCCGGCTCACTGCACGTGTCGTGTGCAGCTGCTATCATGTAAGAATAGACATATTAGAATATTTTTGGGTAGTCCAAATTTTTACTAAGATATTTCCCCTCCCGACTACTCCATGTGACGAGCGTGTCAACAAGCAGCAAGATATCTGTATAGACATGAAATGAGAAGACTACTATGAATCAAAAAATAATCAGAAAGTGCACTTGCCTGAATCCTTGTACAAACCGTAGCCACAAGTAGAGGATAAGGGGATGCTGATCTAGAAGCTGTCAACCTGTAACACATATTGCACCACGAACCGTACACGAAAACCACAAATCAATTCTAATATTCTAGTTCTAAATAGTGGCTAGTTGGGTTACTAATCTAATAATAATTAATTCTATAATAATTCACTTAAAAACCAAATTTAAACTAATAATAATCTGAATATAATCTAAACATGCAAGTTTGGCCATCAAAAGTCGTGTTTCTCAATTTTGGAAACCATGACACGTAAATCGAGACGTGCCATTGACTTTTTAGTCAAACGCTGTGAACTCTAGATATTGAAAGTACACCTTGGTAGATTTCAGTGCCACGAGTGTGCTGGAATTGACCGTGCCACAAAATCACGCTTTGATCAAAAGATATCGCCGTTATGGCTAATCGTGACCAAAACGGGGATCAACCGATCAGTTCTGAGTTCAACAGAAAAACTAAAATACTAAATTAATGAAATAATTTCTGGGAATAATATATGTCATAGCGCTCTGTGTTAGCTTTCCGAAACTTCAAACGGTTCGTGATTTCTATTTCTGGTTCTCCCGAAATCTCGAAAACACCAAAACGTGTCAAGTTTCGGACAACCGACACTCTACGAATTTTTTAGAAATTTAGGTTCAAAAATTATGAAAACAAATTTGATATTCGGAAACTATCCTTAATACATTTCCAACAAAAAAAACGGCACACGAAAATGAGGTACGAGTTGACGGCAATCGCCTCGGGAAGTCGGGGAATCACTAGGATCAAACTCCAAAAGGATGAGGCTATAATTAATTAGGGTTTGTGAATATACAATGCATATATATAGGAGAGAGAGAGGCTGTTACTGTAGCAGCACCGACAGGTGGCCCCCCCCTGGTGGATTATTGGGTAATTATTTATTTAATTCAGAAAATCATTTAAAAATTATTTTAAGTCCAAATAAATTGCAGAAAAATCCAAAAAAAATCTAGAAAATTCTAGAAAATATTTCTAAGTGTCTAGAACCTAAATAAAATATTTTTACCACAAAATATCATCATGTGACCTCACAGTAAATTTCCAAAGCCTATAAAATATTATTTCTATAGGTTTTAATTATATAAAAATTCCCAAAAATTCTAAAAAAATCCAGAAAAATTCTAAAATATTCTAGAAAATATTTTTAGTCATTTAGAGCCCAAATAAAAATATTTGGTCCCGAAATACCCCCGTATGACCTTACAGTAAATCCTAAAAGTCCTAAAAAATAATAAAACCTTAAATATTAAATACCTACAAATATCCAAAAATTGTAGAAAAATATAAAATAGCTAAATAATACATATTTATGCTATCTAGAGGTCATATGACCTTAATATGGTCATAGTCCACCTACAAGATTTGGCATGACTCACAATGGCCATAAAATTAATCATAAACAAATTAAATTAAAAATTAAAATAAATTGGGAAGTGGGCTTACAATCATACAGAAGGACCTCCATGATCTTTCTGAGCTATATGATCAGTTGAGCCGCGAGAGTGAGGATGTTATGGCTCGGGAAGCGACTGTCTCCCGTGGGGTCATAGACATGCGGGAGCAGATCCTTGAGCTTCAGAGGAAGTTAGCTTTCCTGGAGTCTGAGCTTGAGGCTACCCGCACCGAAAGGGGGCTAATTATCCGGGATGCTGACAGAGTTAATCGAGCTTTTGCTGGCCTGGAGCTTGCCCTGAAGAAGTTGGAGGACGGCTGGCAGGCACACATGGACTTGGATAATGCGTAGCGGTTGTCCCAGGAGGCCGAGCGCCGAGCTAAGCAGCGGCTTGAGCGGGGAACCACCTTGGTGAAGAACCGTCTCCTGGAATTATGTACCGCCGAACCATAGACGGCTTTTTTTTCTTCTTTTTATTTTCGTTCTTTTTCTTTATTTAAGTGGGATATTATCCCTAGAACAAGTAGTACTTTTGCCTTCTAAATAAAAGAGTATGCTTTATTCTTCCCTTTATTTGTACTGCTTGTTGTGCCTATGGTGCTATGGTGGTGTTTGCCCCGTTTGGGGGACTGTTTGTGGACCTGTTATCCTTGGCATACCTGGGTTTTAGGTATAGATAACAAGTTTGATGGGGATACCTAGAACAATTCTACGGTAAGGTGGTCATGGACGTTCCTGGTATCGGGAGAAAGAATGCCATGGAGTAGCTGGGCTCCCGGGGTATGATGAGGAATGGTGTGCATTTACTAGAAAACTTAGTACAACATTTATAGTCAGCAGAGGACATTTGTGGGCCTATTATCCTTGGCGTACCCTGGTTCAGGATACGGATAATAGGATGAGAGAAAACCAACATACTTACTCAGAGGTAATGAGGACATGGCAAGTATGGAGGTTTTACCGCGGAGTCTTCCTACTCAAAGGTAATGAGGACATGGCAGGAGTGGACTCAGAGAAGGATATTTATGGTCAATAGAGGACATTTGTGGACCTATTATCCTTGGCGTACTCCGGCTTTGGGTACGGATAATAAGTCAAAAGGTAACCAGCATACTTACTCAGAGGTAATGAGGACATGGAAAGCATGAAGGTTTCTTTGATGGAGCCTTCCTGCTCAAAGGTAATGAGGACGTGGTAGGAGTGGGCTCCATGAAGGGGTACATAAAACGACTCAGAGGTAATGAGGACATGGAAGTTCTATGTAGAGGGGTGATTTGTTTTTGGCGGAAGTGAAACGACTCAGAGGTAACATCGACGTGGTCGTTTTGGAAATTTGTGGATTCGTTACCCTTTTTGTGCACTGAGAGTACGGATAGCGGATCATGAGGGAGGAGTCCTTTCAGAAGAATAAGTTTAGAGGTATGGTCATACATAACTTACTATCTAAAAGAGTGACCGGAATGTAAGTTCATAGGCACCTGCGGGTACATAACTAAGCAATCTGGGATATCTGGAAGAAGAATGTGAGTTTAGCGGTACTGGAGGGTACATAACTCAGCAATCTGGAATTTGGAGAATGTGAGTTCAGCGGTATCGACGGGTACATAACTCAGCAATCTGGGATATTTGGAGGAAGAATGTGAGTTAAGCGGTACTGGAGGGTACATAACTCAGCAATCTGGAATTTGGAGAATGTGAGTTCAGCGGTACCGGCGGGTACATAACTCAGCAATCTGGGATATTTGGAGAAAGAACGTTAGTTCAGCGGTACTAGAGGGTACATAACTCAACAATCTGGAATTTGGAGAATATGAGTTCAGCGGTACCGGCGGGTACATAACTCAGCAATCTGGGGTATTTGGAGGAAGAATATGAGTTCAGCGGTACTGGAGGGTATATAACTCAACAATCTGAGACTTGGAGAATGTGAGTTCAGCGGTACCGACGGGTGCATAACTCAATAATCTGGGATTTGGAGAATGTGAGTTCAGCGGTACCGACGGGTACATAACTCAATAATCTGGGATTTAGAGAATGTCATTTAGTCATAATATTTCTTCAGGAACTTGCCGTTGAAGGGCAACATGAGCAAGTCTCCATTTTATTTCGTGAGGCGGTAAGCACCGTTGGAGAATACAGCCTCAATGATAAATGGCCCTTCCCACTTTGGCTGAAATTTGCCGGCAGTTTTGTGAGTCATAACCATCGGCCTCCGAACTGTCAGAACGAGATCGCCCACTTGAAATGTTCTGACTTTAACCTTCTTGTTGAAGGCTCCGGAGATGCGTGCTTGGTATAGCTCGATTCGTTGCTGAGCCAAGAGGCGCTTTTCATCTAAGGCCTCCCACTCTTGTAGCCGACGACGATAGTTATCGTCCGTCGTCAATTGGTAAGTAAGAGCGACGCGGAGCGAAGGTATTTGAGTCTCTAATGGGAGAACTGCCTCACTCCCATACACCAGGGAGAATGGTGTGTTCCCAGTGGCCGTTCGGACTGTAGTACGGTACGCCCATAAGCATTCACAAAGCTTTTCATTCCAGTCGCGTTTGTTGGACGACACGAACTTCTTGGGCAACTTGATGATAGTTTTGTTGAATACTTCTGCCAACCCATTCGCTGTCGGATTGTATGGCATCGAAGCAATATTCTGAATTCGATGTTTGTCACAGAATCGATAGAAGGCATGGCTTGTGAACTGCAAACCATTATCGTGGATGATCCTTCGAGGCAGTCTAAAGCGATAGATGACATGATGCTTGAGGAAGCTGATCACGTTTGAAGTCTTCACTTCTGCAAGCAGAACAGCTTTCGCCCATTTGGAGAAGTAATCCGTGATTGCGAGTATGAAACGATGTCCTCGGAAAGAAGGTGGAGTGATCGGACCGATGATATCCATTTCCCACACTTTGAATGGCCAGGACGCCACTGTCGGATATAGAAATTCGGATGGATGGTGGATGAAGTCCGCATGGACTTGGCAGGCTTTGCACTTTCTTGCATAGTATATCACATCTGTTACCATCGTGGGCCAGTAGTAGCCCATTCGGCAAAGACGGTCTTACAATTTTGGACCAGGCTGATGGGCCCCACAGACATCGTCATGAGCTTCGCGTACATCTTCTTTGGCTTCTGCGTTTGACTGACATCGAAGCAATAATCCGTCGTAGGATCGGTGATACAGTATTTTTGTCTCTGTATCGTAGAAGAATCTGAGAGAACGCCTTCTGATAGAGGTGGCTTCCTTTGGGTTCTCGGGTAGGATGTCGTAGACTACGAAGTCAGTGAATGGTTGTCTCCAGTCTGGTACTTCGTCGATCGTCTGAGCAGAATAACTCTCCACGAATTGAACGTTGTTCTTGGGACAGACCAGTTCATGGCCTATCACGTCCACCAAATGATGAATATGGTTCGGCTCTGCTAGGGAAGCGGCAAGGTCTGTTAGGGCATCGGCTTCGATATTTTGGAGTCTGGGGACGTGTTCGATGATAAACCCTTCAAATGACGAGATGATGTTGATCGCTATTTGGTGATAGGGGATCATGTCTTCATGGCGGACTTTGTACGAACCCCGGATCTGATTGACGATTAACTGTGAATCGCCGTACGCTTCAAGATATTTTACCCGCAGCTCTCTTGCAAGTTGGAGGCCAATGACCAAAGCATTATACTCGACCACATTGTTAGAGCAGGGTTCTGTGAGGGAGTAAGCGCGATTGATCACCAGTCCGGAGGGAGAAACCAGCACCACCCCGACTCCGACGATGATGTTGTCCTTGGGTTCGGTCCTTGAAGCGCCGTCGAAGAACATTCGCCAAATATCATCGTGAGAGGCCGCATGCGAGTCGACGATCTCATCTGGGATTTCTTTATATATTCTGGCCGACTTCGAGCCTGGGTGGGCTGCTAAAATGTCTGCCAGAGCTTGACCTTTAACCGCCTTTTACGGGACGAAGACCATATGGTAGGGGACAGTAATATTGCCCATGTAGCGAGGCGAGAGCTGAGTGCCCCTGGTTTCATCATGAGGACCCTGAGGGGGTTAACTCGTGATATCACATGTATGGTTTACCCCGTGACATAGTGTCGTATCTTTTGAATGGCGAATACCAGGGCGAGGCATTCCTTCTCTACGACAGTATATCGGTGTTTCGGCCCCATCATCATTCGACTTAGGTAATATATAGCCTGTTCATGGCCTGCATCATTTTTTTGTGCTAGCAGAGCGTCGAGGGAATGCTCCATTGCTCGTACATAGAGCAGGAATGGTTTTCCAGCAATCGGGTCCACCAGGACTGGAGGGTTCGACAAGTATTCTTTGATGCTGTCGAAGGCATGTTGGCATTCTTCATCCCATACGAATGAGACACCTTTCCTCATGAGGTGGGTGAATGGTTGACATCGCCAAGAGAGGTTAGAAATAAACCTCCTAATGTAAGCTAACCTCCCTTGAAGGCCTCGGTGTTCTCGGAGATTTCTCGGCGGACTCATCTCCATGATTGCCTTCGTCTTCTCAGGGTCTACGTAGATACCCTGGGAGGTGATGATGAAACCCAGGAATTTTCTACTGGATACACCCAAAAAGGATTTGGTAGGATTCACTACTAAAATAACCCATTTTAGCGACGTCAGGAGACGTCGCTAAAAATGGAAAATACGTCGCTAAAACCTATTTGCGACATATTTAGCGACGAAAAATGGACGTCGCTTATATGCAAGTCACAAATGGCAATTTAGTCGCCGAACGTCGCTATTGGCGACGCGGTGTTCATTGTCGCTAGACGTCGCTAAACTGAGCGACAGATAGCGACGTAGCACTACGTCACCAACTTTGCGACGTAAAGCGACCACTTGCGACGCTGTATAATTTATATATAATGACATGGCATGGCAGCCACGTGGGCAACTTAGCGACGGCTACCGACATATTAGCGACGTAACTTAGAGACGTCTAGTGACGTGACGTCACTATTTACATCTATATTCCGTTGCAGGACGTCGCAGAACGTCGCTATACGTCACAGATATTATAAAAAAAATTTAAAAAAATATAATTCGTATTTTTGTTATGATGTATGTCTGTGTTTACAGTGTGTGTGAAGTGCAGTGTTCGAACCATCGACAGTTTCGCTTACTGTTCTATGTTTTATCTTGGATAGAAAGAGCAACAATTCAGGGTGCACTTCTCAGAGCTTCCTCTTCATGTCCTTCACCTTCTCGGAAACCTTTACGACGTCCTGAGAAAGTGAAGGACGTGAAAATGAACCTCTCAGAATTGCACCCTGAACTGTTGCTATTTCTATCCAAGATAACACATACAACATATTATTTACTTACCCCTCCAGTTTCTCTACTTTCTCCTCGTCGCAGTTGAGTAATACATACACCTGAGCATCTCTTAGCTCATCATCGTTCAGATATTTCTTCTTCATTTTACCCGATGGCTTTCCTGGAGCATTGAATACCTTCAGTATTGTATCATTACTTTCATGATCTCCGTCGTCGTTTCTGGAACTCTTGTTCTATTAGTTGCAACATGAGGCTTGAAATACATCGAACAAAAGTTTGTAATCTTCTCGAGAACATAGGCTTCACAAATAGAACCCTCGACCCGTGCCTTATTTTTTACCTTTCTTTTCAGGTGATTCAAATGTCGCTCGAACGGGTACATCCATCGATATTCGACGGGTCCACCAACACGTACCTCATAGGATAGATGAATCGACAAATGCTCCATAGAGTCGAAGAATCCAGGAGGAAACACCCTCTCTAGCTTGCATAGTATTACCGCAATGTCCTTCTCTTACTTTTCTAGACGATCAACGAGCAATTTCTTAGAACAAAAATCCCTGAAGAATATGCTAAGCTCCGTCAATGGATCCCAAACTGCCTGCGGTAAGAATTCCCGTAATGCAATCGGAATTAACCTCTCCATGAATACGTGACAGTCGTGGCTCTTCATACCCGTCAATTTGTTTTCCTTCGGATCGACACATCTTCTCAGATTTGACACATATCCGTCTGGAAATTTTAGGCCCTGGATCCACCGACAAAGTCTCACTTTATCCTCCTTGTCCAGCGAGAAAATTGACTTCGACAGGAACTATTTTCCATTCTGCTGTATCAAATACAACGCAGGACGTTTGCATATTTCTTCTAAGTCCAACCTGGCCTTGGGATTGTCTTTCATTTTTCCTTTTACGTCCATCACAGTATTAATTATGTTATCAAACACATTCTTCTCAATATACATGACATCAAGATTATGTCTGATCAGATTGGTACTCTAGTATGGCAGATCCCAGAATATGCTCCTCTTTGTCCCGTTATGATCTCTAACAAATCCATCGCACTTGTACCCAGTTGTAGGATCTTCGATAGCACTTGAAAAATCTTTAACCTCCTCCCATATCGTGGCTCTGCACCACCTTGGCGGTGGATCACCCTTCTCTACAACGCCGACACAGAATGCATTCCTGTTCCTTCTGAACGGATGATCTTTTGGCAGAAATTGCCGATAACAATCAAGGAAGCACGGTTTTCCTCCGTGTTTCAAGCGGAAAGCCTTACTACGGTCCATGCAATACGGACATGAGAGACGGCCATGAGTGCTCCATCCAGATAACATTCCATAGGCCGGAAAGTCGTTGATGGTCCACATAAGGGTTGCCTTCATCTGAAAATTCTGCTTCCTGGATACATCGTACGTGTTAGCGCATACTTTCCATAACTGATTCAACTCATCTATCAAAGACTGTAAGTACACGTCAATGTTCCTCTTGGGATTATTCAGACCAGGAATTATAACGGTTAGAAACATGTACTGAGTCTTCATGCAAATCCAAGGCGGTAGGTTATACGGAGTGACAATCACAGGCCAGCACGAATACTGGGATCCCAAAAGACCAAAAGGAGTAAAACCGTCAGAAGATAGTCCCAACCTGATATTACGCGGATCTGAAGCAAAATCAGGATACACTCGATCAAAGTGCTTCCACGCTTCTTCATCGGATGGGTGATCCAACACTCCTTCAATCTGTTCTTGCATGTGCCAACTTATATTTTCGGCCGTCTCTTTCACCATAAATAATCTTTGCAACCGCGGCGTTAAAGGCAAGTAGTGCATTGAATCGGTCGGTCTTCTTGCACCGGTAGACCTTCCTGTACTAGTTATCTTATAGCGATCAGCTCCACAAAATCTGCACACATCTGCGTCCTTGTCGTCTTTGTAGTACAGCATGCACCCATTGCGACAGGAATCGATTTTCTCGTATCCCATCCAGAGCGATCTCACCATCCTCTTAGACCGGTAGAAGCCTTTAGGCAACTTAGCACCCGCCGACAAGATCTCTATAATCAACTCCAACACTCGGTTGTAGCATTCTTGCGACATGTTAAAATCTGACTTAATGCTCAACAGTCTTGTAACCACCTCCAACGGTGAATGATCCTCACAACCAGGATACAATGGAGTCCTTGCATTCTCCAGCAACTCCATGAACTGTGCAGCATCGGCGTTCGGTGCCTCCTCAGGTGCACCATGAACGAAACTAGGCCCCGCAGCATCGAAAACCATGTTCACGCACCCGTCGTCGTATGCATGATTATCTGAAACAAAATTAGGTCCCGCATGCATATACGGCTCAACGTAAGGCTCCGGCTCTGATGCTAAAGACACAAGTTCTCCGTGTGCGGTCCACTGATAGTAATTAGGCGTGAAACCCCTCGAGTACAAATGATATGTCACTTTCACTTCTGGATAATATTTCACGTTATGACATTTTACACACGGACATTTAATTTTGGTGCCGTCCATGTACTGAGGGAACGCCTTAGCAAACTGCAGGAACTGCTCTACTCCCGCTATGTATTCATCCCGCACACCACACATATCATCAGGACGACGATTGTACATCCATGAACGATTCCGTAAGTAGTAATTCATATCCATTTGGAAATAATTCTGCAAAGATGGACACACATTATCCAACAGGCACAAATTCGTATATTATGTCTTATTATGGGTCAAACTAAGTTGTACTAAGTCAAACAAAGTCAAACAAGGTCAAGCTAAGTCAAACAAGGTCAAACTAGGTCAAGGGTTGACCTACAGTTGACTTTATCAACTCTTAGTCCAATCTAGGTCAGATGTTGACTCTACTTTGACTTTCAGTCAAAATAGTCAACCTTAGTCAACCTACGGCCGATACCGATACGGTTTGGCATGTTCCGATCCGATACAAACCGATACCAAATATTGACCGATACCGACATTGGGGGTCTTTGTTCCGGTCAATTCGGCAAAACCAATCGGTAAGGGTGACTACTATTTCATATAATTTCAAAACTAGTAAGAAATAATGCTGAAATAATTAAAATTATGCCTAAATGTATAAAATATATGTTTTTAAATGTAAATAATTTATTAATAATTATTTGTTTTCCGATACCAAAGTCTGATACTCCGATACGATACCGCCGATACTACCGATATCGCCGATACCAATACTCATAGGAATAGTCCGATACTGATTTCGATACCGATATTGTGAACCTTGGGTATACATCGTCAACATTTCAGATTCTTAAAAAGAATTTCGAATGGATTTTGGATTGTATATATATGTGTATTTGTGTGTATATCATGGTTTAAAGTATCGGCCGATACCGATCCGATACGGTCGATACCGAGACGGTTTGGCAAGTTTCGATCCGATACCGACCGATACTAAATATTGATCGATACCGACATTGGGGGTCTTTGTTCCGGTCAATTCGACAAAACCAATCGGTAAGGGTGACTACTATTTCATATAATTTCAAAACTACTAAGAAATAACGCTGAAATACTTAAAATTATGCCTAAATGTATAAAATATATGTTTATAAATATAAATAATTTATTAATAATTATTTGTTTTCCGATACCAAAGTCTGATACTCCGATACGATACCGCCGATACTACCAATATCGTCGATACCAATACTCATAGGAATAGTCCGATACCGATATTGTGAACCTTGGTGTATATATATTGTATACATATATATTTATATATGTATTTGTGTGTGTATGTAAGTGTGTGAGTATATATATACATGTATACATATGTATTTGTGTGTGTATGTAAGTGTGTGAGTATATATGTATTTGTGTGTGTATGTAAGTGTGTGAGTGTATATACATGTATATACATTGTATACATATAGTCCGATACCGATTCTTGCACCGTCCCCTGCCCCCTCCCCCTACCCCTGCACCCACCCCAACCCTCCCCTGCCCCCTTCCCCCTACCCCTGCCCCACCCCAACCCTCTCCTGCCCCCCTACCCCCTCCCCTGCCCCCTTCCCCTACCCCTGCACCCACCACAACCCTCCCCTGTCCCCCTCCCCTGCCCCCTCCCCATACCCCTGCACCCACCCCTGCACCCTCCCCTGCCCCCCTCTCCCTACCCCTGCACCCACCCAAACCCTCCCCTGCCCGCGTCCCCCTACACCTGCACCCACCCCAACCCTCCCCTGCCCCCTCCCTCCTCCCCTGCCCCCTCCCCCTACCCCTGCACCCACCCCAACCCTCCTCTGCCCCCGGGTACCCCCACCCCTCCCTCCACCCCTCGACAGTAAGACCCCTCCACCCCCTGCACCCACCCCCACCCCTCTCTCCCCCCTCGACAGCTAGGGTTAGGGTCTCGTGTCCGTGTTTGTGTCTAGATAGCTAGGGCTAGGGTTAGGGTTTACCTAAGGAGGGTGGCTTCGTCGGAGAATGGAGGCGGCGAGGAGGGTGGCTTCGTCGTCGGAGGAAGGCGGCGATGAAGGCTCTTTCATCGGAGGAGGGAGGCTGGTCGCCGGAGGGAGGGGTCAACGGGCGAGCGGGGTCGCCGGGGAGAGAAGGGGGAGGGTGTCGCCGGAGGGAGGGGTCGCCGGAGGGGAGGGTTCGCCAGGGGGAGAGGGGAGAGCGGGAAGAAAAATTTGGGTAAAAATTTTGTGATTTCGACCGGGCCAGGAACCCTATATGAAATACAACAGCGACGCATAAATTATACGTCGCTAAACGTCGCAATGCAGCAACGTAAAATGGACGTCCGTCGCAAAATGTCGCCCATCAGCGACGTAACTTATACTACGTCGCTGAACGTCGCTACACAGCGACGGACAGTGACGTGTAACACAAGAAGTCGCTATCGGCAATTATCAGCGACGGGTATTTTCGCCGTCGCTAATATACGTCGCTATTTTAGCATATTTTAGTAGTGATTCATTTTAAAATTGTACGCTCGCATCAGGTCGAATACCATCCTCAGATCCTGCAGATGGTCTTCCTTATAGCGACTCTTGACAGCGATGTCATCAACATAGCACTCCACGGTCTTGCGCAAGTGGTCCCTGAAGATGATACTCATGGCTCTTTGATATGTTGTGCCAACGTTCTTTAAACCGAAAGGCATGACTGTGTAACAGAATGTGCCTATTGGTGTTCGGAATGCTGTATGCTTTTCGTCGTCGGGAGACATCTTGATTTGGTTATACCCCGAGAAGCCATCCATGAACGACATACGTTCGAAGCCGCAGGTATTGTCAATCATGATGTCTGTGATAGAGAGGAGGAACTCGTCTTTGGGACACGTCTCATTCAGATTGCGAAAGTCGATGCAGATTCGAATCTTCCCATTCTTCTTGAGGACCGGTACTATGTTGGCGACCAAGTCCGGATGTTGTTCCTCACGAATAAAGCCGCTGGCTATCAGTTTGTTGACTTTGGCTTCGATCGCATCCATGATGCCTAGGCGGAAGCGTCATCGTTGTTGTTTGACTGGCTTTACATCTGGCCGAATGTTGAGCTTGTGAAGAGCAACATCGGGGTTTAGTCCTGGCATGTCTTCATAGCTCTAGGCGAACATATCAATATATTCCTTGACAAGTTTCAGTAGTGATTCTTGCTATTCATCAGTCAGATTCTTGCTGACGAAGATGGGTTTTGGGGAGGATTCATCACCGAGATCAACTCGTTCAACCTCATCCTCGGTAGGAGGCTCTCTTTGTTCGAACCGCTTCTCCAACTGCGCATCTAGTTGTTGTGCCCATGGCTCTAGCTCAAGAAGTTCGGAAATGTCTTCATCTTCTTCGTAGGCATCGACAAGTGCCATATTGACGGACCATACTTGCCTGAGCATGTCCCCGATGCTGATATCCGAATCGGAAGTGGATGATCCGGTTGAGTATGAGTGCAAGTCGCATTCTTCGTCTGAGCTTTTGGGTGTTGTCACAAGTGTGACATAATGTAGCCCATGTCTGGTCTTGTTATAGTAATCTCATAGTTTCCCAGCTGGAATCGACGATTGTAAAGGTAACCGCCATCCAGTACCGTAGTTCAAGCCTGGTGTAGTTCCCAGATCATATCCTTGTTTTTGCATAAGGTACTTGGATTGGGAACTATACAGATAAAGGGGCAATCTCCCGGTGTCAGGTTCGAGCTCAACTTCTTCCATCTTGAAGGGCTGTGGATTATTCTTCCGACCGAAGATGATTAGGTAATCCCCTCCCTCGATTATACGGTAAGCATCTTCTATGGGAGTGAGTTGATTTGCGGTGTAAATATTTGTCCCCTGTGTGTGTAGGTGAGTACCTATACCATGCTCCATAGCATACATTGTACAAAGCTTATTAAGCTCGATGTAGTTCAAAGATAGCCCTTTATTGATGAAGTAAGGTACCTTTTCTAATGGGATTACATCTTCTGCGGATGGAACATCAGTGTGAGCAGCCACATACTTGGCCAGTTCTGGTTCTTCTTCGGCCACCCCTATATAAATGAAGACTGAGAGGATGACTTGAGCAACTTGATCATCAGGGGTTCTGCTGGTGGAGCAGAACGTGGAGTCATTGGCAAGCTAGCGACCCCCAATTTGGTACTCGATGCTGGACGGAGAGTTGTTGGCTCGCTGGAAGCCCCCGACTTTACATCGGGTTGACGATTGTTCTTGGGAAGACGTATCGTCATTGGCTTGTCGGAGGGATTGAGCTTCTCTGTTTGTGGCTGGTCGACTCGAGGCAGTCTGATTGTTAGTGGCTCCGTTGTGGGCCTTGGCGCTTGGCCGAACCTTGGCAGCCGGATTATCATTTGCCCCTCTTGTGCCGAGAGGTTGATTGCATCCTTACGCAGAGCGGCCGTAAGGGGTGCGGTCTTGCCAGGTTTGTGAGCTTGGAGGTAGATCGTCAGGGGTTCTTCTGATCCTGTGGCCGTCTCAGTACGAGCTTGCACATCTCCTTCACCAAGGTGCCTCTTCCACTTTTCGTATAAGTAGGAGTCTGAGTAGTAGGATTCGACCCCTTTGACGGGATCGATGTCGGCAAATTCTGTCCTCACGAAGCCGTGTTTGTCGACATACTTGAAGCACTGGTACAGCGTGGAAGGCACGATCATGTAATCGTGAATCCAAGGGTGCCCTAGGAGGATATTATAGGAAGTGTCCGCATCTATGACGTAACAGGTCACTTCTGACTGAAGATCGCCGATTTGGTACTTCAAGCAAATCGTTCCAATCGGGTAGCTCCTGCCCGAATTGAAATTGCTGATGGCGGTGCTTGTTGGTGTCAGGCGATGCATAGGAATACAGAGATGATGTAACAGACCCTTCGGGATGATACTTATGGAAGAACCAGGATCAATGTGCATCCGATCCACCTTTACGTCGCCGATGTATCCAGTGTAATATAACGGACGATCGTGCAGGTTGGTTTTGATGAGCATATCCTATGGAGTGAAGACAATGTTGGGCATCGATCCTGTGCAAGCGCTGTCTTGGAGATTTACAGGCGGGCTTTCTCCCGTGAGGTTGACCTGAGCTAGATATGCGTCAGCATTCTAGAGTGCATCGCTCAAAGCCGCACGAATATCCTTGGAGAGTCTCGGAAGCTCGTATAATAACAATTTGGCCGGTGTGTTGGCTAATTGTGCAAAGATGTCAAAATTATAGGGCCTCTCTGGCCCATGAGATACCTCTTTTCAGAGGGATTTTCAATGCGAGTCTCCTTCGGCCTAGGCTTGTCGGTCGTCGGAGGTTGGGAAGGTCCTGGAGCGTCAGTAGTGGCCGGCTGATGCTCTTCAGTCGAGTTATCTGGCGTAGGTTAGGATTGAGCACCAGACCGAGTGACAACAGCTGTAGCTTCTTCGACATCTGTCGAGATTGTACGGCAGGATCTGACCTTTCCATCCTTCTTCCTACCAATGGGGAGTGGTGCGGACTGAGTCACTTCAGGTACCAAGTCTGGATGGACCCACATGACCTCCCCACATGACGTGGTAAGGGGTACTAGACAAGTAGCCTGATCTCGAGGAGGTGGAAGATTAGCAATCTCTATTGTCGCCCGAGGGATGGGTATCACGTCGTCTTGAGTCTCTATCGGAGGGAAGCTGCTAAACTGTACGGACACCATGTTTGCTGCCACGGTTACCTCCTCGAAATCAATGGCCAGAGCCTTCGAATCGATGAGATGTTGGATGTATCGCTTCAGTTGGTAGCAGTTGTGTGTAGCATGGTGGACGTAGCGATGGTAATGACAGTAGTTTGGGTTCTCCATTTTTGCTGGCCGAGGTTCCCGTATTGGTGGAGGGAGCTGAATTCTATCCCCTTGTATGAGAATGTCCAAGATGGGCTTTACATGGCCGTCTTCGAAGGAGTAGGTCATTTGCGGCCATTGCTTGTCTGCCGGTTTTGACTCAGGCTTCTGGGCTGTATCGGCCACCAAAGCCTGCTTGCCCTTGTTGTTCCGATTGTTGAAGGAGTTACCACCATTGTTGTTGTTGGTTTAGGGCGCTTGCCCTTGTCCTCTCCCTCTGAGATGTGCAATCCCAGTTGGCGAGCCTTCTTCAACCTGTTCTCGAAGCTAGTGGCACTGATGATGAACGTCTTCCAGTCCTTGAATTGACTTTCATCCATCCAGAGGCTGATTATTGGGAGCAGTCTCTTTTGGCAAATTTCAATTAAGGAGGAATCCGGATTACCAGACGGCAACTTTATTGCGGTTTGGCAAAACCACTCAATATAGTTCCTTGACAGCTCTTTCTCCCCTTGAACGACATCTATGAGGGTGGACATTGTGATGTCCTGTCCTACTTCGTAGAATCTCTCCAAGAACATGCACTTAAAGCTGGCGAAGGAGTGGATGCAGTTGTCTGGCAGGTTACGGTACCAGTCGAAGGTGACCCCTTCCAATGCCCTGATGAATAATCGTATAAAGATGGCATCGTCATGGGGTAGATGGTCGGTTGTGACCTCGAAGTAAGTGATGTACCGACTTTCGGAGGTCTTTCCATCATATGGATTGTTGTGGAATGGTTTATACTTTGGTGGGAAGGGAACATCTCTCCACGCAGCGGGATACGGTTGTCGTATCCTGAGGTCTTGGTAGTTTTCTCGGGTATGGAACATGGCCCGGAGCTCCTGGACCTCTCTTTTTGCCTTCCTGGCCTCGTCTACAGCGGTAGGAGCAGACATTTTAGGAGGATTATTGCCCGGGTTTGGTGCCGCTGAGTTTGAGTCCACATTGACCGCGGGACCCAAGTTTGTTTGGCCAGCCGTCGCTCCTTGCAGAGTAGGGAGGGCTGCTTTGATCTCGTCCACTGATTTGACCAAAGTATGCAGTATCGCCTCCAGAGTATCGATGCGTTGGCGATCATTGGTACCATCTTGTTCGTCATTTGTCATGAATGTCGTCCTCACATGAGTAGAAGTGGAAGGGACGATGGATGACGTACCGTCCGAATCATACCCCTGTACCGAGAAGTCATCGGGGTATGTCGAAATATTCTCCTCTGGTTCAGACTCAGAAGGAATAGTACCCCTAGCTTCGAAGCTTGCTTCGTTTTGAGAGTCATGGACGCCCTCGGGGACGTCGGACCCTGCTGTATCTGATAGGAGAGTTGTTTTCTCGGGCTCATCTCCTTGGAACATTAGATTATCGTAGATGTTCGGAGGAGTGCTACCCCCAGTTTCAGCGACCCCCAGTGATATGGATGATGAATCTCCCACTGTAGCAGATATCGTCTTTGAACGGGTACCTTAGAAAACTCCGGTGGTGGGCAACCGTTTAGACGACAGTTTCTTAGTCATAGTGGTTGAAATATTCGGGCTGGAAACGTTTATCTTCTTCCCTCTCCCATCGGCGGGGTTTTTCTGAGTAGAGTTGCAGGAGACGACGGAAGGCGCCTCATCCTCTGAGCTCGGCTGTTGTAATCTTTGGAAGACGGACTGCCGGTCTTCTCGTACCGTCGTATTGTTGTAACAGCAGTTGACGATGATTTGGGTGCAGTAACGTCCGTGGGAGGACTCTTTGCACCCCGAGGCCTCTTCTCTTTCCTTGCGCTTGTAGAGGATAGCCTCACGCAAGTCAGATGGGTCTGGAACGACCATGTTTGCTCCCTGGGTTTTGTGAGACTTTTTGGAACCACTTTGTCCGTTTGCCGTCGGGGGCTGGACTCGAGTGGTTCTGTACAACTTCCCATCAGAGGCCCGCATAACAGTATGTGGAGCGCTCGGATGGTCAGAGGTCGGGACAGCAGACTGAGCTCACCAAGCTCGCACTGCCCTAGACTTCTTCACTCTAGTGCATGAGGGGACATAGTAGGAAGAGTCTAAGTGGTGTTGCAGAGAGTCAAACATATTTTCTCGAAAGCATGAGAGATCAGGACCATAGGAGAGGCGATAGAAGACTGAGCCGCGTGGAGCAGACAATATGCGGCTGGAATCAACAGCCTTTATGCAGCTGGCAATCGTAGCCGTATGGGCTTTCTTCAAGCGGCTGGAAGTCTCGGCCGCATAAGTCTTCTCCATGCTGCTGGAAATCTTAGTCGCATGTGTATTCTGCATTCGGCTGGCAGTTTCGGCCGCATAGACATCATGCAAGCGGCTGGCAATCTCGGCCGCATGAGTGTTCAGCCTGCGGCTAGTGCCTTTGTTCGGCTTCTTCCTGGAGCACATAGAATCACTCTTTGCCCCTGGAAGTCCAGCATCGTAGTGCTTTCCTCTGCCAGATTTGGGGACAGCAGAGTCCTCTATGGCTTGAAGTGGAGCCGCATGAGAGTTACCTTCGCCGTCTTGGGCAGCAGAGAGTACTCCGTCCAGAGCTTGGGGAGGAGCAAATAATTTTGGCCTCCACTCCTTGCGAGCTTTCTTCGTACGGGTTCGCTTCTGGACCGGGCCAGCACTCCCGTCGGAGAGAATTTCTTCAAACGCCTGTTGGTCGAAGCGGACGACCATCTTCTGTTGTGTGGAGCCAAGTTTGGTTGCATCCGATTGCGTCACCAACTTCTCAGCCGTGGAGAAGTTTGTCCCCAGCAGAGTCGCCATCATGTTTGCCATTGATTATAAAAGAACAGAACTATTATATCGGAGGACTGGACTTTTACTTCACAATACAAACTCGCTCATACAAAGAAAGTCTAGGGACGAAAACCTAGGTACAACAATCTAAGTACAATTGTTTAGTTTTTTCTGGGGGGTGACGGTAGAGGCTCGGGAAAGCGACGGCAGCTCTGCCTTACTCCTTGGACGATCGGATGCAGCCTTGGCTCTGGTGAAGAAATGCTCTTGGACGTGTGGGGAGACTCCCTTGCGCCTTCGGTTGCTAGATCTCTGGATGTCTCTGTAGTGCTCTCTCTCTTTTCTCTGCTCTCTCCTTGCTCTTCTCTCCTCTTCTGCCTTCTGCAAGGGAATGGCACCTTGATATTTATAGCAATGGGGTGTGCTCATTAGGGTTTGCAAATGATTGCCTCCTTCAGATGTCAACGGTTAAGGATCAATTAATCTGGGCCATTCATCTTGAATATAATGAATTTGAGCAATTAATGTGATTGCATTAAATCTGTGTGGGCAATAAATGTTGATTGTCATGAATATTCGTGATTTGTGATAGCCTGCCACGTGTTCAATTTGCTTGATTTGATTTGATCTAGGCAATTATGACGATCACAACAAATCTGATTTTGTTAGGATTTGTTAGCACCCATAATTTCAAGAAAGATAAGACTGCCACGTGTCTCACTTGTAGCGAAGAGCGCCACGTGTCTCAACTGGACCGTCCTGGCCGAGCCGCATATGGGGGGTCCTCTCAGCCGTATGAAACCTGCAGCAGCACGTGGATGGGCAGCCGCATAAGGATAGGCAGCCGCATGCAGAGGGACAACCGCATGGGGATACGCATCCGTATGCAGATGGACAGCCGCATGGAGATAGGCAGTCGTATGCAGATGGACAGCCGTATGGGGATAGACAGCCGTATGCAGATGGGCAGCCGCATGGGGATAGACAGCCGCATGCAGATGGGCAGCCGTATTGGGATACGGATAGGCAGCTGCATGCAGATGGGTAGCCGCATAGAGTGGCCTCAGGACTTGGTAGATTTTGCCAGCTGTAAGGAGATTTTCTCCTCTTTCTTTGGATCATGCCATCATGTCAGAGTCATTATTACGTCCATATGTCAGAGCTGTTATTTGTCAGTGTAGCCGTCAGGTCATTAAATGCAGCCGAATGTAGAGAAGAACTGTTGAAGGCCACGTGGCTTCTTTCTGAGCCGCATGGATCTATCCGAGCCGCATGGACCCCTGAGCCGCAAGGACTTCTGAGCCGCATGGGGATCCTGAGCCACATGGGGATCCTTCTGTCGGAGCCGTATAGGTCTTTCTTTATTCTTTTCCATGCTTCTACAACGGATGAGCTTCTACTTGAAGTCTCTAGATTTTGACTTATGGTCAATTGTTATCAATAGCTACAAAAAGCCTACTATCACTTCTATTCTCACATCCTCTATAATCAACAAGCCTTATTATAGTTACACGGAGGAAGAGAAGAAGTTAGCTAGCCTTGATGCAAAAGCTATGCATATATTTTATTATGCTGTAGACTCAAATGTATTTAATCTTATTAATACTTGCACAACATCTCATAAAATTTGGAAAGTTCTTGAAGCTACTTATGAGCGCAGGTATAAAAGCAAAGCTAGCAACTCCAGAGAGAAGGATAGTCTTCATAATAATGCAAATATATGTATGATGGAATTGGTTAAGGTACAACATAATCCCCTATACGAAGAAGAGCTTGTATGTGACAACTACAAGAAGATAGACCACATCCAAAAAGATTGTACTACTGCTAGAAAGGAGAGTTACTACGAACGATCAAAAGAAGAAAGATCATCATATCACAAGTACACTAGCACAAGCATATGGTGTGAAAGAGAAGCAAGAGATTCTAAAGAAGAAGAAGAAGAAGAAGAAGAAGAGAGACCTCATAAAGCTACAAATTTATGCTCAATGGCATTATCTAACAAGGTACAAAATAATTCTTTTTCTGAAGATAGTAAATTTTCTCATGATGAGTTATCTGATGCTTTTAGTGATCTATTAAAAGAACACAAGAAAGTATTAGATAAGTATAAGCAAGCTAGAAAGGATATTCTATCCTATAAGCATGAGAATGAAAAGCTTACTTGCTTATTGAATAATGATAGAGTTACTTCTACTTCTGATAAATCTATTGAGATATCCACACTTGAGTCTAGATTGCATGAGGTGCTTGAATGCATTGAAAAGAGCACTCAAGAAAATGCTAAACTTAAGGAGGAGTTAGAAACAGAAAAGAAGAAGTACTCTATAGCTGCTCTTAGAATTGATTCTCTTTCTGCTAAGTATGATGAGATCTGTGCTAACTCTAAAAAGTTAGAGATTAGACTGGGAAAGCAGGTAGTACAACCTACGACTCAGTTTAACACAAGACACTTAGCACATCACAAAGTCACCCACGACAGAACATCTTGAAAGGAAGCAAGCAAAGCTAAAGCTTCACGTAACCATGCTTTCTATTACAAGTATCCACGAAGATCATACCACACTACTGCATGTTTTTATACTGTTGTACATAGTACTAATTTTATTTCTTTCTGTCATTATTGTGGTATGAATGGACATGTTTCTAATCATTGTCAGATTAGAAAACTTGCTGATATGAACTTGTGCAAATGGGTTCCCAAAGCTAATAAATGTGGATCCAAGTATTGGATACCAAAGTCTTCACCTAATATTGCAGGTGAAGCTTCTCATGTTAAATAGAACCATGGAACATGTTGGTGATTGCAAAGCTACGAAGGTCATCTTCTAAGCAATTGCACCAACATAAGTTTGGTCACTAGAACCACCTCGGTAACATGCTTTCTAAATAGTTCTTAATATCTAGCATGTTCTTATTGATTTCTTACTATTAGCTTTCATTGATATCTTTTAATTTGTTTATTATTTGAATCAATATGAGACATAATCCTTGCTTGACTAGCTGTTTAGCTTAAATATTTAGTTCACACTAAATAGTATTTTACTCACTTTCAATTAGTGTGACACATTTATCTATGTATGCTCTTCATTTTAGTTTTATTTTTGAAGCATGCATAGGAGCTTAATTTTGTTTTGATGAATATGTTTTGACTCTTCGTCTTTAATATTTTTTAATGGTCACTTCTTACCGATTTGTCTTTAACATGTCATATTTACTTTGATTTGTATTTTGAGAGTATGTATGTTTAGCACAAGTCTCCTGTTTACTTGAAAAGTATATACATATATTTTTATGTTAACCTTGTGCTTGCATAATATACTTTACTATTGATTCACATATTTTATTTTGATTAACTTCTTATGAATCAATTACATCTTTGTCTGATAAAGTTTATTTATGCATTTTTTGATCTTGTGATAATTTTTTATGCTTATTAAGGATACATGAATAATTCATTGTCTTTCATATATTGCTGATATATTTCTTATATTTTTGTATAAATATCTTTATAGGGATATATAAGTTAAGTTCAAGTTCTATATTATTTTAAAAAGTAGTTTCAAACTTGTGCTTATCTCATACTTCAGTTATTGATTACTTTGAACAATTTTTTATGTTCTTATCTTTATTAGCTTCTTCCTCAAAGTCTCTTTTAATGATGTATGTTTTCTTGGCTTTTTGGTTGACATTTTAGATACATGACTCTTATTGATTTTTTTTTAATATCTTGATAAACCATTCCTTGGGTATTTACTTTTAGGGATTCTGGATTTCGACGATGTTCGATGATACTACATATATTCCTTTGAATATAAGTTCTTAAGAGTAGAGATCATCTTGGGAACAAGCCAAAATGGTCCTTCTGTCATACAGGTGTAAATAGCCTGAAGCGACATGGTGTACTAGTCTTTGGACTACCGCTAGCTGGGAACCGGCTAACCAGAAGTGATCAATACTTCATAGGCTTAAGATTTATTAAGGTGTACTTGCAACTATCGTCTAGTTCTGGATCCAAAGTACTGAACCCAGTCCCCTAGGTTCCAAAATACATCAACGTATCTAGGTCCTACATTTTGATTTACAAATATTTTATATTTGATTGTTACCCAATAATTTTGTAGCACATATGGATAAATGTAATTCATACATCTTATACCGTATGCTACATTGTTCTAAGATTTCTTTAAGTCCATAGAATATAATTTATTTCATATTGTACTATTTTTCTTAAATTCTTGGTTACTAAAGAAGAGATTTATTTTGGATACAAGCCTACAAAGGGTCTGTCTGTCACCACGACTACGGTCGAAGCGAAGCGGTACTTAAGTGTTCCCCGGTGAACCTCCGTTAGCTGGGACAGTACCTCTACAGCTAACCCAAGATTGATCAACGCTTTATAAACTAAAGGTTTATTTAGATCTAGTTGCAATAGTTATATGATGGATTTTGAATTTTAGATTTGATGGATAATATTATTTAATGATTTAATTTTACAAAAGGTAACATATATTGATCTTCATAGGTTAATGTTTGTCATCTTTTGATGTATTCTTTTCTGTCACACTTTTCGATATTCAGACTTAATTATTTTGTGACTACTCAGTGAATATTATGGTCTTGTGGTTTCGTCTTTAACTTGTGTAATATTCATTGATTTTGAGCTTTATATTATTATCTTCTTATTCAAGTTACTTACTGTCTACAATAGTAACTCTTTGTAGGAGAGAAGTCATGCATATTTAATGTCTCTCTCTCAAAGCGTTTATTTTCTTTAAACCTTACGGTTGTCAGGTGGACACCGTGCTAAGGCTTTAAAAGGGAAGAAATGAACTTTGATAAGAAGACCTAATATTTTTGAATTAGTTTTCTACTTCTGAAAATATGTCTCTGAATTTTTATTTTTAAATTTTGTCAATATTATTATTTTTGGATATAGCCATGTAAAGGTGGAGAAGTTAATTATTTCAAAACAGGTATCCCCTTGACATGCCATACACTTTTCTTTGGACATTTATCTAGTTATGTTTATTTGTTCAAATGGATTTATTTATGATTTATAGATTCTTTTATTGAAATTATTTTCATAATTCGAATCGCCAGCTTTTAGTCTGAGGACTAAATGGACGTATTCGAACATTTATTAAGACAATTTTTCGTAATAAATTCCACATTGTTGAAAAGTCTTTTTGATTTCTTTTTTATTTATTGAATTTGTCCGGTACTCAAATTTTATTATTAAAGACAGTTTTCAAAATCTTTTAATGTCTTGAAATATTTCTTTTATATATATTTGAGATACATATTTATTTGTTCATCTTTAAAGCTTTTATTTATTGGATATTTCTCTTTCTTGCCTAAAAAAGATATTTGTTTTGAGTTTGAAATTTTACATGCATTTGATCAAAGGAAAGAAAAGATGCATATCTTAGATATCCCTTAGATCTTGTGATTATTTATTTTATCTATTTTTACATAACATTACTTCGGAACTAGACACGCATGTTTTAAGGGAGAGCAAATCAATTGTTTCAATTATTTTATGCCCTTAATATATGGTATAGCTAGTTCATCATAGACATATATTCTTTTACTTAAAATATCTTGTTGAGTTGTTAATGATATTTGGATTTGTATTAGATGAGAGAATATATGATTATTATTATTTATTTTTAATTATCTCATTTCATTCGAGTTGCTAAAAGTTATCTTGCCAAAAATATATTTAATTATCCTTATTTGATTGAATTTAAAATTACTTTTGGCATTTCTTATTGAGGTTTTATCTCAAAGTTCATGATTATCTATATTTAGACTGATCATACTTTGCGGGGGAGCATTCAAGTCAACTGAATTTCTCCTTCTCAAGTATTTTGTCTTCATTACCTTCATGTTTATCTGATGGATATATATCATGCTTAGGTAATCGAATTCAAATGCATGAACTTTGGTATAGATTGTGCATAGATCCTAGTATATTTATTTTGATTTCTTTTTCAATGATTATACTCTTTATGGAATTGATTTACTAATTTGTATGGGCAAATTATGAATCATACTTTTTTTGTGATCATCGTTAAAAGTCTCATTATATTTTTGATTTTTTATATATACTAGATCTGCGAATTTCTATTCCTCATGATTTATTAATGACCAATGATTGATTCCTACTATATTGATATATTTTTTTGGTCTATTTCAAAACATAATATGTTGAACAAAATATGTTTTGAATGTCATTTTTGGATTTCTAGTTGGTAAACTATGTATTGATTGATTTCAATGTTTTTTAGTTCAACCAACTATGTTGTATTTTGATAAGTTTTTTTATTCTTTAGTTATGCAATTTTCTAAACTTGTTATTACACTGTTCTCCTAATCCTTGATCATGAATATTTGTTTCTTTCCTCCTTTACTTACGCTTGAGTTTATTTTAACTCTAATTACGGGGGAGCTTATTTTTGATCATGTCAAAGGAGGAGAAATAAGTTTAAGTTAGCACACAATATTCTAGTATTTTGTGTTTATTAGTGACACATGCTTCTATTGTATATATATTAAACTTAAAGGATTTGCCATAATCAAAAAGGAAAAGATTGTTAGCCCAATGATTATATCATATTTTTGAATATGGCTAATCAATTAAGTTTAACATAATAACATCACTAATATTCATGTAATCACTATCATGTTGCTACTTAAACTTTGCATTGTCCTAATGTTAGCATTGTCCTAATATCAATATTGCTATGCTTGTATCATATTGGTTTCGTTTGTCTAACATATATTTGTAGACATGCTGTAAGCATGATCAAACATGATCAAACCAGGACATATGCAATAGAGAATTATTGATGGGCCAAAGACGGCGTTATACAAGAAGATTTCTCTGAACCGTCTAACGACCTATCCGGGGCATCGCATCGGGGGTTCCGCTGCCCGGTCAGCGGACAGGGGTCGAGGGGAAAGCGCCCCCGTCAGGGGTTAGGGGGCGAAGCCCCCGAGAGGTATTCAGATTTCCAGATCTGTTTATCTTTGGGCGACCGCCGTCAAGGAAAAAGGCGTCTTCAAGTCTGCTCAAATATTTGAAGAAATGCGTCATCAAAGGGCTCTTGGTTTTCCTATTTGATCAATATATTTTTCATATTTATTGAGTCTAGGAATACGATGTACACTGCATCATACTGGCAAATAGGCTACCCAAGAAATGTTTTCAAAATACCCATTCATTTTGAAAAATAAGCCCACTTAGAAAAGTCCAACCTACTTCCTAACTGTTTGACTTTTCAAAAGCCCAAAAACTAGTTTGCAAAACCCTAACAGAACCCTAGCAGAACTCGGCCCGAATTTGGCCAGAATTCGGCCAAATTTCGGTTAGCGAACGTTGCTTTTTGAACTTGGTCTTCCCGCAGTTACGGATCCCAACGAGATTTTCTCATAGAGTTCTGCCCGAATTCTGTCCAAATTCTGTCAAAATTCTGCCTTTGGAAAAACTATAAATAGAGAAGGATTTCGATCATTTCAATTCACTCATACACTTTCATATCTCTTCTCTATAAGCCTACTACTTCTTCCAAAGTATACTGGGTCATTTTTAAATCCCAAGCCAGTTACAATCCTCTAGTCGATTTGCCAGTACGGTACGGTCTAGAAGTTTCAAGAGCGGTTGTAATCAGAGGCTTTATTGAAGTTAGACACTTCACAATTGGTCGAGTACTTCGGATCAAAGCTCGTATTGTAGAAGTTGCAAGATCTTCGGATGAAAACTTGTGATGATTTTCCATTGTGGATTCAACTGGAAGCTAGAGTTCTTCCGACTAGACTAGTCCTTACAAGAGGGAAGCCAGTATACATCCTTGTGTTTGCGTTTGCTCTCTACTCTCTACTTTTCATTTACATATCTGTGATATATTATCTGTGATCTTGTTACTAATATTTTTAAATAGTTAATTTCTGCCGCCTACTCTATTCACCCCCCTCTAGAGTATTGTGCTTTACAACTCGTTCCTACAATCGGTCCTACACGTGCAAGTGTTATTGTTCTGACGGATGCTATATTTAGGATTTTGATTGAAATAAATGTGGATGAAAACAGAAGCGTCTTGATGGTTACGCGGCAAATTTGATTGTCTCGACTTGTTGGTTTGATGCGAAGGTAAATTTGAGGATTAGTCAGACTTGTGGATGATTGAGTAAACTTGAGGATTGAATAGATCCAATCTACGTATCGAGAATGAGTTAGTCTAGACACAAAACAAGAGTTATGTCCCGATGAGGATGATTACCTCGCAAGAGCGTGCATGGTGATTCATGCACACTATAACGTCCCAGAACCAGAATACTGGAGAGCGGGGGCGCACATAGCCAGCTACGTATATTGAAGTGTAACCCACCTCACTATACGGTCATGGCTGTCTAGATACATGAGGGTTTTACTACAAGCCATCAGTCTCCTAGGTTATGAACAAGCCTATTGTCTCAACTCAAGCAAATAATAATAGTTACAAGATGTCAGAGCATCAAATACGCAATAGTAAGACATCCCATACATTGCATATTTGGATGATCATGAAGCTGGTCATACAAAATGTCAAGACTAGCAAGAGTTTCAGTCATACATGATCAACCCTAGGATTTTCCAATCATGTACAGCCCGTAGGCAGACAGTAAGTAAAGTGCAATCGAGCTAAACATGTGCTCGTCGGCTAAATGCCTCAAAAGAATATTTTACGATAAAGTGGAAGGGCAAAAAGAAACCCACTCGTTGTCTTGGTTACGCCTGGTGGTCACCATCTGGCTGGAAGATAGGGAGACCCTCGGGAGCTGCTCCGGTATCTGGCCATACAAAACTAGCTGGGTCAGATCCCAGAAAGAGCAAGTGCCACAAAGGAGGCTTCACTTAGGAACTAAAACCAACAATTAGCACAAGAGTATAAATAAGTAGTAAGAACTGGAAATATAAAAAAACAAGATGATATACGACAAGATAACCATGGAACTATTCAGATAACCAGGTTACAAACCCGTAAAACAAATAAGAACCGGGATTGTAACCCTTAAACTGAATGGAACTTGGCTTTCCACCATTTATCAGCAAGATAATATGAGAAATGAAGCCATGTAACAATCTTGTATAGGATCATCCAACAATCACGGCCAAGCAATAATTACGGCTTGATATTTAACTAACTAGGGATATCGCAGGCCTAGTTACTAACAAGATGCAGCGAGATTATTCCGACAACCACAAGCCCTACAGACCATCCAGGCTATCCGGACGCAATTAGGGGTTGAGTTCAGGTGGGTACATCATCCAAGAAACGTATGTACCCTTAAGTAGCTTGAAAGGTGCACCACATGACTGTGTGCTGGAAATGTGCCCTACTTGACGGCAGGCTACAGATCCAAGGTGGTGCGCCCAGATAACGGGACTGCCTGTAGCTAGGAAAATCTCTTCATGACTACTGGATTATTCTAGTTATTAACCTTAGCCAATTTTAGTAGTGTCACGATCCGCACCCACTGTGAGGGTACGAGTACTTAACAGCGTCCAGCCTACGCCGTAGTGTCGGCGGTAGAACGCTGTTCTAAGTCTCTAACTAACCATTAACTCATGCAGTATATAGTGTACTCATCATGATCAACTCCGAACGGAGGACAAGTATAAGATATGGTGTAACTCAATCACAGTCTAAGCACGATAAGATATCACAGAAATATAACTAAGAAATTAAAGACAACAAAACTACTGATATAATAACAACAAACTCAAAAATCTCAAATACAACTCATGTCTCAATTCTATATACATACAACTCCAGTTCTAGACATAAAAACTAAAACAAGACCAACTAGCTAAACTCCCGATCACTCCTGAGTGTCGGGGCCATAGGTAGCTAAGCCATCTCCTGGCCTGTAACATGTAGGGCATGTGTCCTCAGGGCAATCATCTGTAAAATTTACAACAGGTCCAGTCAGGACAGGAACGAGCACATCTCATCTAGAAAACCCAAGTAAATGACAAAGAACTATAAAGCAGTTATAGACAGTTGTATTGATGAAAATGGCAGTTTATATTCAGGTGATGGTAAGAAAGACAGATAAAGTGCAAGGAAAGTAAATAACTAAACAAGAGAAGAATCATAGCAATGAAGACTGTAAAAATAGAACTAGTTGAACCAGGGTTATATGGTATAAAGTCCAGGCAGCAATGTAGACCAGTGTAACTCTAATGTAAGTCCAGTACAGGATGAATCTAGTACAGATGAATCCAGTAAGGGACGATTCCAGTTATAGTGATCAATAATTCTAGGGTGAGTCTAGCCTATACTCTAGCAGTGTGTTTTAAAATACCGAGTTCGACATGTAAACGGCTGTAGGTAATACGACACATCACACACCTGGCCGGGTGTGAGATGGCTATCATTCCAGTAGATTCCAGTTGGAAGATTCCAGATTGGGGTATGTCTACATGTCTTACTTTAGTGTTTTCCCTCCCAACAAGTAAATCCAGAATTCTGACACAATGATTCAAGATGAGTCCAGCCAAAATATAATGATACCAGTAAATGATTCCAGTAAATGATTCCAGTAGGTGATTCCAGTAATAGAAGCCAGGGATGATGATACCAGTAATAGAGGCCAGAAAATAAAAGTATGTTGTATACATGAATCCAGAAATATCCATACGTGTTGTAACAGAGAATCGCATACAACTAACTAGAAATGAAGTACAGTAATTGACAAGTAAATAAGAGAACTATAAGAGAATGTACTAGCCTGATACTCTGAAAAGAGTAGTGTAATGTCAGATGTCTGCACCAGAGTCACAATGTCCTAAATAGAGCAGTACAGGTTATAATATGTTTAAAACAAGGTAAATGATATATATGATGCAATCTACATAATTTCTAGGCCAATCTAGGTCAAAGTCAACTCTAAGTCAAACCTGGTCAACTGTCTAGGTCAAACTAGGTCAACACTCTAGTCAACTAGGTCCATCCTAGTCCAGTCAAGTCTCACTAGGCCTAACCAAGCCTAGGCTAGCAAACACACACCAATTCAAGTCACACTAGTCTACATAACCCAACACTCATGTGTATATATTCCATGTACACAAGACTACACAAAGGACCCCCCATAGGCTATGCTACCTAGACTATATGCCATACACCCATATAGGCAATACAAACATATCAATTACCATATATATATATATATATATATATATATATATATATACATACATTCTAATTATATGGACAATGTAAAATATTTATATTATACTACATATATCACACAAGCTATATATAATATATATATAATATGTGAACTCTCAAACAACAACTCACATTATTCCTCACCCTCTCAAACCATATGGCCAATGGCCCATGCCCTCTCCTGGACACACATCTTAAACTCTATATGATTTCTAAGCGAATCTAGCTCACCCTCAACTTCAACATTCACTCCAAGACTTAACAAACTACTAACATACCTATTAGTCCTGGGCATATATAACTCTCTCATATATATATACCCATCTATAGTACAACCTACTCCCATGTATACCTATAAGTAAATGCATAAATGACTATAGTTTACTCCTAATTTGCTGCCTAAACCCTCTCTTAATAGCTCATGCATTTACCCATGAACCTACAATTTCACACATGGTCTGCTGCAAGGCAATGCAACCAGGGCAAGCCAAGCTGCTGCAATAAAATGCAACCAAGGCAGGACAAGCAAAAGCACTGCTGCCATGCAATGCTAACCATTGCTCACACTACTCACTGCTCCTTCTACTGCTATTGCTATGCCACTGCTGCATTGCTGCAAAAGAAAAGCCTGGCAAGCCAAGGCAACGCAACCCCTTCCTCACAGAACCTGGACTGAACCCAATTCAGCCCCTAAATCAGTCCTGTGTGTATAGGACATTGCCTGGGGTTCAATCTCAGAGCATGTGGCAGGAAATTCTCAGGATTGCAGGTTTCAGTCAATTGAAATCTTAGAAAATGTATAACAGTTCACATGAATATTCCCAAACACTAACTCATCCTAACCAATCTAATGTTCTGCTACTAACCCCCAACTGAGCACACAATTCACATGAATCCTCATACATATAGACCTATATATGTAACTATATGCATACAATATCTAAATATCTAATATCAGATATTATATCTTAGCTAAACCAACATACATTCATCTAAGTTTAACTATTTAATCAAGAATCAACTCAACTCCACACATGAAATTCGGTTAACATATTTAACAGTAAAA
This sequence comes from Iris pallida, assembly GCA_029216955.1. Classification (NCBI taxonomy): domain Eukaryota; kingdom Viridiplantae; phylum Streptophyta; class Magnoliopsida; order Asparagales; family Iridaceae; genus Iris; species Iris pallida. The sequence continues at coordinate 2,217,635 of JANAVB010005397.1, read as the reverse complement.
CAATGCTCATATCCTGAATTCTCAGGTTGAAGCCTGAGAACTTTTTCAGTTCCTCATAAAGGAGATAAAATCTTAGATTCCTACTCTAACCCCAATCTCCAGGTAACCTACATATGTAATCTAATTTCTAACATGCATCTCAATTTATCACACAACAAACAATTATCCTACATTGAAATTTCAGGAATCCAAAGATGTTGGTATCAGAGAAATGAGGGAATAGCTCTAACAGTGTATATGACTGATACAAACCCTATTCCTTCATGGCCTTGCAAATCCCCTGCTCACCCAATCTCCTTTCAGGTATGCAGGGCCAAGTGTCCTACCTACTGCAGTTAGTTTCCTCCACACTAGCTGCTAATACTCTGTAGGCTGCTATGCTGCTCGAGCTACCACTGCACTTGCACCCAGGTCACACCCAGCACTGCTCACACTATCATCCTGATTTCATAATTCAAACACACACATACACACACATATATACATATATAACTGCCTAATCATTCTGAGAACTCAACCCACACATCTCTGATATGTACTCGTATACTCTCATCTCCATGTGCATTCTAACTGACCCAAGCCACTGACTGAACAAGACCTCACACACCTAAGCTATGGCTAATTGGCCAAAATAATTATAAACTCGACATGTAAAAAAATCTAATATGTATGGACTTAACTATTTCTAATAATTAAATCATGGGGAAAAGGTTGAGATTACAATTAAATTTCAGAACTCAAACACTGAAACTTGTGTATCAGAAAAATAATGGGGAGATACAAATTCGAAATCAAAATATTCAAAATCAACATACAACACGTGTCAGAGGGTGTACAGACATTGGGACATGTCCTACGTGTCCAGGAAGAGTCCCTCGTGTCCAGAAATTGGGACACGGAGTGTCCAAGAGCCAGTGAACACTGTGGCAGAGACAGTACAATGCACTGTCTCATGCACGTGTGTCGAGCCACAAAGGACACGACACACACATCTACGAGTGTCGTACACGTGTCCATAGTTAGGGTAGGTCTAGTTGTTCGTGTACACGTGTCTGTCTTGTGTCCACGTGAGTCGTGTCCAAAGAAAACAGTGTGTATCAGTGAACAATTTCCTGCGTGTACAGTACGTAAAAATTTAGTGCACGTGCGTTTTATTCGTGCACACGCATCAAGGTCGTGTGAAATTTTACAAGTGTCGTGTCAGTCACTAGGGGGACGTGTCCACAAAATTTGGTGTCAATCCATTGCGTGTCGTGTCCGCAATCAGGGTCTAGCAGCAGGGCACAGCACGGGGCCAGTGCGCAGTGTCGTACGGCGATGCGTGTCTGATTTGGACTTGAATCTCCCACGGAAACGTGCTCAGTCATACACATTATTAATCTACACATGAAGAGCTACCCGAATATATAATTTGTTTCAAAAAATAATAACATTCAATTCATAGAGGCATTTCAACAAACACCTACACAACACTACGACACGTGTCCGATACGGACACCAAACGAACACGAAATTCATCCAAATTTTAGGGACACCTAGGAGACACCTAGATCTAGCCCTACATACAAAGAAAACCAAAATTTAAATCAATTAAAAGAGTTTTACCTGTATGTGCAAAAAGCTTGGAAAAGCTTCAAATGGGGGATTCCTCCTCTTGATGCTAAAAGCTCGAAATTGACCCAAAGCTGGGATTAAACTCCAAAATCAGAAAATAGGAGAGTATTAGGTTCTAATGCAAGAAACTAGGATTAAAAAGGACTTAAAATGGATTTATGGGGATTTTTGGAAGGGGGATAAATACCTTTCTTTTCCAATGTTGAAATGAATGAAAGAAAGGGGCAAGCCCTAGAGAATAAGTGTTTATATAGGGTGGGGATCCCTATGGCTGGTCATTTAGGGTTTGATTAGGGTTAGGGCTTCTAGTTATGGGCCATGGGCCAAGTCATGATCAGATAAATTATTAAGCCATAAGTCATTTCATGAAATCATAAGCCATGACTTAAATTCACTAAACCAAATCCCCTCATTCTAAAATTAGTTTCTAATGACTAAAAGTAGGTTAACCTAAGTTAGACTAGGGTCACCATGGCTAGGGTTAGCTTTTAGGCTAGCTCACTAGGTTTCAACAAGTCAAGTCAACCTAGAATTCACCAATTCAACAAATCACCAAATAATTCAAATAAGTCAAAATGACCAAATTACCCCTAGGCTAAAAATAATAATTAAGTCATCCTAATGACATGGTTAGGCTCTAGGTCATGCAGTCTCTCAGGTTTCACTTCCAGCACATCAAAATCACAAGTCATGACTTAAAACAGTTTTTAAATAGTTTAAAAATAATTTTAAAATCACCAAAAATTATAATATAAAATAAATACAATAAATTATAATTATAATTACAAAATTTCAAAAATACCCTTATCTGGAAAACTGGGTGTTACAATCCTTCCCACCTTATAAAAATTTTGTCCTCGAAATTACGATGATCGTACCCCTACTAGGTCAAACCCCCAACAATCAAGGTCGATAGTTAACATGCTACATAATCCTACTGGTCATGATATCACGGTCTTGATCAGGGTCACTATACTATCTATCCCAGTACAAACATCCTGACAGGTACTAATGAACTCACACAACAAGATGGAAAGAAGAACAGGAAGGACAGACCTACAAACCAGTCACCCGTAGCGTCGGTCTACTCGACCGTCAGCGCAAAAGCCCTGCCCCTCTGGGGTGTATCCCTCTGATGGTACGGGGCACGGTGCTACGCTACAGGTGGCCTAGCTCCCTCTATCTAATCCATGACACTCAAGTAATATCCACCCTGATATTCCACTCAATTATACTAGGGCACCATCTATATGGTATCTATCCTGCAATCTGATAATCATACCCGTCTATCCCGAACCATATAACCAGAATCCTCGTCACACCAGTAAGTATGGCTACGATAATCCATAGAGTCCACAACTAATGTACATACCTCTAGAATCATGGTATTTAAAATTTTTGCATTGCCGCTAGCTTGGCTGCAAAAACCTTAAATTCCCACACCCGAGAAATATATCCAAAATCAGACTCTATCTCATCGCCCAACCAGCTGATATGGCTGTAGAAGACTCTAGATTCCATGACTGAGGCAACCTATCCCATAATGTTATCTTGGTAGAAAATTAAGTCAATAATGAATACCAAGAATCAAATTCAACGATGAACAAAGAAGATAGACAGATACTGTCAGAATCAAATTTCGAGATAGTTTATAATGAGATTCTCAAGGGTCATCCCAGGAATCTTCTCAAGTAGTCCTAACTGTGATTGAGTGCCTCTCTGGTAAAGCCTATCTCTCAATCCTATCGCAGGCTCACAGCAGTACAACTAAGTCGCCGTACTACCACGATATCGCACTAATGCGACTCTCGACCTGCATGGGCCACCACTAAAAACGTGTCACAACCCGCACCCACTGTGAGGGTATGAGTACGTAATAGCATCCAGCCTACGCCGCAGTGTCGACGGTAGAACGCTGTTCTAAGTCTCTAACTAACCATCAACTCATGCAGTATATAGTGTACTCATCATGATCAACTCCGAACGGAGGACAAGTATAAGATATCGTGTAACTCAATCACAGTCTAAGCATGATAAATATCACAAAAATATAACTAAGAAATTAAAGACAACAAAACTACTGATATAATGACAACAAACTCAAAAATCTCAAATACAACTCAAATCTCAATTCTATATATATACAAATCCAGTTCTAGACATGAAAACTAAAACAAGACCAACTAGCTAAACTCCCGATCACTCATGAGTGTCAGGGCCATAGGTAGCTAAGCCATCTCCTGGTCTGTAACATGTAGTGCATGTGTCCTCAGGACAATCATCTGTAAAATTTATAACAAGTCCAGTTAGGACAGGAACGAGCACATCTTATTTAGAAAACCCAAGTAAATGACAGAGAACTATAAAGCAGTTATAGACAGTTGTATTGATAAAAATGGCAGTTTATATTCAGGTGATGGTAAGAAAGATAGATAAAGTACAAGGAAAGTAAATAACTAAACAAGAGAAGAATCATAGCAATGAAGACTGTAAAAATAGAACTAGCTGAACCAGGGTTATATGGTATAAAGTCCAGACAGCAATTAGACCAGTGTAACTCCAATATAAGTCCGGTACATGATGAATCTAGTACAAGATGAATCCAGTAAGGGACGATTCCAGTTATAGTGATCAATGATTCCAGGGTGAGTCCAGCCTATACTCTAGCAGTGTGTTTTAAAATACCGAGTTCGACATGTAAACGGCTGTAGGTAATACGGCACATCATACACCTGGCCGAGTGTGAGATGATTATCATTCGAGTTGGAAGATTCCAGATTGGGGTATGTCTACATGTCTTACTCTAGTTTTTCTCCTCCCAGTAAGTGAATCCAGAATTCCGACACAATGATTCAAGATGAGTCCAGCCAAAATATAATGATACCAGTAAATAATTCCAGTAAATGATTCCAGTAATAGAAGCTAGGGATGATGATACCAGTAATAGAGGCCAGAAAATAAAAGTATGTCGTATACATGAATCCAGAAATATCCACACGTGTTGTAACAGAGAATCGCATACAACTAACTAGAACTGAAGTACAGTAATTGACAAGTAAATGAGAGAACTATCAGAGAATGTACTCGCCTGAAACTCTGAAAAGTGTAGTATAATGTCAGATGTCTGCACCATAGTCACAATGCCCTAAATAGAGCAGTACAGGTTATAATATGTTTAAAACAAGGTAAATGATATACATGATGCAATCTATATGATTTCTAGGCTAATATAGGTCAAAGTCAACTCTAAGTCAAACCTGGTCAACTGTCTAGGTCAAACTAGGTCAACACTCTAGTCAACTAGGTCCATCATAGTCCAGTCAAGTCTCACTAGGCCTAACCAAGCCTAGGCTAGCAAACAGACACCAATTTAAGTCATACTAGTCTACATAACCCAACACTCATGTGTATATATTCCATGTACACAAGACTACACAAATGACCCCCCCCATAGGCTATGCTACCTAGACTATATGCCATACACCCATATAGGCAATACACACATATCAATTACCATATATATACATACATTCTAATTATATGGACAATGTAAAATATCTATATTATACTACATATATCACACAAGCTATATATAATATATATACAATATGTGAACTCTCAAATAATAACTCACACTATTCCTCACCCTCTCAAACCATGTGGCCAATGGCCCATGCCCTCTCCTGGATACCCATCTTAAACTCTATATGCTTTCTAAGCTAATCTAGCTCACCCTCAACTTTAACATTCACTCCAAGACTTAACAAACCACTAACATACCTATTAGTCCTAGGCATATATAACTCTCTCATATATATATACCCATCTATAGTACAACCTACTCCCATGTATACCTATAAGTAAAAGCATAAATGACTATAGTTCACTCCTAATTTGCTGCCTAAACCCTCTCTTCATTGCTCATATATTTACCCATGAACCCACAATTTCATACATGGTCTGTTGCAAGGCAATGCAACCAGGCCAAGCCAAGCTGCTGCAATAAAATGCAACCAAGGCAGGGCAAGCCAAAGCATTGCTGCCATGCAATGCTAACCATTGTTTCTACTGCTCACTGCTCCTTCTACTGCTACTGCTATGCCATTGCTACATTGCTGCAAAAGAAAAGCCTGGCAAGCCAAGGCAATGCAACCCCTTCCTCACAGAACCTGGACTGAACCCAATTCAGCCCCTAAATCAGTCCTGTGTGTATAGGACATTGCCTGGGGTTCAATTCCAGAGCATGTGGTAGGGAATTCTCAGGATTGGAGGTTTCAGTCAATTGAAATCTTAGGAAATGTATAACAGTTCACATGAATATTCCCAAACACTAACTCATCCTAACCAATCTAATATTCTGCTACTAACCCCCAACTGAACACACAATTCACATGAATCCTCATACATATACACCTATATATGTAACTATATGCATACAATATCTAAATATCTAATATCAAATATTACATCTTAGCTAAACCAACATACATTCATCTAAGTTTAACTATTTAATCAAGAATCAACTCAACTCCACACATGAAATTCGGTTAACACATTTAACAGTGAAACAATGCTCATATCCTGAATTCTCATGTTGAAGCCTGAGAACTTTCTCAGTTCCTCATAAAGGCCAGGTAACCTACATATGTAATCTAATTTCTAACATGTATCTCAATTTATCACACAACAAACAATTATCCTATATTGAAATTTTATGAATCCAAAGATGGTTGGTATCAGAGAAATAAGGGAATAACTCTAATAGTGTATATGACTGATACAAACCCTATTCCTTCATGGCCTTGCAAATCCCCTGCTCACCCAATCTCCTTTCAGGTATGCAGGGCCAAGTGTCATGCCTACTGCAGGTAGTTTCCTCTACACTAGCTGCTAATACTCTGCAGGCTGCTATGCTGCTCGAGCTACCACTACACTTGTACCCAGGTCACACCCTGCACTGCTCACACTCTCATCCAGATTTTATAATTCAAACACACACACACACACACACATATATACATATATAACTGCCCAATCATTCTGTGCACTCAACCCTCACATCTCTGATATATACTCCTATACTCTCATCTCCATGTGCATTCTAACTGACCCAAGCCACTGACTGAACAAGACCTCACACACCTAAGCTATAGCTAATTGGACAACATAATCATAAACTCGACATGTAAACAGTCTAATATATATGAACTTAACTATTTCTAATAATTAAATCATGGGGAAAAGGTTGAGATTACAATTAAATTTCAGAACTCAAACACTGAAACTTGTGTATCAGAAAAATAATGGAGAGATACAAATTCGAAATCATAACATTCAAAATCAACATACAACACATGTCAGAGGGCGTACAGACATTGGGACATGTCCTACGTGTCCAGGGAGAGTCCCTCGTGTCCAGAAATTGGGACACGAAGTGTCCAAGAGCCAGTGAACACTGTGGCAGAGACAGTGTAATGCACTATCTCGTGCACGTGTGTCGAGCCACAAAGGACACGACACACACATCTACGAGTGTCGTGCACGTGTCCATATTTAGGGTAGGTCTAGTTGTTCGTGTACACGTGTCTGTCTTGTGTCCACGTGAGTCGTGTCCAAAGAAAACAGTGTGTATCAATGAACAATTTCCTGCGTGTACAGTGCATGAAAAATCAGTGCGCGTGCGTTTTCTTCGTGCACACACATCAAGGTCGTGTGAAATTTTACAAGTGTCGTGTCAGTCACTACGGGGACGTGTCCACAAAATTTGGTGTCAAACCATTGCATGTCGTGTCTGCAATCAGGGTCGAGCAGCAGGGCACAGCACAGGGCCAGTGCGCAGTGTCGTGCGGTGATGCGTGTCCGATTTGGACACGAATCTCCCACAGAAACGTGCTCAGTCATACACACTATTAATCTACACATGAAGAGTTACCCGAATATATAATTTTTTTCAAAAAATAATAACATTCAATCCATAGAGACATTTCAACAAACACCTACACAACACTACGACACGTGTCCGATACGGACACCAAACGGACACAAAATTCACCCAAATTTTAGGGACACCTAGGGGACTCATAGATCTAGCCCTACAAACAAAAAAATTGAAATTTAAATCAATTAAAAGGGTTTTACCTATATGTGCAAAATGCTTGGAAAAGCTTCAAATGGGGGATTCCTCCTCTTGATGCCAAAAGCTCCAAATTGACCCAAAGCTGGGATTAAACCCCAAAATCAAAAAATAGGAGAGTATTAGGTTCTAATGCAAGAAACTAGGATTAAAAAGGACTTCAAATGGATTTATGGGAATTTTTAGAATGTGGACAAATACCTTTCTTTTCCAATGTTGAAATGAATGAAAGAAAGAGACAAGCCCTAGAGAATAAGTGTTTATATAGGGTGGGGATCCCTATGGCTGGTCATTTAGGGTTTGTTTAGGGTTAGGGCTTCTAGTTATGGGCCATGGGCCAAGTCATGATCAAATAAATCATTAAGCCATAAGTCATTTCATGAAATCATAAGCCATGACTTAAATTCACTAAACCAAATTCCCTCATTCCAAAATTAGTTTCTAATGACTAAATGTAGGTTAACCTAAGTTAGACTAGGGTCACCATGGCTAGGATTCACTTCTAGGCTAGCTCACTAGATCTCAACAAGTCAAGTCAACCTAGAATTCACCAATTCAACAAATCACCAAATAATTTAAATAAGTCAAAATGACCAAATTACCCCTAGGCTAAAAATGATAATTAAGTCATCCTAATGACATGGTTAGGCTCTAGGTCATGTGGTCTCTCAGGTTTCACTTGCAGCACATCAAAATCATAAGTCATGACTTAAAAACAGTTTTTAAATAGTTTAAAAATAATTTAAAAATCACCAAAAATCATAATGTGAAATAAATACAATAAATTATAATTATAATTACAAAATTTTAAAAATACCCTCTTCTGGAAAACTGGGTGTTATAAGTAGGTAGCCCTGACCCTGGAACTCAGGGGTCCTATCCTAGACATAATGCGAGACAAGACTGGTTTATTTGTACAAGCACAATCGTCCACGGTGTCCAGATTATTTATTTTTGTCATGTCATGTTAGCCATCGCAACAGCATATCAAGATATATCATGTCAGGTTTACTTGTCAGGAGTGCGCCACGACGGGCCACTAGCATGTCATGTTACTTGTCAAGAGTGCACCACTACGGGTCACTATCGTATTCGGGGAACAGGTAAAAAAATTTACATTATACAAGCATTCTATCAAGGGACCCAAGCTATACAGAGGGTCATAAGACATGAGCATAAATGTAACATTCCAATATAAGAACAACAATAATAATAATAATAAAAGAGGACCATAACTACAGAAAGGCCATACGGCTATGGGAGTCAAACTCATACAGCTAGGAAAGGAGGTGTTATGCGGCCAGAAGGAACATGCGGGCTTATGCGGCCCGGAAAGATCGACACATGCGGCTGAAAGGGGAAGGGCTCATGCGGCTTAGAGGAAATCGGGATTATGCGGCTGGAAAGAAGGAGGTTTTATGCGGCCAGGAGAAAAGAAGTCGATGCGGCTCGGTCAGCCAGGGTCATACGGCCTGATCCAAGTAATGCCATACGACTGGGTCCCATGCGGCTAGGGGATTGAGTCCTATACGGCTCGAGAATGGAAGGGGCCTTATGCGGCTGAGTTTAGTCCGGGCACATGCGGCTCAAAATCTGAGTTCCATGTGGCTGGGAATAGTTCATGCGGTTTAGGGTTAAATCAGGGTCATGCGGCTATGGGAGTTCAAGTCCATGCGGCTCGGGTTTACAAGGCGCATGCGACTGAAATTCATACGGCCAACACTGTTCTTCTTCTCCAATTTTCTGAGAAGAAAAACCATGAAGTCCATGCTTCCAAGCTCTTTAAATCCTTCATTCCCAGCCCAAATCTGGACTTCCATAGGTTAAAATGGGGTAGAACAAAATTCTCTACAATATGGAACCAACAAAACTTGAAAAATAACAAGTTCAATAGATCAAAATCCAAGAAATTCGAAAATAAAATAGACTTTAATCTACATAAATTTAGCCATGGAAATTGAGAATACTAAGTACTAAAGTGTCTTAGAATATTAAGAGGAAGAAAATGGAATAATAAAAATTGAGTTCCTCCATGAAGCAAGTTGCACTTGCCTAAGCCTCTCCTGGTAGATGTAGAGTTAATGGAGAAAGAAGAAAAGAAATTAATGATGAAATGAATGGGGAGAAAGAAAGAGAGAGTTGGGTTAATAAAAGGTGAGAGTGATGGTAGATAGGTGGGTTGGTTCACAATCAAAACCGAACCAAGCCGAACCAAATCAAGCCGAACCGAACCAAGGTGAACCATAACCAAGCAAATGGAAATACCAAATAAATCAAGCAAGGAGACATGTAATACAAGTCAAAGTACGTACACGTATCCAAAAAAACGTGATACGAGATACGTGCATTACAACTCTACCCACCTTAAAAGAATTCCGTCTTCGAAATTTAATTAAGGGGCTAGAGAGGCAAGGACAAGCCATACTAATCACAGACAATTTATACTAAGCAGTCGATCAAGCAACCATTCAAGCAAGCAAGAAAATCGAAGGCATAAGGCATAAAAAAGATATTATACCTTACGAGTCAAACAGGTCGGGATATCGCGATCGGATATCATCCTCACGCTTCCATGTTGACTCACCCAAGGAGTGATGACCCCAAGCAGCACAGACTAAACTAATAGTCTTGTTCATGAGTATCTTCTCTCTCCGGTCCAATATAGACACGGGCCTCTCCTCATACAAAAGGTTGGTACCAACAACCAATTCTGAATGGTCCAGGATGTGGCTTGGGTCCGGGATATACCATCGTAGTTGGGATACATAGAAAACGTCATGCACCTCACGTAACAACGGCGAAAGAGTGAGACGATAGAACACATCTTCTACTCGCTCCAGAATATCAAACGACCCTATATACCTAGGACTAAGATTTCCCTGCATGCCGAAACGAATGACGCCACGATTAGGTAAAATCCTCAGGAATACATGGTCGTCGATAGAAAACTCCAGAGGGCATCGATGAGAATCGGCCCAATGGCGCTGTCGAACTTGCGCAACTCGAAGATGATCCCTGACTCGTCCCAATTACGACGGTATATCCCGGACCCGAGCCACAACCTAGATTATTCAGAATTGGTTGTTGGTACCAACCTTTCGTATGAGGAGAGGCCCGTGTCTATATTGGACCGGAGAGAGAAAATCTTCAAGAACAAGACTATCAAGTTAGTCCGAGTTGCTTGGGGTCATCACTCTTTGGGGGAGTCAACGTGAGAGCGTGATGATGATATCCGATCGCGATATCCCGATTTGTTTGACTCGTGAGGTATAATGTCTTCTTTGTGCCTCACGCCTTCGATTCCTTGCTTGAATGATTGATTTCCTGCCTAGTTATAGCTTACTTGTGATTATTATAGCTTTTCATTGCTCCTCTAGCCTCTTGATTAAATTTCGAGGACAGAATTCTTTTAAGGTGGGTAGAGTTGTAATGCCTGTTGTTTGTATTACGTATTTTGGAATATGTATATGTATTTTATTCTGCATTGCATGATTTCCTGGCTTAGCATTTCCTTCTTGGCTTGGTTTATTTCTGGTTCAGGTTGGTTGGTTCGGCTTGGCTTGGTTTTGATTGGGTTCATGATGAACCCAAGGTGAACCCCCTACCTACCACCACCATTTTATATTTATTACCATTCTCCTTTCTCTCTCTTCATAATCATCTTCTTCTTCCTCATTTACTTCCTTACCTACCAGAAAGAGAGAGAGAGAGAGGCCTAGGCAAGTACAACTTGCTTCATAGAGGAACTCAACTTTTATTACTTCATTCTCTTCCGTACTACATTCTAAAACACTTTAGTACTTGACATTTCTAATTTCCATGGCTAGATTCTTGTAGATCTAGGTTTACTTTATTTTTGGATTCTTGGGTTTTGACCTATTTAATCTTGTTATTTTTGAGTTTTGATGGTTCCACGTTGTAGGGAATTTCGTTCTACCCCATTTTGACCTATGGAAGTTCGGATTTGGGCTCCGGATGATGGAGTTATGGAGCTTGAGAACTTGGCTCTCATGGTGTTCATCTTCTCAGAAATTTGGAGAAGATGAACTGTGCTTAGACCTGACTTGACCGCATGACAATTCATGCGGCAAGTGATCCAGCCGCATGAGATTCCCAGCCGCATAGGCCGAGTCTCATTCTTGGCCGCATATACGCCCTTATACTTTTCTGAGCCGCATGAGACTATATGGACTTAGCCGCATTTCTGAGAGCAAACTCTTAACAGCATATGCAACCATCACCCCAGCCGCATAAGCAATCACGTTGACTCAGCCGCATGAATCTTGCTCCGCGAGCTGCATGAACTCGGGTCCTTCAGCCGCATGCGCACCCGTTCCTCGCTAGCCGCATGAACCCCATCTCAACACTTCCCAGTCGCATAGACCTGAACTCCTTCGTAGCCGCATGGGCTGTTCTCACCCAGCCGCATGAGATCATTCCTGGCCGCATATGACTTAGTCGCATGGCTCTTCTATAGCCCTGTATAGTAATATTTTAGTAGATATTTTAGTAGATATTCCTGAACTTGAAAATCATGATTTCGTTGATATATTTGGAATTGATAATTGAGCATGACCTGATAGTGACCCGTAGTGGTGCACTCCTGACATAATAACCTGACATGACCTGATAGTGGCCCGTCGTGGCGCACTCCTGACTAGTACACTTGACATGATAACCTGACATGATATATCTTGATAAGCTGTTGCGACGGCTACCTGACATGACATAACCCGTATAATTAATCTGGACACCGTGGGCGATTGTGTTTATATAAATAATCCAGTCCTGTCTTACATCATGTCTAGGAGGGGACTCCTGAGGACCACGGTCAGGAGTACCTATTGAAATGGACTAAGGCTAATAACTAGATTAATAAATTAGTCATGAAGAGATCTCCCAGCTACAGGCAATCCCGTTACTTGGGCACGCCTTGGGATCTGTAGCCTGCTGTCGAGTAGGGCACATTTCCAGCACACTGTCATGTGTTACACCTTTCAAGCTACCTAAAGGTATATTCGTTTCCTGGACGATGTACCCACATGAATTCAACTCTAAATCTCTTAACCCGGGTAACGTGGATGGTCTGCAGGGCTTGTGGCTGTAGAATAATCTCACTGCATCTTGTTAGTAATTAGGCTGTGATAACCCTAGTTAGTTAAAGTATCAAGCCGTAATTCTTGCTTGGCCGTGAAATGATTGGATGGAGTCTAACCAGTCTAGTCTTGTCCTGATACTGTTCCAGATTACTGCATGACCTGAATGCTTGTATTTATTTTACCGATAAATGGTGAGAATTCCAAGTTCTGTTCAGACGAAGGGTTACAACCCCGGTCCTTTATTTGGTTTACGAGTTGTAACCTGGTTATCTGAATAGTTCCATAGTTATCTCGTCGTATATCATCCTGATGTGTTTTCTTTATTTCCAGTTCTTACTTTTATTTATATCTTGTGCTGATTGCTGGTTTTAGTTCCTAAGTGAAGCCTCCTTTGTGGCACTTGCTCTTTCTGGGATCTGACCCAGCTGGTTTTGTATGGCCAGATTTCGGAGCAGCTCCAGAGGATCTACCGGCCTTCCAGCTAGATGGTGACCACTAGACGGAACCCTGGCAACGAGTGGGTTTATTTTTGATCTCCCATTTATTGTAAAAATATTATTTTGAGGCATTTAGCCGACGAGCACCTATTTAGCTTGGTTGCACTTTACTTACTGTCTGCCTACGGGCTGTAACATGATTAACAGATCCTAGGATTGATCATGTATGACTAAAAACTCTTGCTAGTCCTAACATTTTGTAACGACTAGCTTCATGATCAGCTGAATATGTAATGTTTGGGACGCCTTACTATTGTATATTTAATGATCATACATCTTGTAACTTTTACTTACTTGCTTGTGATTGAGACACTCGGCTTGTACATGACCATAGGAGACTGTTGGCTTGTAGATAAACCCTCATGTAACTAGACAGTCGTGACCGTATAGCGAGATGGATTCCATTTCGTATACGTAGCTGGCTATGTCTGCCCCCGCTCTCCAGTATTCTGGTTCTGGGGCGTGACACCGAGCATCTGCCTCTCTCTAACATTATCCCATGCTAGCGGGGATCGGCACTTCCTACCATACAGTGCCTCGAACGGTGCCATCTGGATACTGGCTTGAAAACTATTGTTGTACGAGAACTCCACCAGGTGCACGTGATCTACCCATAAACAACCGAAGTCGAGTGTACAAGATCTCAACATATCTTCAAGAGTCTGGATCGTGCGTTCCGACTGACCATCAGTCTGCGGATGATACGCTGAACTGAACTGGAGGTGAGTTTCCAAACTCTCTTGCAGACTACGTAAAAAGTGCAACGTAAATCTTGAATCTCTGCCCGAAGTGATACTGACTGGTATACCGTAAAATCTTACAATCTGCATGAGGTACATCTCTGCTAGCTGAGCCGTCGACTGACCAACTCTGAATGAGAGAAAGTGAGCTACCTTCGTGAGCCTGTCTATAATGACCCAAATAGCATCTCTACCAGCCGGGGACCTAGGTAATCTAGTCATGAAATCCATGGTTATATGCTCCCATTTCCATTCTGGAATCGGCAAGGGCTGAAGAAGTCCTGCTGGCTTCTGATGTTCAGCTTCAACCTGTTGGCAAACCAAACACCGAGAGACAAACCGGACTATCTTCCTCTTCATGCCATTCTACCAAAATTGCTGACGGATGTCACGGTACATCTTCGTACCACCGTGATGAATGGAATACTAAGAACTATGAGCTTCTGCCATGATCTCCTGTCTGATATCTCTACTAGGTACACAAGGACGCCTTCCATGTCGAAGTATACCATCCTTATGGATACATAACTCTGGTCTTCGTCTTACCTCACACTCTGCTCTAAGCCGCTGAAGCTTGGAAGATGTTGACTTTGCCATCCGGATCCTCTCAACTATACTGGACTGAACTTGTATGCTGGCCATCAACGCCACATTGGTAGGAAGGACAACTTCTATATCCATCTTCTGAAGATCTGCCAATAACTCTGGTTGTGTTGTTAGAAAATAAACTCCTACTCTCATGCTCAATACATATGCAACAACGTTGGCCTTCCCAGGATGATACTGCAGGTTGACGTCATAATCCACAAGTAGCTCTAGCCATCTCCTCTGACGCATGTTAAGATCCTTCTGAGTGAATACATACTTCAGACATTTGTGATCGGTAAAAATCTCCACTCTATCTCCGTACAAGTAGTGCCTCCACAACTTAAGTACAAACACTACCGCTACGAACTCCACATCATGGGTAGGATAATTCCTCTCATGATCACGAAGTTGACGTGACGCATAAGCTATTACCTTCCCATGCTGCATCAAAACACATCCCAAACCTCTTCCTGAAGCATCACAATATACCAAAAATCCTCCGGTCCCATCTGGAAGAGTGAGAATGGGTGCCATGATCAAACCTCGCTTCAACTTCTTAAAAGAATCCTGACATTCTGATGTCCAAACAAACTGCACATCCTTGCGGGTCAACTGGGTCAATGGTGCTGAAATCCGAGCAAAGTCTGAAACAAATTGCCGGTAGTAACCGGCCAAGCCAAGAAAACTGTGAACTTTTGCAACTGTGCTGGGTACTGACCATGTCTCAATGGCCACGATCTTCTGGAGATCCACTTCTACCCCTCCTCTGGTGATGATATGACCCAAGTATGAAAGGAGATCGAGCCAGAACTCGCATTTATTGAACTTGGCATACAACTGGTGCTCTCGGAGAACCTGAAGAACCACACGGAGATGCTGCTCATGCTCCACTTCATTTTTTCTGTAGACCAGGATGTCGTCTAGGAACACAATCATAAACTGATCTAAGTAGGGCATAAAAATATGATTCATGAGGTCCATAAATACAGCCGACGTATTGGTTGCTCCAAAGGACATAACAAGGAACTCCCAATGTCCATATCTCGATCTAAAAGCTGTCTTCGGGATGTCCTGTTCTTTGACTGATCTAATGATATCCTGAGCGCAAGTTGATCTTTGAGAATACTGCTGCCCCTTTGAGTTGATCAAACAAGTCATCTATCCTCGGGAGAGGATATCTGTTCTTTATTGTCACTGAGTTCAAGGTACGATAATCTATACATAACCTGGACGTACCATCCATCTTTTTCATAAGAAGTATCGGGACTCCCCAAGGCGATCCACTAGCACGAATGAATCCCTTGTTCCTAAGTTCTTCAATCATCTTATATAATATTTCTAGCTCTGACGGCGCCATTCTGTAGACTCTCTCTGATACTGGGGCTGTTGTTTGCCATAAAATATAAAAAAACAGAATAATTATCGGAGGACCGGACTTTTACTTCACGTTACAAACTCGCTTATACAAAGAAAGCCTAGGGAGGAAAACCTAGGTACAGCAATCTAAGTACAATTGTTTATTTTAGATTCTGGGGGGTGACGATAGAGGCTCGGGGAAGGCGACGGCAGCCCTGCCTTACTCCTTGGACGATCGGTATGCAACCTTGGCACCAGTGAAAAGATAGTTGGCGTCGATGAAGAAATGCTCTCCTTTCTCTCCTTGGGTTCCTCTTCTGACTTCTCTCTTTCTCTGTGGTTTTCTCTCTGATTATTAGGGGAAGCTCTCTTTTCTCTCTCCTTATGATCGTGTATATCTTTACAACGGAATGGCACCTTGCTATTTATAATAGTGGGGGCATCATTAGGGTTGCCAATGATTAGCTCTCGGAGATTGCGACGGCCCGTAGATTGTTTAATCCAGGCCGTTCAGTTTTGATTATGACGAATCCGAGCCATCGAATGTAGATTACACCAAATCCCATTAGCAATTAATGCTGATTGGAATAAATCTTCCTCATAATGATCTTCTGATGTCTGGAATAAATTAAATTTATTCTCCTGCCACGTGTCCTAGATTATTGGGATTTGACCCAATCTTTGATGGGAGTAAATCTGAGAAATCCATATAACGAGTGAGCCGCATATGACTTTAGGCCGCCTAAGGTTAGGGCCACGTGTCAGGGCTGTCTGGGTAGTGGCCCTCCCTTGAGCCTTTGAACCACAGGGAGGTAATCATTATGAGCCGCATAGGGATACATCCACCAGAGCCGTATGAAGATGATCCTCTTGAGCCGCATGAGGAGTTTTTACTTGAACCGCATGAGGCTTCCTTGGCCTGAGCCGCATAAGACAGATTCATTCTGAACTGCATAAGAAGTTCTTTGCTCGAGCCGCATGAGGCTTTCTCGGCCTGAGCCGCATAGGACGGATTCACTCTGAACCGTATGAGAAGTGCTTTGCTCAAGCCGTATGAGACTTTCTAGGCCTGAGCCGCATAGGACGGATTCACTCAGAACCATATGAGAAGTGAGCCGCATACGAACGCCCACGTGGCGAGGCCACATGGCATTTTTATGGCTCTCGGGGGATTTGTGTCAGAGATCTCTTTTCTCTTCCCTAGAGATTCGTCATTATGACAGAGTCATAATTACTTCTTTCTGTGTCAGGGCTGTCACTTTTTCAGAGTTGTCAGCCGTCCAGCAATTAATGCGAGAGGGCAAAGGAGAGGGCTGTCCTGCCACGTGTCTTTCTGAGCCGTATGGGATGTCTTGGACCGCATAGCCCCTTATGCCGCATGACTTTCCGAGCCGCATGGACTTTCTGAGCCGCATGGGGTTCTTTGGCCGTATGAGTCATTTTCTTTAGTATTTTCCATGCTTCTACAAGACCCCCTTCAAAGTTTTCAATTTGCAAAATTGAAATACTTTGAATAAGAAGCATGGCTGTGTTCTTCTAGCAGCATATGAAACCCTGACCGTATAGAAATCTTGGCCGCATAGGTTGTTCAGCCACGTAGGTGATTCAGCCGCAGGGGATTGTTCAGCCGCATAGCTTCTCGCCACGTGTGCGGGTCTTTAATTGCCTCAAATTCGATTCAACGCCGTCTTTGTAGGGGGAATCCCAACGGTCAGCTCATTTAAATCTTTTCGAATTTGATGCCTTGGGTGAATCTTGGAGACGAAACCCAAGGAGTCAGTTTCGTTCTTCATGAGTCGGTCATTGGCCCACGTGTCCTCCTTCTCCCGTCTTCCTATAAATAGGAGGAGTTTTGAAGAGAGAGAAGGCTTTTTTATTTTCTTTCTTCTTCCTCAGACCTTCCTATTTCGATTGCCCTTTCTCTCTTCGATAATTAATGGCTCCCAAGAAGACCGTGGCAGCAAAGGACAGGAAGGCGGCCTCCACTTCCGCCTCGGTTGCGGCTGCTACTCCGCTGGTCGTCGTACCGGATGTTCATCCTGACGTTCGCCCCCCCATTACTGGTAAGGACAATGTATGAGTTAAAGAACCCCAACTGCCATGGCTACGTCGCATACTTTATGCACGAGCCTTTGTAAATTGTATGTTCGCTCTACGGTTGAGCTGCGAGCCGCATAAGAAAACCACCGTGTCAGTATGCGCGCCTTGTCGGCAAAGCCGCATAAGTGATGCTAAACCGCATAGATTTTTATCGTACGGAGCCGCATAAGCGTTCTTCTGAGCTCGATCCGCATGAGGCTTTTGGAGCCGCATAAGACTTATGAGAGCTTCATGGGGCCACATGAATGTTTTCTTGAGCCGCCTGGGGTTTGAAAGCATCCAATCAGCTTTTTTTATCCCTCCGTTTAACTTACTTTTCTCTGTCTGTTCTTCAGTGAATCGGCCGGTTAATGCTGCTGGAGAACTCTTGGTGGGTAGCGCTCAAGCTGCTCTCGGCTATAGGTATGACTATATTGTTCAGCATATGACGGACCAGTTTTCGAGCGATGAGCCTATGGCTAGATTGAATGCCATCAAGAATCAGTCTTTCCATTTCCTTAATGCTATGATGAACTCCGAGAAATTTGAAGGGGAGTACTTGTAGCCTGCATTCTTTTTTGGAGATGCCTTGACCGTGGGGAACGATCATGTTCTGGAGGTGTCGGAGGATTGAAGTTTTGTTTTTAACGGGATGGCGATCCGCATCCCCTAGATGGAGCGGCACTGTCCATTATCCTAGTTCAATATGCTCCCGCTGGACCGGAAGATGGGGGAGACTTTAACCCATACCAGAGATGGGATGTTTGTGGGGAACATCCATTATAACAACAATCTGAAGTCCGTGACTGTCGGCAAAGTGCATACTAGTTGTTCTGTGACGGGATTGGTCCCGGGTTCTTTCCTGAATGTGGCGGGCCCTAACTTCACATTCTCTACTGCCGATACTTTTATAAATCAACTTGCTCGGAAAGGCTCCTATCCCCTTGGTCGGTTGACGTTCCCTGGTTGGGTACCCCCTATTCCCTCGTGGATCAATTTGTCTACTTGGATCTTGCATAAGTATGAGGTCTTTTTGTGCGAGATTGGCCTTTACCACGCTATCCGAGGTAACAGTCATGGCTTGTCCATAAATAAGAAGCTGTTTATGTCTCTGCTGGAAATGTATAGTTGCCGTACGGGGACCTTTTACACACCTGTAGGAGAGATGGGACTCGCGCTCCATGAGGTGCATGCGGTCTCCAAGCTTCCTTGGGGGGACAAAGCGTTTGAAGCGTATACTCCCACTAATGAGGAACTCGAGGATTTGGAATGACGGTATCATGGGTTCGTGGCTCTTTACCAGGAGATATTATGCCATTATAACACATGCCATCAGATAACCCGAAAGGATGGTAACTCGGAAGGGAATGATCCTTATACCAAGGATTGGGTGCACTATCTCTTCCCGACAGATGCCTCAGGTCGAGTCACCTCTCGTCGCCCTCGATCTCAGGAAGCGGTTAAGGACTTGATGTCGTCGGCTAAGAGAGTGGCCACTACCAGTGACGGATTAGGGAGCAAGACTGACACTTTCGGTTACTTTTACCAGGATACTCAAGAGCTATCCGAGAAAGCGCTTCTGGCAGGATTTTTTATGATCTGGCTACGAAATTGTGTAGTCTCGGGAGGAGCCGGTTCTATTGAGAGAATTAGTCGTAACTTCATCCTTCCGGCTGTGAAGTTAGTTTTGCGAATCAGGATAGCTCTCCTCCCGGACATGGTGTGCAGCATACATCGTGGCCTTCGTACCTTCACATCCAAAGTCATTGCTCGCGACGTGACCAAGGACTTTGAATGAACTGAGTTGCCCTATCACTATTTGATGGGGTGGCTGCTGATACATTACCCGTCTTTGATGAGGCCGGGCTCTGAAGACGGTGTAACTGATGATAACGCATTTATCTTCTGTTATCGTGACGAGCCTTGGGAATGTGAGACCATGGGGGCTTGTCGGATGGCATTGGCGAGGGCAGATAAGTATCATATTTTCGTATCCGTCCCTCGCTTTACTGCCAGGGACATAGAGACTGTACATATTGACGGTATCGCGCCCCCTCAGCTTCTGGATGGCTAGATGCTCCTATGGCTGCGTAACATTCGTCCCACATATCTGGTGTACCGCAATCACAATACTGTCTTTCTGGAGCCTTATCTGTCTAGCAGGTTTGCCCGACAGTTTGGATACATCCAACTTTGTCTGGACAACCCCAGTTCTTGTCTGGGTTATAAAGGTAGCCTTTTTGATGGTATCAGAGCTTGGCAATTTTATGATTCGTTCTATACTCATACCATTTTTTCGGTCCCTGCTATTAAGGAGTCAGTGGAGATCTTGTATATGGCGGCTTTGTATCATGTCATGGCGAACAAACCCCCGGTCGGTTTTAACCCAGGTACCAGTTTTATTGTTGGTATCGATTTAGAGGAAGGCTCTCAAGGGGCCAATAAAAGAAAGACTAGAGCCGAAATACCAGATTTGGACTCCGCTGCTGAGGGTAATGAAGGCAACGAGCATGATAAAGATGACTCTATCCTTCCAGTAGCCGATGCAGAGGTGGGTCAACCGCCTGTTTCGTCAGATGAGACGTTGGGGATCAGTCCCTCGTTGCGTCTGGTCCTACTTCGAAACGTAGCAGGCAGGTTTCCCCTGTTGGCGGTGTTTCTCGATCCCGGAAGCTGGTTGCGACTAGGCACCGCCCGCTAGCCATAAGAGAAAGTGGAGAAGAAGTTCACCCTGCGCCAGTGGTAACAAAACTGCTCTCGATTCCTTCTTCCTTCTTTCCTTAGAGCTTTAATTCTAATCGTCTTCGTTCTTTCTTTTAGGTGACAGAAGAAGAAGAAGAGCTTCAAGATATCTAGGCGGTGACCCAGGATGACGGGGACTCCCGCGAGCCTGTCTCTTTTCAGGATGAGGCAGATCAATCTGCATCCCCCCTCAAGGTGACGAGGACAGAAGACGTGACTGGGTTTAACTCGGGGATCGCCGGTGAGGGGACCACACCAGTTGTGGATGAGCTGCAGCCTTCATTCCCCTCCCCTGATAAGATTAGCCGAATCTTGACCTGTGAGGAAGCCTATCTGCTCTATCATCACGTCCTTCGGATTACGTCAATTGATTGTTATTCTGGACATACAGGTCCTACCCCTCCGGTGCCGAGGACGGACATTGTTGGGACCCCCCGACCGAAGGGGCATTGGTGGAGAAGGGTGTACCTCCTCACCGTCCGACTTATCCTGATGGGCCTTCTAGGGGCTCGAGTTTAGCGGGCCAGTCATCGGAGCAGTCGGGGCAGGGAACGATGGTCCTTGCGTCATCCTCTACTCCGGTGGCTCCGAGAATCGACCTTTCTGCCCTACCGAGTATCCAAGCTTTCCGGGCGGCGGAAGATGAGTTGGCCGCTATTCATGCATCGTTCTACTCGGACTCCGTTCCTCCGATGGCGAGCTCTAGCATTACTTCTCCGACGTTGCTGTCCCTACTTCCCCTGACGCCATCCTCTGCTGAAGTTCTGGACGACGCGTTACAGGACGTGGTTGCCAGTTTTCATCGTTATTATAATAGGGGAATCGAGGCTGCTATGGAAAGAGGGACCTCCTTTACTTTGGCCCGGCAATGCGTCCAGGGTCAAGTAAATATCCTTAGGGATCTTCCTGGTGATGCAGGGATGGCTTCGCTTCTGGAGGCAAAATTGTTGGAGGCTGATCAGCTGGTGGCCGAGCTTAGAGTATTGCGACAGGCTGATCTGTTTGCTATTATAAACGAGGAGCGGGATTCCCTTATCGCTGTTATAGAGAGGACCAGAGCTGCTCGGGATAAGACCAGACCGGCCATACTAAAGGATCTCAGCGACTTATCTGATCGGTATGATCGATTGAGTTACGCTAATAAAAATGTCACGGCCCGGGAGGAGTCTGTCTCTCGTGAGATTATCGAGACGCGAGAGTAGATCCTTGTGCTTCAGAAGAAGCTGACTTTCTTGGAGTCCGAACTTGAGGCTGCCCGAAATGACAGGGGGCTAATTGTTCAGGAGGCTGACAGGGTTACTCAAGCTTCGACTGACCTGGAGACTGCCTTGAAGAAATTGGAAGATAACTGTCAGGCGCTCCTGGGCTTGGATAATGAGGAGCGGTTACTCCAGGAGGCCGAGCGTCGCGCTCGGCAACGGATTGAGCGGAGGACTACCTCAGTGAGAAACCGCCTCCTAGAATTGAGTAATGCTGAAATGTAGCCGGCCTTTTCTTTTCCTTTTTTGAAAGGGACGTGGTCCCGAAATATGTAATACTATTTTTTCTTCCTTCAAATAAAGAGTACTTTCAATTCTACCCTTCATTTGTATTGCCTGCTGCGCCTGTGATATTGTGGTGATATTTTTCCCCCGCATAGGGGATATATTTGTGGACCTGTTACCCATGGCGTACTTTGGTTTTAGGTAGAGATAACAAGTTTTGGTCAGGGTACCTGAAGCAGCCATAGCAAAATGGTCATGGGTGCTCTTGGTATTGAGAAAAGGAATGCCGTAGAGCAGCTGGGCTCCCGGGGCATGATGAGGTGGTAGGTTTGAGAATTTTAGCTGAGGATATTTGTGGGCCTATTATCCTTGGCGTACCTTGGTTTAGGATACGGATAATAGGATGAAGGAGAACCGACATACTTGCTCAGAGGTAACGAGGACATGGCAAGTAGGCAAGTTATTAGAATGTAGAGTCTTCCTACTCAGAGGTAACGAGTACATGGCAAGAGTGAACTCGACGGAGGGTACTGGTAGTCAACAGAGGACATTTGTGGTCAACAGAGGACATTTGTGGTCAATAGAGGACATTTGTGGACCTATTATCCTTGTCGTACTCCGGTTGTGGGTACAGATAATAGGTTAAAAGGGGACCTACATACTTGCTCAGAGACAATATGGACATGGCAAGCATGAAGGTTTCTTCGACGGAGCCTTCCCACTCAGAGGTAATGAGGACATGGCAGGAGTGGGCTCAATGAAGAGGGGGTACATAGAACGACTCAGAGGTAGGAGAACGTGGAAGTTCCATGCGAGGGGGTGGTTTGTTTTTTGGTGGAAGTGAAAATGACTCAGCGGTAATGAGGACATGGTCGTTTCGAAAATTTGTGGATCGATTACCCTTTTTGTGCACTGGAAGCGCGGGTAGTGGATCATGAAGGAGGATCTCTTCCAGGAAGAAAGTTCAGAGGTATAATCATACGTGACTTACTATCTGAAAGAGTGATCGGAATGTGAGTCCAGAGGCACCAGCGGGTACATAACTCGATAATCTAGAATATTAAGAAAGTGTGAGTTCAGCGGCACCAGCGGGTACATGACTCGATAATTTGAAATGTTGTGGATGTGAGTTCAGCGGTACCAGCAGGTACATGACTCGATAATCTGAAATGTTGTGGATGTGAGTTCAGCGGTACCAGCGGGTACATGATTCGATAATCTGGAATGTTGTGGATGTGAGTTCAGCGGTACCAGCAGGTACATGACTCGATAATCTGGAGAGAATGTCATTTAGATATAATATTTCTTCAGGAACTTGTCGTTGACGGGCAACATGAGCAAGTCTCCGTTTTGTTTTGCGAGACGGTAAGCACCGTTGGAGAATACTGTCTCAATGATAAATGAACCTTCCCACTTTGGCTAGAATTTGCCGGCGGTCTTGTTAGTCATGACCATCGGCCTTCGGACTGCCAGGACGAGATCGCCCACCTGGAATGTTCTGATTTTGACCTTCTTGTTGAAGGCTCCAGAGATGCGTGCTTGGTATAGCTCAATTCGTTGCTGAACCAAGAGGCGCTTTTTGTCTAGTGCCTCCAATTCCTGTAGCCGACGATGGTGGTTTTCGTTTGTCGTCAATTGATGTGTGAGGGCGACACGTAGTGAGGGGATCTGAGTCTCCAACGGGAGGACTGCCTCACTCCCGTACACCAGGGAGAATGGTGTATTCCCGGTGGCTGTTCGAACTGTGGTGCGATAAGCCCATAAGCATTCGCCGAGCTTCTCTTTCCAGTCGCGTTTATTGGAGGAGACAAACTTCTTGAGGAGTTTGATGATTGTTTTGTTGAATGTCTCTGCCAACCCGTTTGCTGCTGGGTTGTATGGTGTCGAAGCGACATTCTGAATACGGTGCTTATCGCAAAATCGATAGAATGTGTAGCTTGCAAACTGCGGACCATTATCATGGATGATCCTTCGGGGTAGTCCAAAACGGTAGATGACGTGATGCTTAAGTAAGCTGATCACATTTGAAGTCTTAACTTTTGTGAGTGGGACAGCTTCCGCCCATTTGGAGAAGTAATCAGTGATCGCGAGTATAAAGTGATGTCCTCGAGAGGAAGGTGGGGTGATTGGACCAATGATATCCATTCCCCATGCTTCGAATGGCCAGGATGCCACTGTCGGATGTAGAAACTCGGATGGTTGGTGAATGAAGTCCGCGTGGACTTGGCAGGCTTTGCATTTTCTAGCATAGTCTATCGTATCTGCCACCATTGTAGGCCAATAGTAGCTCATTCGGTGAAGGCGGTCTTGCAGTTTTGGGCCGAGCTGGTGGGCCCCGCAGACACCGTCATGAGCTTCTCGTATGGCTTCTTTGGCTTCTGTATTTGACAGATACCGAAGCAGTAATCCGTCGTAGGAGCGACGATACAGCATTTTCGTCTCTGTATCGTAGAAGAATCTGAGAGAACGCCGTCTGATGGAAGTAGCTTCTTTTGGGTTCTCGGGCAGGATGTCGTAGACGACAAAGTCGATGAACGATTGTCTCCAATCTGGGGCATCATCGATCGTCTGGGCGGAATAACTCGCCACGAATTGTACATTATTCTTGGGACAGACCAGTTCATGGCCTATCACATCCACTGATTGGCAATCATAATTCAGAACTGTTAGGGAAGCGGCAAGACCAGCTAGGGCATCGGCTTCGATATTTCGGAGTCTGGGGACATGTTCGATGAAGAACCCCTCGAACGTTGAGATGATGTCAATCGCTATTTGATGATAGGGGACCATGTCTTCGTGACGGACCTCGTATGAGCCCCGGACTGATTGACGATCAGCTGGGAGTCGCCGTATGCTTCAAGGTATTCTACTCCCAGCTCTCTTACAAGTTGTAGGCCAATGAACAGAACGTTGTACTCGGCCACATTGTTAGAGCAGGGCTCTGTGAGGGAATAAGCGCGGTTAATCACCAATCCGGAAGGGGAGATCAATAATACCCCGACTCCGGCAACTATGTTGCCTTTAGGTCCGGTCCTCGAAGCACCGTCGAAGAACATTCGCCATATATTCTCGTGAGAGGTTGCATGTGAGTTGGCGACCTCATCTGGGATCTCTTCATCTATCCTAGAGGACTCCGAGCCTGGGTGGGCTGCTAAGAAGTCTGCCAGGGCTTGACCTTTGATTGCCTTTTGAGGGACAAAGATCATATGATAAGGGGACAGTAATATTGCCCATGTAGCGAGGCGAGAGCTGAGTGCCCCTGGTTTAGTCATGAGGACTCTGAGAGGGTTGATTCGTGAGATCACGTGTATCGTTTGTCCGGTGACATAGTATCGCGTTTTCTGAATGGCGAACACCAGGACGAGGCATTCCTTCTCTACAGCTGTGTATCGGTGCTCTGGCCCAATCATCATTCGGTTGAGGTAATATATGGCCTGTTCATGGCCTGCGTCATTGTTCTGTGCCAGCAGAGCCCCGAGGGAGTGTTCCATTGCTCGTACATAGAGCATGAATGGTTTTCCAGGAACCGGAGCCACCAAAACTGGAGGATTTGACAAATATTCTTTGATGCTGTCGAAAGCACGTTGACATTCCTCGTCCCATACGAATGAGACTCCTTTCTTCATAAGGTGCGTGAATGGTCGGCATCGTCCAGAGAGGTTAGAAATGAACCTCCTGATGTAAGCTAGCCTTCCTTGGAGGCCTCTGAGTTCGCGAAGATTTCTCGGGGGACCCATCTCCATGATTGCTTTTGTCTTCTCAGGGTCTACATGGATACCCTTTGCAGTGATGATGAAGCCCAAGAACTTTCCGCTGGATACGCCCAGAAAGGACTTCGTAGGGTTCATTTTTAAATTATGTGCTCGTATTAGGTCGAATACCGTCCTTAGATCCTGCAGATGGTCTCCTTTGGAGCAGCTTTTAACGACTATATCGTCAACATAACACTCCACTGTCTTGCGTAAGTGGTCTCTGAAGATGATGCTCATCGCTCTTTGATAGGTGGGGCCGACATTCTTCAAACCGAAAGGCATGACTGTGTAGCAGTACGTGCCAATTGGTATTCGGAATGATGTATGCTTTTCGTCATCAGGAGACATTTTGATTTGGTTATACCCCGAGAAGCCATCCATGAATGACATACATTCGAAGCTGCAGGTATTGTCGATCATGATGTCTATGATAGGAAGGGGGAATTCATCTTTGGGGCTTGCCTCGTTCAGATTGCGGAAGTCGATACAGATTCGAACCTTCCCATTCTTCTTGAGGACGGGTACTATATTGGCGACCCAATCGGGATGTTGCTCCTCACGAATGAAACCGCTGGCTATCAGTTTGTTGACTTCAGCTTCGATCGCGTCCATGATGCCTGGGCAGAAGCGTCGCTGTTGTTGCTTGACTGGCTTCGCATCTGGCCGAATGTTGAGTTTGTGAAGAGCAATGTCGGGATTTAACCCTGGCATGTCTTCATAGCTCCAGGCGAACACACTAATGTATTCTCTGACAAGTTCTAGCAACGACTCCCGTTCTTCGTCTGTTAGGCTTTTACTGACAAAAATTGGTTTTGGAGAAGATTCGCTGCCGAGATCCACTTGTATGACCTCATCTTCAGTAGGAGGTTCTCTCTGTTCGAACCGTTTTTCCTATTATGCGTCCAACTGCTGGGCCCACGGTTCTAGCTTGAGGATTTCGGGGATGTCTTCGTCTTCTTCGTAAGCGTCTGCGAATGCCATGTTGATTGTCATAACTTGTCTGAACATGTCTCCGATGCTGGTATCTGAGTCAGAAGTTGGTGACCCGGTTGAATGTGACTGCCAGTCGCATTCTTCATCTAAACTTTTGGGGGTCGTAGTGGACGTTACATACCCTAGCCCGCATCAAGTTTTGTTATAGTAATCCCGTAGTTTACCCGCCGGGACTGGCGACTTCAAAGGTAATCGTCGCCCAGTGCCGTAGTTTAAACCCGACGTCGTCTCCAGATCATACCCCTGTTTTTGTATGAGATATTAGTATTGTGGGCTATACAGATACAAAGGCAGTCTCCCGGCATCTGACCCGAGGTCGGTTTCTTCTATGGTGTAGGGATGCGGGTTGTTCGTCCGGCCGAAGATGATTGGATAGTCCCCTCCCTCGACTGTTCGGTAAGCATCTTCTACCGGAGTAAGCTGGATCGCGGCGTACACATTTGTCACTTGTGTGTGTAGGTGGGTGTCTATACCGTGTTCCATAGCATACATTGTACATAGCTTATTGAGCTCGGTGTAGTTTAAAGATAGCCCTTTATTGATGAAGTAAGGTATCTTTTCTAGGGGGATTACATCATCAGCGGAGGGAACATCAGTGTGGGCAGCAACATACTTGGCTAGCTCCTGTTCCACTTCGGCTACCCCTGTGTAAATGAGGACTGAGAGGACGCCCTGGGCAGCTTGATTGTCAGAGGTTTAGTTGAGGGAGCAGAGCGTGGAGTTGTTGGCAGACTAGCGACCCCCAGTTTGGCACTCGAGGTGGAGCGAGGAGTGGCCGGTTCGCTAGAAGTGTCAGACCTTGTATCCGGGTGATGACCCTTCTTGGGAAGGCGTATCGCCAGTGGTTTGTCGGAGGGATTGAGCTTCTCCGTTTGGGGCTGGCCGACTCTCGGCAGTCTGATTGTTAGTGTCCTTGTTGTAGATCTCGGCACTTGGCCAGACCTTGGCAGCCGGATTATCATCTGCTCTTCTTGTGCCGAGAGGCTAATTGCGTCCTTACGCAGAGTGGCGGTAAGGGGTACAGACTTGCTCGGTTTGCGAGCTTGGAGGTGGATCGTCAAAGGCTCTTCTGATCCTGTGGTTGTCTCGGTACTAGCTTGTACATCTCCTTCGCCAAGATGCTTCTTTGATTTTTCTTACAGACAGGAGTCTGAGTAGTAAGATTCGACCCCTTTAAAGGGATCGATATTAGCGAATTCCGTCCTCACAAAGCCGTGTTTGTCAACATATTTGAAGCATTGGGGCAGTGTGGAAGGCATGATCATATAATCGTGTATCCACGGGCGCCCCAAGAGGATGTTGTAGGAAGTATCTGCATCTATGACGTAGCAGGTGACTTCGGATTGGAGGTCACCAATTTGACACTTCAGACGAATCTTCCCAATAGGATAGCTCCTGCCCGAATTGAAACCGCTGATGGCGGTGCTTGTAGGTGTCAGGCAATGCATTGGGATACGAAAATGATGTAGCAGACCCTTCGGGATGATGCTTATGGAAGAGCCCGGATCAATGTGCATCCGATCCACCTTTACGTCGTCGATGTATCTAGTATAGTATATTGGGCGATCATGCAGGTTGGTTTTGATGAGCATGTCCTGCGGAGTGAAGACGATGTTGGGCATTGCTCCCGTACAGGCACTGTCCTGGAGATCCACAGGTGAGTCCTCCCCGGTGAGGTTGGATTAAGCCAGATAGATATCGACATTTTGGAGTGGTTCGCTTAATGCAATACGAACATCCTTGGAGAGCCTTAGGAGTTCGTACAGTGATAACTTGGCCGGTGTATTAGCCAATTACGCTAATATGTCAAAGTTGTAGGGCCTCTCTAGCCCTTGGGCTGCCTCTTTTCAGAGGGATTTGTCGAAGCGATTCTCCCTCGGCCTAGGCTTGTCGGTCGTCGAAGGCTGAGCCGGTCCCGGAGCATCAGTTGTAGTGGGTTGATGGTTTTCAGCTGGATTGTCAACCACAGGTTGGGATTGCGCCCCGGACCGTATGACGACGGCTGTAGCTTCCTCGTTGTCTGCCGAGATTGTGTGGCAGGTCCTAACTTTTCCACTTTTCTTCTTATCGGTGGAAGATGGTGTGGGCCGAGTCACTTCTGATACCAAGTCTGGATGGATCCACATGACCTCCCCTCGAGATGTGGTGAGGGGTACTAGACCGGCATCCTGATCTCGGGGAGGTGGAAGATTGGTAATCTCCATTATCGCTTGAGGGACGGGGACCACCCCGTCTTGAGTCTCCGTCGGAGGGAAGCTGCCGAATTATACGGACACCATATTGGCCGCCATGGTTACCTCTTCCAAATCGATGGCCAGAGAATCGATGAGGTTTTGTATGTACCGTTTCAGCTGGTAGCAATCATGTGTAGCATGATGGACATAGCGATGATAATGGCAGAATTTTGGATTTTCCATCTCTGCTGGTCGCGATTCCCGTCTTCGTGGAGGAAGCTAGATTCTGTCCCCTTGTATGAGCATGTCCAAGATGGGCTTGACGTGACTGTCTTCGAAGAAGTAATCGATTTGCGGCCATTGTTTGTCTGCTGGCTTTGGCTCAGGTTTTTGTGCAGTATCGGTCACCATAGCCTGCTTTCCCTTGCTGTCCCGATTGTTGGAGGGGTTACCCCCATTATCGTTGTTGGGACGCTTGCCCTTGTTTTCTCCTTCTCAGATGTGCAATCCCAGTTGGCGAGCCTTCTTCAGTCGTTCTTCGGCACTTGTGGCACTGATGATAAATGCCTTCCAGTCCTTGAATTGACTCTCGCCCATCCAGAGACTGATCGTTGGAAGCAGTCTCTTTTGGCAAATTTCAATCAAAGAGGCATCTGGATTTCCGGAGGGCAGCTTCATAGCGGTTTGGCGGAACTGCTCAATGTAGTTCCTTGTCAGCTCTTTCTTTCCTTAGATGACGTCCATGAGGGTGGACATGGTGACGTCCTACCCTACCTCATAGAATCTATCCAAGAACATACGCTTGAAGCCGGCGAAGGAGTGGATGCAATTGTCCGGCAGATTGCGATACCAGTTGAAGGCGACTCCTTCCAATGCCCCAATGAATAATCGAGTGAGGATAGCATCATCATGGGGCAGATGATCGGTGGTGACCTCGAAGTAAGTGATGTACCGACTTGCTGAGGTCTTGCCATCATATGGGTTGATATTGAACGGCTTATATGTTGGTGGGAATGGAACATCCCTCTATTCAGCAGGGTATGGTTGTCGAATTCTGAGGTCTTAAGCATTTTCTCGGGCATGGAACATGGCTCGGAGCTCCTGAACCTCTCTTCTTACTTCTCGGGCCTCATCTGTCGCGGTAGGGGCTGTTATTTCGGAAGGATTGTTGCCCGGGTTTGGTACCGCCGAATTCGAGTCCGTATTGACTGAGTGACCCGTACTTGTTTGGCCAGGCGTCCCTCTTTACAGAGTTGGAAGGGCTGATTTAATCTCGTCTACAGACTTGACCAAAGCAAGTAATATGGCTTCGAGATTGTCGATGCGCTGGCGATCACTGGAACCACCTTGATTGCTGTCCGTCATGAATACCGTCCTTACATGAGGAGTGATGGAAGGAACGGTGGAGGACGTGCCCTCGGAGTCGTACCCATGTACCGAGAAGTCATCTGGATATATGGGAATATTGTCTTCTGGTTCAGACTCGGAGGGAACCGTACCCCCAGCCTCAGAATCTACTTCGTCTTGAGAGTCATGGATGTCCTCGGGGACATCGGTGCCTGTCGTACCTGATGGGAGAGTCGTTTCCCCGGGCTCGGCTCCTTAAAACATCGGATTGTTGCAGATGTTCGGAGGAGTGCTACTCCCGACCCCCAGCGATGTGGATGATGAATTTCCCACTGCTGTAGATTTCGTCTTTGAACGGGTGTGTTGGAATACTCCGGTGGAAGACAGCCGTTTAGACGACTGTTTCTAAGCTGTAGTGGTTGATATCTTGGGACTGGAGATGCTTGTCTTTTTCCCCCTCCCTTCGGCGGGGACCTTCTGAGCGGAATTACAGGAGACAACAGGAGGTGTCTCATCTTCTGAGCTCTGATGCTGTAGCCTTTGGAAGACGGATGGCCGATCTTCCGTCACTGCCGCATTGTTGCAACAGCAGTTGACGATGATTTGGGTGCAGCTATGTCCAAGAGAGGACTCTTTGCACGTCGACACTCCTTTCCTTTCCTTGTGTTTATGGAGGATCGCCTCCCGCAGGTCAGAGGAACCATTCTGTCCGTTTGTCGTCGAGGGCTGGACTCGAGCGGTTGTATACAACTTCTCATCCGAGGCCCGTGTGATAATCAATGGGACACCCCGATAGTCAGAGGTTGGGACAGCTGACTGGGCCTGATGAGCCCGCGCTGCCCTAGACTTCCTCCTTTTAGCACTTACGGGTGCATAATAGGAGGAGTCCAAATTGAATTCCACAGAGTCTGGCTTATCATCCAGAGAACCATCAGGGTCAGGACCGCATGAGAGACGGTCGAAGACTGATCGAGAGAAGCATGGAATGGATGTTATACGGCTAAGGTTGGGTACCGTGCAGGCTGTCTGCATGCGGTTATCTACTGCCGTCGGATGAATTGTTTTTGTGAGGCTAGGAGCCACGATCGTGCGGGCTGGCCGCATGCGGTTGGTAATTGAGGCCGCATGGGTTTTCTGCAAGCGATTGACTTTCCTGGCCGCATGGGTTTCATCCATGTGATTGGCAGCTGTAGCCGCATAAGTTATACGACTGACAGTTGTGGCCGCATGAGTTTTCTTCATGCGGCTGGTTGATGTAGCCGCATGAGTTTTTTCCCTGCGGCTAACATCCTTATGCGGCTCTGATCACATAGAGTTCCTCTTTGCCCCTGCAAGTCCAGCATCATAGTGTTTTCTTCTGCCGGACTTGGGGACAGCAGAGTTATCTACGGTCTGAAGTGGGGCCGTAGACGAGTCCTTCTCACCGTCTTGAACAACAGAGGGTATCTCGTCGAGGGCTTGGGGAGGAGCAAATGATTTTAGCCTCCACTCTCTGCGAGCCTTTGTCGTGCGGGTGCGCTTCTGGACCGGGCCAGCGCTTCCCTCGGAGAGCATCTCTTCAAACGCCTATTGGTCGAAACGGACGACCATCTTTTGTTGCGTGGAGCCAAGCTTGGCTGCATCCGATTGCGTCACCAACTCCTCAGCCGTGGAGAAGTTCGTCCCCAGCAGAGTCGCCATCGTGTTTGCCATGAAATATAAAAGAACAGAACAATTATCGGAGGACCGAACTTTTACTTCACGTTACAAACTCGCTTGTACAAAGAAAGCCTAGGGACGAAAACCTAGGTACAACAATCTAAGTACAATTATTTATTTTAGATTCTGGGGGTGACGATAGAGGCTCGGGAAGGCGACGGCAGCCCTGCCTTACTCCTTGGACGATCGGTATGCAACCTTGGCTCCTGTGAAAAGATAGTTGGCGTCGATGAAGAAATGCTCTCCTTGCTCTCCTCGGGTTGCTCTTCTGACTTCTCTCTTTCTCTGTGGTTTTCTCTCTGATTATTAGGGGAAGCTCTCTTTTCTCTCTCCTTCTGATCGTGTATATCTTTACAAGGGAACGGCACCTTGCTATTTATAATAGTGGGGGCATCATTAGGGTTACCAATGATTAGCTCTCGGAGATGGCGGCGGCCCGTAGATTGGTCAATCCAGGCCGTTCAGTTTTGATTGTGACGAATCCGAGCCATCGAATGTAGATTACACCAAATCCCATTAGCAATTAATGCTGATTGGAATAAATCTTCCTCATAATGATCTTCTGATGTCTGGAATAAATTAAATTTATTCTCCTGCCACGTGTCCCAGATTATTGGGATTTGACCCAATCTTTGATGGCAGTAAATCTGAGAAATCCATATGACGAGTGAGCCGCATATGACTTTGGGCCGCATAAGGTTAGGGACACATGTCAGGGCTGTCTGGGTAGTGGCCCTCCCTTGAGCCTTTGAACCACAGGAAGGTAATCATTGTGAGCCGCATAGGGATACATCCACCCGAGCCGTATGGAGATGATCCTCTTGAGCCGCATGAGGAGTTTTTACTTGAACCGTATGAGGCTTCCTTGGCCTGAGCCACATAAGACGGATTCATTCTGAACCGCATAAGAAGTTCTTTGCTCGAGCCGCATGAGACTTTCTCGGCCTGAGCCGCAAAGGACGAATTCACTCTGAACTGCATGAGAAGTGCTTTGCTCAAGCCGCATGAGGCTTTCTAGGCCTGAGTCGCATAGGACGGATTCACTCAGAACCGCATGAGAAGTGAGCCGCATATGAACGCCCACGTGGAGAGGCCACGTGGCATTTTTTTATGGCTCTCGGGGGATTTGTGTCAGAGATCTCTTTTCTCTTCCCTAGAGATTTGTCATTATGACAGAGTCATAATTACTTCTTTCTGTGTCAGGGCTGTCACTTTTTCAGAGTTGTCAGCCGTCCAGCAATTAATGCGAGAGGGCAAAGGAGAGGGCTGTCCTGCCACGTGTCTTTCTGAGCCGCATGGGATGTCTTGGACCGCATAGCCCCTTATGCCGCATGACTTTCCGAGCCGTATGGACTTTCTGAGCCGTATGGGGTTCTTTGGCCGCATGAGTCATTTTCTTTAGTATTTTCCATGCTTCTACAGCTGTCCCTGGAATCAAGTCTATGGTGAACTCGATCTCCCGCTCTGGCAGCATTCTTGGAAGCTCTTCGGAGAAAACATCTGGAAACTCTTCAACTATCCGGGGTAGCGTAACGCTGCTACTGCCATCCTCAATACTGAAGGAGAAGGTTCAACTTCGATTTGGGAAAAGAAAAACTCTTGCTCGGCTGGAATGCTAAAAATAATCCTGCCAATGTGGCATTCTATCCTAGCATACTGGTTCCTCAACCAATCCATCCCTAAGACCACATCAGAATCGGCCATCGAAAATTCTATCAATCTAGCAAAAAACTTTCTACTGCTAACTACGATCCAACACGAGGAAAACACTCTATCTACTGCCACAAGACCATTACCAGTAAGTATATTGAGCCTTACTGATAATGACTCGGGCTCCAGTCCTATACGTGTCGCGAATCGTGCCGACATAAATGAATGCGATGCACCAGAATCAAATAATGTTGATGCTGGGAAGGAGTTGACGAGAATAGTACCTTCTACTACCTCACTTGGTGCCAATCCTTCTTCCACGGTCATCGCCATCGCCTGACCATGTCCTCTTGGTACGGGTCCCATCTGCTGGAAGCCTTTCTGCCTATTCTGGATCTGGGCTTGGACTTGTGCATACTACTGGGGGTTCTGTTGCTGAAATACTTTGGTCTGAGGCGGCAAGGGCTTCGGCAACGGGTACAGCTGTTGCTGCTGGACTGGTACTGGGGCTGGTCCCCTCACCGAAGGATTGGAAAAGTTGGACGATGATGAACTACCCCTATTCGGGCAGTTTCCAACCCTGTGGTTCGATGCTCCACAAGCCAAGCACAATCCCTGCGCCTTGCGACACTCTGCCACCACATGTCCTGGCTTCCCACAATGAGTGCAACCCATTACGGAAGCCTGCTTCTGCTGTTGGGAAAATACTGGAGTCGAATGCTGAATCGACATCACTGAGGCCGGCCGCCTCGGGGTTGCAATGGTCAAAGCCCTAGCTGCCGGGGCTGGTATTTAAGACTGGTTCATCTGGACGGGCTATCGCTTCCGACCTTCGGTCCTATCCACGATCCGCTGGGAGGTATACTCATGCCTCCTGGCTGCTCTCAATACCGTATCAAAAGTCTGATGCTCAAACTGCTCCACTGCCAGTAAAATCTCTAGATGGAGCCCCCTGGAACCGCTGGGCTCTGTCGAACTCGGTCGCTACCAAGGTGGGAGCAAACCGACTAAGTCTCGAAAACTCGACCGCATATCCGTCGACCATCCTGCCCATCTGCTTCAGATTGGTTGTAGCTCCCCTTCCCAAAAATTTTTGAATTTTTTTTTCTATTATTAATTTGATTTAAATAGTGATTTTAGAATTTTGTAAATGTTTATTTAGTTAATTATTATGGTAGATGACTTCAGCCATGGTGTATTTTTGAAGTACAAGACGGCTAGGAATCATGGCACGGATAGTACAGTAGCGTGCTTTGACTAGTGTTTAGCCATGGTAGGAGAATGCCAAGCCATAGGAGTGTCCTAACTAGGAAAACCAGGCCAAGTTGCCATATAACCTATAAAGACGTTTTAATTATTTAGATTTATTGACTTATAGAAGACCCGGTTGTACCGAACTAGTTCGGACTGCACCCGAACCGAGCCTAAGCCTACGTAGCCGGGTAGGTGCACCCAGAGACGTCTGTGTAGATATGTATCGTGTATATGTATAATTGTATTATATTTAATGTTTTAGCAGGAGATTGTATCAATGGGTGTTATACAATTATTAAATATTTTATTGGATTTTTTATCTTAAAATAGGATAAATACCTTCCTTAGTTATCCTTGCACGTTTTGAGGATATTCAGACTATACCTACAATTGTGTGTATATTATATTTATTTTTAATCTTGTATACATAGTTACAAATAAGGGTATATATATTAATTATAGGTTTTATGGTGGAGCCTTACGCTATATATATATATATATATATATATATATATATATATATATATATATATATATATGGATGTGGATGTAAAATATATATATATATATATATATATATATATATATATATATATATATATATATATATATATATAGATATGGATGTAAATATTATTAATATTTCTAGTTAACTGAGTATTTATTGATATGCATATTTGAGGTGTATATATGGATGTGTATATAATATATATACATATACAGTGATAATATTTTGATATAAATATTCTAGAAGCGATATAGCTTTTTTATTAGGAACATTTTCTAGTTTTATTTATAATTTGGAAGTATATATATATATATATATATATATATATATATAGAGAGAGAGAGAGAGAGAGAGAGAGAGAGTTATATAAGTACACGCGAATGTATATGTGTATATATGTGAGCGTATATATAGGTATACACATGTATACATATTATATATATACATATAAATATATAATTGTGTGTATATATATATTCATATAAACTAAACCCCACAGAGCAAGGCCCAAGCAGCCAGACCTGAGCAATCCCTGCCAAATCAACCAGCCCGGGCCCAACAAAGCTAAAACCCATTCCCTTAGCAGCCGAGCCACCAACTGTACAGCAGTGCAGAGCCGACCCGAGCGGATTCCGCATAAATGCGGATTGAGAGAGAGATCAGAAGAAGACATAAACCCTAAAGCTAACCCGTGCAAACACCCACGCTTACTCCCATGATGCTGGCGCACCTCTATTCACTTTGTGCGCCGCCCTGGACCACCGTCGGCCGGCAGACGCGCGGCCGAGCACCTGAACACACACGCGCAGGGGCGAGCAGCAGCAGCCTGACCCCCCTACTTCGCAGGTAAATTACTCTCCACTCGTTCGACCATTTCTCGTCCCGTTTTCACATATACGATCACAACATGACCACCTTGAAATACCCATAAATAGGTTGGCCATAGTTGTATAAGCCGTCCTGAAAAATTGACATGAAGTCGAGAGAAAACCACTTAAAAAAATAGAGTAAGATGAGCCGTCTAAACACAACTTGGCAGAGCAATACTGACAATAACACTTAGAGTTTAGAAATCAAACCTAAAACAGTCAACGACAATATATGGGTCTTTTAAACCCCTTTTACAGAGTTGGATTTCGTCGACGGTGGATCGAGAAATCAGTCTCCCAAAACCTGCAAAAACCTGATTTCAAAACAGTAGAAAACTTGTGAAAACCTTCGATA
The DNA here is from genome assembly GCA_029216955.1 of Iris pallida. Classification (NCBI taxonomy): domain Eukaryota; kingdom Viridiplantae; phylum Streptophyta; class Magnoliopsida; order Asparagales; family Iridaceae; genus Iris; species Iris pallida. The sequence goes on along the minus strand of JANAVB010005397.1, from coordinate 2,180,703 downwards.
CGACGTGCGTCCCGCCAATCCAGGCGACGTGGTCGTGAATCGAAAGCATCAAAAGGTGCGTAACGGCTTCATGGACATATGGGCTTTGGCGGAATTCAAATTGGTCGCATGTGCGCGACGAATTTGATGCGTATCCGTCGAAATTCACCGTATCGGCCTCTGTGCAAATTTCTCAATTACTTTGTGCACGCTCTTCAGATCGAGACGAAACTTGCGCCAACAGGACCTTATCATTTTTTGGTCCTGTATGCCAAGTTTGGTCCGATTCTGAGATAGGTGATTAGATCGCCGTTTCGCGGGCCCCATGGTCCGACTCAACTGGCAATTTTGTGCACGGCCCGCCGGAATCCAACATTGGACATACGGTTGGGTTCGTATCGGAAAACCAGACCTGTTGACATATAGTTTGATGACTTTATAGACCATTAACTCTGGCACACTTTTCGGTGCAAAGCGGATCCAACGACGGACATCGTTTTTGTCCAAAATTATCGTTTTGCCTCTGTGTCCAGAATTGGACTTAAGGACATGCAATCGTAGCTATTTTGACTATTCTGAGAATATTGGTAACGTTTATTTCAGCTTTCGGAGACAGTTGTGATGACTTGGACATTCTGACTTATTGTTTGGCGATACATTGTTGGTTCTCCGTGCAACCCCCAGGCAAGTATACCTTGCCGAACATATACAGTATTTACATAATTTTCTCTTTCCTTATTGTAGTCCTTTTCATATTGTCACATGATTCCATATTGTGATTGATTCGTCCTTGATTGCTTTACTTGTTTCTAGATTACGTGAACGTATAGGGTATTTGACATTGCTAGATTATTGGTCTCTTCGTATTATCTTGTCTAGTGATTGAGTTGTCAATTTTTATATCTATCCTTGACTTGACCATTCTTGACTGGGAGTATCCTGCATTGTACTACAGTTGAGACATACTATAGATTGGGAGTATCTTACATTGTACTACGACCTATAGCCGATTCTTCTACCTTGATATCACTTGATTGACTTGACTTGAGATATGCCATAGATTTGGAGTATCTTACATTGTACTACGACCTATAGCATATATTGATTGATTGATTGACTTGACTTACGACACTATAAATTGGGAGTATCTTGTATTGTACTACGATTTATAGGAATCTACTTGACTTTGTATCCTTTATGAGAGGAGATCGATACTAGAATTGGCTAATCTTGACTGGAAGTATCTTGCATTATATTACAGTCAAAATCTACTATAGATTGGGTGTATCTTGTATTGTACTACAAGCTATAGAGGTTAATCGATTGATTGGTAGCCAAGTCTAGTATTACATTTCCACACGACTCGTCGTCCTTAGATGTTCTCCTTACAGTATTCTTATCCTTCTTACATGTTATTTATTGTCATATTAGTAGGCATGTTTTATGTATCTTGCTAGTCCTATGAGGACCTGATGATCTCTTCAGGTAGCTGATTGCACGGAGTTAGTTAGCTGAGCATGTGGTAGTTGACTTCAATCGCATGGTTCAGGTATTTTGTTAGTATTATCGATTTACTATCTTCTCGTGCTTTTATGATATATCCTGCTTATCATCTTAGCTTTATAGACTCATATTATTTATAGAGTCTAATCGGACATATATGCTAGTGGGCTGCAGACCACGACCCATACCTGTTCATTCATGTTTCATATACTCTTGTGGATTGAGATATAGTTTAGATTAGACATGATACCATGATCTTAACAGCTTATACGTACTCGAGTCGGGCTGGAGTTCGCTCGATACGTAGATGGCTTGCTCACGAGCTCGCGCCCGGAAAGCGGGTACGGGTCGTGACATTGGTGAACCTCGTCTGTAGATCGTACCAAGCTACAACATCGAAGTACTTGGTCTGGAATCTCTCTCTGAATACTTCCCATAAAATAGGGGCCACTAATCCAACGGCCTATGCCGCCCACCAACTGCGGGCAAGATCCAATAACTGCAGGCGCACCATGGTCACCTTCTCGTCTTCTGGAGTCCTGGCTGCTTCTAGAATCACCTCTGTGTCCTGAAGCCATGCATCAGCAGCGATAGCATCTTCACTGCCGTCGAAGAATGGAGGGTTCAAGCGCTTGAAACTGTTGGTTGTACTGTTACCTGGATGACCACCTCTGTTCAGAGCATCTTGTACTGCCTGGTGCAATGCATCACCTCGATGATCTTGGAAAGCTAACAAGGTCCTGATGAGACCCACCAAAGTGCCATCATCATCAGGTTCTGCAGGCTGAACTGGCTGCACAGGTGGCTCTTGACCCCCCGGTAGGCATGACTCTGGAGGCTACTCCTGAGTGTTGGGCTTGATCTCCAGGTTGCTGCGAGTCCACGGGAGGTGCTCTACCTTGCCGATCGGTAGGACCAGGAATAATGCCGCTGAAGAAGACGACATAGGGAACAATAAGAAAGGACCAGCAAAGGTCAAAGATGCAAATATGTGATCAGGCCAAGAATTCAGGGATTTTAGAGGATACGAGCAGAGATCAAGGGCGAGTACTAATTGAGACATCTATTCGGTAAATCCTCACATATCTTGATTTTACAAGACCTGTATGGGCCACCACTTAAACCATGTAACGCCCCAAAACTAGAATACTGGAGTGCGGGAGCGCACATAGCCAGCTACGTATATTGAAGTGCAACCCACCTCGCTATACGGTCACGACTGTCTAGATACATGAGGGTTTAACTACAAGCCATCAGTCTTCTAGGTCATGAACAAGCCTATTGTCTTATCTCAAACAAGTAATAACAGTTACAAGATGTCAGAGCACCAAATACACAATAGTAAGGCGCCTCATACATTACATATTTGGATGATCATGAAGCTAGTCAAACAAAATGTTAAGACTAGCAAGAGTTTCAGTCATACATGATCAATCCTAGGAATTGTCAATCATGTTACAGCCCGTAGGCAGACAGTAAGTAAAGTGCAATCGAGCTAAACATGTGCTCGTCGGCTAAATGCCTCAAAAGAATACTTTCGATAAAGTGGGAGGGCAAAAAGAAACCCACTCGTTGCCTTCGTTACGCCTGGTGGTCACTATCTGGCTGGAAGATAGGGAGATCCTCGGGAGCTGCTCCGTTATCTGGCCATACAAAACCAGTTGGATCAGATCCCAGAAAGAGCAAGTGACACAAAGGAGCCTTCACTTAGGAACTAAAATCAGCAATTAGCACAAGAGTATAAATAAGTAGTAAGAACAGGAAATATAGAAAAATCAAGATGATATACGACAAGATAACCATAGAACTATTCAAATAACCATGTTACAACCCGTAAACCAAACAAGGACCGGGGTTGTAACCCTTCATCTGAACGGAACTTGGTTTTCCACTATTTATCAGCAAGATAATATGAAAAATCAAGCCATGTAACAATCTTGTACAGGATCAAGACAAGACTAGGCTGAATATGCCTCATCCAACAATCACGGCCAAGCAATAATTACGGCTTTATACTTTAACTAACTAGGGTTATCACAGGCCTAGTTACTAACAAGATGTAGCGAGATTATTCCGACAACCGTAAGCCCTGCAGACCATCCAGGCTATCCGAACGCAATTAGGGTTGAGTTCAGCTGGGTACATCATCCAAGAAACATATGTACCCTTAAGTAGCTTGAAAGGTGCACCACATGACTGTGTGCTGGAAATGTGCCCTACTCGATGGCAGGCTACAGATCCCAGGTGGGGCGCCCAGATAACGGGATTGCCTGTAGTTGGAAAAGTCTTTTCATGACTACTGGATTATTCTAGTTATTAACCTTATCCAATTTCCGTAGGTACCCCTGACCGTGGTACTCAGGGGTGCTGTCCTATACATGATGCGAGACAAGACTGGTTTATTTGTACAAGCACAATCGTCCACGGTGTCCAGGTTATTTATTCTTGTCATGTCATGTTAGTCGTCGCAACAGCATATCAATGTATATCATGTCAGGTTTACTTGTCAAGAGTGCGCCACGGCGGGCCACTAGGATGTCATGTTACTTTTCAAGCGTGCACCACTACGGGTCACTATCGTGTTCAGGGAACAGGTGCAAAATTTACATTACACAAGCATTCTATCAAGGGACCCAAGCTATACAGAGGGTCATAAGACATGAGCATAAATGTAACATTCCACTATAAGAACAATAATAATAATAATAATAATAATAATAATAATAATAATAATAAAAGAGGACCAGAACTATGGAAAGGCCATGCGGCTATGGGAGTCAAACACATGCGACTAGGAAAGGAGGTCTTATGCGGCCAGAGGAAACATGCGGACTTATGCGGCTCGGGGAGATCGGCACATGCGGCTGAAAGGGGAAGGGCTCACGCGGCTCGGAGGAAATTGGGTTTATGCGGCTGGGAGGGAGGAGGTCTTATGCGGCCAGGAGAAAATAAGTCCGTACGGCTCGGTCAGTCAGGGTCATGCGGCCCGGTCCAAGTAATGCCATACGGCTGGGTCCCATGCGGCTAGGGGATTGAGTCCTATGCGGCTCGGGAATGGAAGGAGCCTTATGCGGCTGAGTTTAGTCAGGGCACATGCGGCTCAAAATCTGAGTTCCATGCGGTTCAGGGTTAAATCAGGGTCATGCGGCTATGGGAGTTCAAGTCCATGCGGCTCGGGTTTACAAGGCGCATGCGACTGAAATTCATGCGACTAGCACTGTTCTTCTTCTCCAATTTTTTGAGGAAAAAACGATGAAGGCCATGCTTCCAAGCTCCTTAAATCCTTCATTCCCAGCCCAAATCTGGACTTTCATAGGTCAAAATGGGGTAGAACCAAATTCTCTACAACATGGAAACATCAAAACTTGAAAAATAACAAGTTCAATAGATCAAAATCCAAGAAATTTAAAAATAAAATAAACTTAGATCTACATGAATTTAGCCATGGAAATTGAAAATACTAAGTACTAAAGTGTCTTAGAATATTGAGAGGAAGAAAATGGAACAATAAAAATTGAGTTCCTCCTTGAAGCAAGTTGCACTTGCCTAAGCCTCTCATGGTAGGTGGAGAGTTAATGGAGGAAGAAGAAAATAAATTAATGATGAAGGGAATGGGGAGAGAGAAAGAGAGAGTTGGGTTAATAAATAGTGAGAGTGGTGGTAGGTAGGTGGGTTGGTTCACAGTCAAAACCGAACCAAGCCGAACCAAATCAAGACGAATCGAACCGAGGTGAACCATAACCAAGCAATTGGAAATACCAAATAAATCAAGCAAGGAGACATACAATACAAGTTAAAATAAGTACACGTATCCAAAAATACGTAATACGAGCTACGTGCATTACACACACCGTGGATAATCCGACTCGCGTGAGATCGGGGTGCAACATATTGTTAAGTTAGACGACCTTATGATCGAATATGTGAATTATGATGAACGACTTAGGAAAAATGAAATGTGAATTATAGCTTAGCAACAAATTGTGTCATAGCATACTTGACTTGGAAGGATTGATAGGCAGATTATGTCGAACGTGTTCGTAAAGATAGATATAGGAGCATAAAATAAACTTCATAGACCAAGCCAAAGAAGTTGAGAACTTTACGCAAAGTCAGACTCTACGCAAGGCTCATTAAAGAACTCTATTGAGTCAGATTCAAATTCTACGTGAGCTCTTTTATGCAAGAGCTATCCTCAAACTTTATGCGAGGGTGACAGGCTGTCAGACTGCATTTAATGCGCGTGATATTGATCAGACAATATGATTTTCGGAGAGAACATTGCACAGAAGCCAAGAAGATTTTTGCACCAAACCCAATACTTGTCGTTTAGCGTACAGATGGGCTACTTTACGCTCAAGAGACAACTTCCTTTACGCATGAAAACTATTTGAGTATTTACGCTCAAGGCTTTTGTGTGCGTAGAGTTTATTTGAGCTAATTATACGCTCAAGGCTACTTTTCAGCCACTTTACGCAGGAAGTCTATTTTGGGTTATTTTATGCCCAGTCTGCTACTTTACGCAGTAAGTCTATTTTGGATTATTTTTATGCCCAATCTTTTCTGGCTATGTGAGAACGTGGTCTGCATACGTGGCTTTTATGCCACATTTATCGAGGAACATGTGTACGTGATCTCCCCATATTATTTAAGTTGGGGGACTCGTGTCACCATGCGTAGAGATCACAACTGTATATGGGACACGTGTCATCACACGTAAAGGTTGATTTTCAATCGTAGGTGACAGTTACTTGCGTAGAGACCCAATTATGTTGTTTTTTACGCGCAGGGGGTCTAGTCTATAAATAGACTTATTTTTAACACAAGAAAACATCAAAAGAGAGATACAGAGGAGAAGATTCTGAGAAAATGCATACTTTCAGAGTGATATTTCCCAGAAGTATTTCTTGAACTTTTTTCTCAAGAACAGGGTGAAGCAAAGCAGGAAAGCATTCGACTGTGCCATCAGTACCGTTGTGTCGATACCTTTCTGGTGACTTAGTTCTTTCGATTGTTCATCTTCCTCAAGCAGTTCTCTTCATCATCATCGTATGGTCCAAGGAAAAAGTGATCGCTCTCAGATCAGACTTCTATAGTAATACTCTCCAGAATCTACTTGTACTTTTGTATTTTTTCTCGTTTTCTTTCACAAGTCAATTTTAGGCATTTTGTTAAGTTGAAACAAAATGGCGACTCTGCTGGGGACGGCTTTCTCCTCAGACGAGAAAGCAATTGCTCAATATGATGATGTGTCGGTCGGATCGCAAAGAAGACTCTGGTTGTTCAATTCGACCAGACTGCTTACGAAGAAATGTTCCGAACTGGGGGTAGTACTCACTAATCCAATATTCAAAAATTACGAAAGGTGCAAAAATTTTGGATTCCTAAGTCCAAAGCATCCTCTGATCTCCCTGCTGTCTCTGAAGGCAAAGATATTCTTCCCGCTCCTGTTGTTGGGGCTCCCGTCTGTAACGAGGCAGTCTCTACTTTAGTGTTACGCCCCGTGCATAAAAATCAGTCTTCCGTCTGTGACGTGGTAGACACCCAAGTCTTGCGCTCTGTGCGTAAAAATCAATCTCCCGTCTGTGACGTGGTAGACACTCAAGTCTTGCGCTCTACGCGTAAGGGTAAATCTTCCATCTGTGACGTGGCAGATGTTCCTATTTTGCGCTCTATGCGTAAAGGTAAATCGCCTGTCGGTGACATGGTATATAAAGTTCACAATGATGCTTTTGTATCTAAAGTAAATTTGCCTACACGCATGCAGCGTAAAAACAAAAATTCTATTGTTGGTAGAACTTTAGTTTTTCACCAACAACCTTCTTATACTGCTTTATGCAAAGTGCCAAACCTTCAGATAACGCGTAATGCTGATGGAATTCTTTGTGCACAAAAATCTCAGGATTTACGCACACAACTCCAGGCGCGTAAAAATATACAGTTTGGTTCTGCTAATACAACCATTAATCTTCTTTATACGCAAGGAACTAAATGTTTCTCTGTTCCAAATATAATAAAGAAGATGACTCCTTCCACTCCTTCTAATTTACGCGAGTTACTTGTACAAAAGCGTAAAAACAAAAAATCTCCTATGATACTCCCCCAATAAAATCATCATTGTGAGTGTCACCAGATTATAATCAAATGTTGCTGTTCGGCTTCTAAACGGTCAGTTTTTGATCGATTAAGCTACAATGTGCCTCAGCAACAAATTGATGATCAAGAACATGAGTTGTCCTATGCATCAGTCAATATGGCATCTCATATCAATAGAGGACGACGTCTAAGACGCAATTCGTCCCAGACTCTAAGCTAACAACAGTTCAACCGACTCCTTGACACTTTTGAAGGGGTATATCAGCATACTCGGTCAAGAAGTCAAAGATCGTTGCAATCTTCAGATTCAGAAGCTGGGGGTACCCAGTCTTTGGAGTCAGAAACTGATAGTGTTGATTCATACCTCTACACCAATCCCTCTGTATGTTCAAGGGAGGTTGAATCTTATGTTATCGGAGAAGAAACAGAGACGTCTACTTCTAATATAGAACAACGTCTCTCAGCAGTGGAACAATCACTGAAGGACATGCTTGCCATGATGCAAAATATGCATCAAATAATAATGACTCAGCAAACATGTTCAGCCGGCATTGGTAACACTAGTGCAGGTAGCAGCGCAAACTCAAGATAGTCAAGGGGTTGACATACCTTTGAATAATCATAGTCAAGAGCCTGCTATCAATGAAAACTCCGCATCTCCAGATCCTCTCATTCTAGAAGATGTACCACCACCGGTAGGGATTACGGTACATCCAGCCACTATTCAGTCAAATGTGCTTCCACAAACTAGTGAAGCTATTCAAGCAGTGCGTGAGCTAAAAGCACATTTTGAGGTTCTTAAGTATAAAGATCAGCTCCAGAGGTTAGGGATCAAGCAACCTTATCCTCCCCATTGGAATGATGTGCCCTTTCCTCCAAAATTCAAGCTACAATCTATGGTGTTATTTGATGGAAAGGCCTATCAATATATTAATTATTTTGATATTATGACTGTGCATCTGCAAAAGAATGATGCTCTTCTCACCCGAGTTTTCATTGGGTGTTTGACAGGCACTACATACGACTGGTATCGCAGTCTTCTCGATAATTGTATAGCGTCTTTTGACGAATTCAAAGCAATATTTCTCTCTCGTTTCTATGAAGAAGGCATGGACATGAATATGTCCTCCTTAATAGAGATTAAACAGAAAGAGAAAGAAGATACTCGAACGTTTATTGGATGTTTTCGGCAGACTATTTTTAAGATGCCTCATGGTATGCCAGATTCAGCATTAATTGATACATGTAAAATGAATCTGCGACCAACCATTGCTATTTTTATAGGCTCTCAATTCACAGATTATACCTCGTTCATTATAGTAGCAGTTTTAGCCGAGACCAATGGTAGATTGGCTCGTGAACATGGGATGATATTCGCCTCAGAAGACAAAGGAAAGAAAGCCTCATCAGGTAACAATTCCGACAATCGCAACGAAAAAGAGGAAGAAACCCTAACGGTGAATCTTCCAAAACCCAAAATGACGCCAAGTAATCCGGAGTCTTCCAAACCAAAAGAAGAATACTCTTTCGATGACAGCAATATCCCAGGGATATTCCAATGTCTCGTGAAGAGTGGTAAACTCCAGATTCCAGAGCCAAAATGGCCTAATGAGGTGAATCTGACTGATAATCCCAAGTATTGTATCTATCATGGATACACAAATCACCCTACCAAGGCTTGCTATGTTTTAAAAAAGAAGATCCAAGAGTTGATAAATGTTAATGCCATCGCTTTAACCAATGATGAGCATACAATCACAACTAATATGATTTCTCTTCAATTTGAAGGTTTTCCTCCACAGCAAGTTCCAGATAGGATTGTCCTAATTCCAAAGGCGACAATGAATATTGTGAATCTTCCACCAGCTAGAGAGCAAAATGAAGGATTATTGCCTCTCACATTAAAAAATGGTAAAATCATGTGGGTACACCCTGACTTAGTACCTGAAATGGAAGATGAAAGTAAAACTTCAAAATCCAAAAAAGGTCGAAAAGTCAAAACCTGTAGTATGATTTCTCATGTTGTTACTCCAGATCATGATGATTTGGATCATCTTTGGGACAGCATTGCTTTGGAGGATAGACTAAGGGGTCTGAATATATGTCCTCCGAGTTTGTCTCCTCCTACCAAACTTAAACTTACTCATCGGCAATGGTTAGCAATGAATAGTGTCCCTTTATACAGGACATAACAAGTTTTTGTTGCTTATGAGAAAGCTCCTGTAGGGATTTTTCCTCCTATCTCGAAAGCCCCTACTCTTGTGGCTACAGAGGTCTCTGTTCCTTCAATAAGCGGAATGCATTAGCTATCCGCTCTCCGGTTGGGCAGTAAGGGTCGGAGAAGGGCAATCACTCGTTCTTAAAACCAGCATTCTTAAGACCAAAGAGTCGGGTGAAAAAAGGGAAAGAGCTCTTTGTTCCTGGTTCTCCTGTAGCTGGATTCTCTGAAACCACAAGAATCCTTAGAATGGGATTCCAACTCAGCCCCCCTTTTTTAGATTTTGAGAAGAGTTGCTCTTTGGAGAGTTAGATCATTTGTTGAGAGTCCACTATCCACTCACATGTACAGTCAACAATCAGTCTATCTCATGAAAAAGATGGGCTATAACTTTCAAAAGGCGGAAGGTTTGAATTATGATAAAGGAATACGAATTCCTTTACAAATTTAAGGTCAAAAATCTACCATTGGATTGGGATTTGAGGTTCCTCATAAAAATTCTCACAAGAAGAAGACTAAGGGAAAGAAGACTAAATCCTGCAATATGGTACTTCATTCTCCTGAGTCTGAAGAAGAAACTTTTGCTGGTACGAGATCTGGGAAAGAGTACCACAAAGATTATGAAGGAACTCCCAAAGAAGCAGATGACGTCACTGAAACACTACCAAGTCAGTCATCTTCTATTCCTGCTGAGACAAGACCTTCTAAACCATCAGCGGTTGAAAAAGGGAAACAGAAAGCAGTACGCTTTGACGTCCTATTGAAGTCTGCATCAAATCAAGGGGTAGTAATGAAATCCTACAAGTTTGATATTCTAGCCCAATTAGCTAATACTCCGGCCAGAATTTTTATCTTTGAGTTGCTTCGTCTTTGTAAAGAAAGTCGAAAAACTTTGAACGAAGCTTTGCTACAGGCAGATTCATGCTTAGCTCAACTCAAAAGTCCTGACAATATACCAGTGTCGTGTCCCCAATGTCATAGTATGGTGGAATCAATTCCTAACATTACCTTCACACAAGAAGATATGTTGTTGAAGCATAATAGACACGACAGGCCTCTGTGTTATACAGGGTATATTGATTATATTAAAATTGACAGGATTTATATTGATCCTGGGTCTTCTATTAGCATTATTCTTCAGAGTATGCTACGACCCTTGAGGATTCCTACTAGTGATTTGACTTACACTAGTACAACAATAGTTGGTTTCAACTCTGGAAAGAGTAAACCATTGGGGAAGATTCGTCTGAAGATTCAAATATGTGATCTTCGAACTATGGCGACCTTTTATGTTATCAACTCTGGTGTATCTTACAACATCCTTCTTGGAAGACTGTGGATACATAAGCATAATATTGTGCCTTCAACTCTCTACCAATGCTTCGAGTATGTGGATTCTCAAGGGATTGTGATGACTGAATTTGCAGATATCAATCCTTTTAAGGGCGTTGAAGCCTATTTCTCTGATTCAATACTCTACAAACAGGAGCATGTGAAGGAAATATCTGATATGGCTGAAGATCGGTCGCCTGCAGAAGATCAATCTGTCTTAAAAGATCCCTCAGAAAATCAACCTTTGATGATTAAAGATAAAGGTCGAATTCAATCCCAACCTGTCAGTGGTGAACCTTTGGTAATTAAAGTCAAAGGAAGAACTCAAGCTACGTCTGATGAAGTTGTGAGGATTCTAGTCAAAAGTCGGGTCAAGCCAATACTGGTGATCAACCTCTCATAATTAAGGTCAAAGGACGTACTTCTCGTACAACTGATCCGGAACCACTGATTATCAACCTTGGCAAGACTATGCTGAAGACGGATGACGGTCCGTTAATGATCAATCCAAAGCATAATAGCCAATTTGTAAATGATGTAATATTGATCACTCTGTACTTTCTCATATTAATGAAGATTTCTTTTTGGAGTATATGGCTGTCAAATTTATTGAAAGAATGACTTTATCTGCTGATAATCAAAGTCAACAACATAAAAATGACATAAATATAGAGAAAACCTTATATATTAATCATAAAAATTATTTTCCTCCTCATGTCGATGTTGGACCCTATGCTCAAAAGTTCCTAACATCTTCTCCTTATCTTCTACCTGTAGCTTCATTATCACAAGCTTGTGTAACTTATAGACGTCATGAAGAATCTTATTTTGTGATCCCGTCTAATAAGAAAAACAAGCGTCAAATTGTGTTTGGTTTGGCTAGAAATATCCCTGTTACTCAAACAGATAATCTCGAAGAGAAGAATAAGGGAAAAAATCAGAATTGACAAATATAGACAACAATCTCTTAAGATTATCCAAAATATGGGATATGATTTGAAAACCATGCTTGGTCTCAATCAAGGCAAAGGTAGACGATTACCATTATGTGGTGATCCGTTTTATCAAGGAACCCGACATAGTTTGGGATATGATCCATCCCACATATTTAATAAAGATATAAAAGAAGAATTTTCTTCCAGTTCTTCACAATCCACAGATTCTGAAAAAATCTAGTTTATTGAATCTGATACATCCCACATGTTTAATGAAGATATGGAAGAAGAATTTTCTTCTAGTTCTTTATAATCCTTATATTCTGAAGGAGTCCAGCATGTTGGATCTGAGCGTATTTTTTCAGTCAATATGGTTCAAACCGATGGTGAATCTGAATGATTTGAAAATGACCCATGGGCACAACAAATGGACACTTAGTGGGAGCTTCGGTTCGAACAGCGACTGCCACCTACAGAAGATAAAATCGTCTAGATCGAACTTGGAGACGAAACTACGTCTAAGCTAATATTCATCAGTAAAAAACTTTCTGAAGATGAAAAGAAAGAGTTGATAAAACTGATTAAAGAATATATTGATATCTTTGCATGGAGTTATGAGGATATGCCGGGTCTGGATCCTAAAATAGCTACTCATAAACTCAATATTCTTTCTAATGCCAAACCTGTAAAACAACAGCAACGATATTTTTTGACCAGATATGGTGGATGAAATTGAAGCAGAAGTCAAAAAGCTGATCACATGCGGCTTTGTTCGTGAAGAACAACACCCAGACTGGGTTGCCAATATTGTTCCTGTCATGAAGAATAATGGAAAAGTTCGAGTTTGCATAGATTTTTGAGATCTCAATGCGGCTTGTCCAAAAGATAAATTTCTACTTCGGATAACCGATGTCATGATAGACAATACATGTGATTTTGAACGCATGTCTTTCATAGACGGATTTTCAGGTTACAACCAGATTAAGATGCATCCAGGAGATGAAAAGCATACCGCTTTCCGTACACCCCTTGGAGTTTACTGCTATACGATTATGTCGTTTGGTCTGAAAAATGCCGGTGCTACTTATCAAAGGGCTATGAGCAATATTTTTCAAGAACATCTATGAAAAATAGTTGAATGTTATGTGGATGACATCACTGTCAAAAGTCGATTAAAAGATGATCACATTCAAGACTTGAAGACAGTATTCGAGTTGATGCATCGACATCAATTAAAGATGAACCCTACTAAGTCTTTCTTAGGGGTTTCCAATGGCAAGTTTTTGGGATTTGTCATTACTTCTCAATGTATCCATGTTGATCCTGATAAGGTCAAAGCAATTCTTGAAATGCGTCCTCCATGTAATCTGAAAGAACTTCATGGCTTTCAAGGTCGCATTGCTTATATCAGGAGATCTATATCCAATCTTTCTGGAAGATGTCAACTTTTCTCTCATCTATTAGAGAAAGGTGTGTCATTTGTTTGGGATGAAGCATGTCAACAAGCATTCAATGACATCAAATAGTACCTTACAAATCTATCTATTTTAATACCCCCAGTTGTGGGAAGACCATTTTTGCTCTATGTTCGAACATTAGATCATTCTCTCGGTGCTCTTCATGCACAAAAAAGTGATAAAGGTCATGAACATGCAATTTATTATCTTAACCGAATGATGGTTGGAGCTGAACACAGGTATACTCCTGTGGAGAAAGAATGTCTGGCCTTAGTTTTTGTCGTTCAAAAGACACGACATTATGTGTCAGGGCAAACTATTCATGTCATCTCCAGAATAAATCCTATTCGGGTATTGATGAAGAAGCCGAGTATTCTTAACTCTCGGTTAGCTACTTTGGCAATGTTGCTTACTCCTTATGACATGGTCTATGTACCTCAAAAATCAGTGAAGGGTCAAGCATTAGCTGATTTCTTAGCAGCTCACCCTATACCTGAAACTTCTAAGCTATATGAGGACATTCCAGATGAAGTCGTAGATTGCAACATGACTTTGAGGGATGAATTATACTTTGATGGAGCATCATGAGTTGGACCTAAAGGCAATATTGTCTCCTGAGTAGGCATCATCTTGGTCTCTCCTAATAAAATGGTCATATACCGTGCTTATTCTCTTAATGAACCATGTTCCAATAATGTGGCAGAATATAATGCTCTGCTAATTGGTCTTCAAGTAGCAAAACAATTGGATATTGAGTTTCTAGAAGCTTATGGAGACTCTCAACTTATTGTTAATAAGATCAGAGGAACATATGAAGTCAGAAATCCTGACCTCGTTCCTTATCATCAAGTGGTAATCGAATTGGTCCTTTCATTCAAAGGATTCTTCATTAAATTTGTACCACGTTCTCAAAATTTAGAAGCTGATACTCTTGTTAGTTTAGCTGCAGACTTAGCTGTTCCAATTAGATGACAAAACACCATTACTTTGTTGGATAGAGATCTATTCTATGTCAAGAATAATTTGTATATCGAACAGAGTTATACTACAGAATCAAATTTTCAGTAAAAGGATTGGAGAAGTCTATTTATTGATTATGCGGTTCATGGGATTTTACCTGAAGCTCCAAAAGAAGCTGAATCAATCAAAAGACGATCATTTCGATTCTACTATGATTCTTCTTTGCATATGTTATATCGTCGTTCTTATGATAGACTTTTATTGCGTTGTCTCTCTGAGAGTGATGCTAAGCAAGCACTCTATGAAGCTCATGATGGTGTCTATGGTGCTCATCAACCGGGTCCTAAATTGCAGGATCGTATTCGAAGAATGGGATATTATTGGCCTTTCATGATAGCGGATGTTGTGGATTAAGCCAGACGGTGTAAATCATGTCAGATTCATGCTGATTTTATTCATCAACCCTCTGAATTCTTACATCCTACGACAGCTTCTTGGCCTTTCGAAGCTTGGGGCATGGATATTATTAGTCCGATTAATCCTCCTTCTGTCAAAAGGCATCAGTTTATCTTAGCCATAACGGATTATTTCTCTAAATGGGCGGAAGTAGTTCCCCTTGTTGAAGTGAAAACGTCTAATGTGGTTAGTTTCATCAAACATCAAGTCATTTACCGTTTTGGGATTCTCCGAAGGATAATCCATAATAATAGACAATAATTTGCCAGTCAGGCGTTTTATCGATTCTGTGACAAGAATCGGATCCAGAACTTAGCTTCTACGGCTTACAATCTAGCTGCTAATGGTTTGGCCGAAGATTTCATCAAGATAATTATTAAACTTCTCAAAAAGTTTGTCTTTTTTAATAAACATGATTGCAATGAGGAACTTGGAGAATGTTTATGGGCTTACCGAACGACAGTCCGAACTCCTACTGGTTTTACACCATTCTCACTGGTTTACGGATGTGAGGATGTTCTTCCACTAGAAATCCAGATTCTATCTCTTAGAATAGCCATTGCTAATAAGCTAACTACAGAGAATAATGATGGGTTGAGACTTCAAGAACTTGAAGGTCTAGACGATAAGCGTCTTCAAGCACAACAACACATCGAGTTATATCAAGCCCGCATATCTCGAGCTTTCAATCGTAAAGTTAAAGAGAGGGTATTCAAAGTCGGTGAGCTAGTTCTAGCTGTCCGAAGACTGATTGTGATGACTCATAAGAGCAAAGGCAAATTCGAAGCAAAATAGGAAGGTCCTCATGTAGTCGAGACAGTATTCTCTAATGATGCCTATAGGTTGTCTAAACCTAATGAAGATTTGCTCATGATGCCAATTAATGGCAAATTCTTGAAGAAATATTTTGTTTGAATTTTTTTTTTATTCTCCAGCTACCAAGGTTTGGTTAAGCTAATTATTTGTTCTCCTAAAAGAGAATTTTGATCTTCTGAAAGAAAAAAGATTTATTATTTATCATGTTCTCATGACCTCTGAATAAATATTAAGTTTATTTCTTTTCTTATATATCATGTCCATATGGCCTCTGAATAGATATTAATCTATTTTCTTTGAGTTGTTACGATCTGTCACGTTCATATTACCTCTCATAGTATTGTATACTCTAAAAAGAAAACAAGATTCATTATCTATCATGTCCACATTACCTCTGGATAGATATAATCTACTTTGTTGAGTTTAGAAGACTTATCATGTTCATATTACCTCTGATAAATGTTTTCTATCTCATACCTATTATTTAAATTTAAAATAAATGATAGGGTCAGAAAACAAATATTTTATTCACTTCTTGAAATATTACAGAATGGAAAAGACAGAAGAATACAAAATTCTTTATTGATGATATAAAAAGAAGAATACAAAAATTCTTTATTTCCTAAGGTGGAGCAAATACATCTTCAAGCAGTTTCTGTACCTCTGCCAAACGCTTCTCACGAGAGCTCAATACGGTTGTAGTAGCTTTAGATCGTCGAGCTTCTGGAGTACAGAGATGGGAGAGTTTAGCAAAAGTAGCTATCATCTTATCCTTGGCTTCATCAAGGATTTTGATGGTAGCTTTAGCACCAAAGACTTTCTTCTCTATTATTGAGCTCTGTGCCAGATGTTTGTCTCGAGCTGTAATCATCTGTTCTCTCTCTATCTCCGCCTTCAAGCGAGCCAATTCTGCCTCAACTTCATGAATTCTATCATTATGTTGATGAATTCTCATGTTTGAAGTTTCATAGGCTTCTTTGTGTGTCTCCAGCAGAGGTTTAGTTTCAGCCAAAAAAGCTCTCTCTCTGGCGACTTTTAGGCTGTATTCCTGGAGAGATTCCTTAAAAACAGTCTCTCGAGTGATGTATTCTGCAGATAATGCATCATACTCGATTTGGATGAGACTTTCAGCGGTCTCACTTGACAGCCTTAGATATTCTTTAACAGGCTGTTCAAGTCCTTCTACCACCTTCTCCAGTGCTGCTGCTCTTTCGGCATCATTGAACATAGCAACATTTCCAATGGTGGGAGCAATCGCAGCTTTCAAACTTTCATAATGTAGGCCCTTCTTCAGGACCATCCTGAACAGAGCTGCCAGGGTTTTGTAGAAAGCTTCTGTATGAATCTCAACTAGAAGATTCATTTCTGCATTAGAGCTTGGTGTGGCAACAAGCTCTACTAAATCCCTCTTTTGAAGACTGGGAGCAGATGTTGTTGTTGCCTTGGTAGCAGGCTGAGATGAAGTCATAGTTGTCGTTGCTACAAAGGCTAACTGATCTCAAGATGTTCCAGAGACAATATCTTCCGCATGTGTATAAATTATTTCTCCAGTCGTTCATGGAGCTGAAACTACTTGAGTTTCCGTGGCGGTGATTGTTGCGGGAGGAATGATGATTGTGTTGAGTTCAGACACTGTCTTCTCAAGAACTTGTGCCGGATCAGTAACAACAACTGAGGATGTTATTACAATGTCTCTGATTTTGGTTGATGGGTTGACAATATCTTCATCACCTTCGTCGGCTGCAGGCTCCTTAAGTTCTGGGAGTATTTCAGTTGCAGTTGGTTCTTCTACAACTGTTTTTTCATCTGCAGCTGGTACTTTTGCAGCCGATTCTTCTTCTCTTTCTTCAGTAAGAGAAGAAAATACTTACTGAGCCTCTACTATGGGCTCTTGTTGTACCTCCATAGATGGGGAACATTCTTCTTGAGTAGTATCTTCTTTTGAAGAAGAACTCTCTCCTTAAGACTCTGTTTGAATAGTTTCTTGAGGAGGAAGAGGAGCCACAGGCTTTACTGCAGCGACGACACCTACAAAGATTAAGCAAAATAAGTTAATATACAAAATTATAATACATAATTTTGTATAGGTTTTGTAATTCATATTTACCTGGAGTAGGTGCAGGACGTGCGAAGAGTGAGTCATAATCTTGATCCCAGCCTTCATCGTCTAAATCAAGAGCCGGTTCATCCGAGGGGATGGGTTCCGGATCATTAACATGAGTCGTGGTGGTGTCTTCAACAGCTTTCGCTTTTTGTGGCGAAGTCAGATGTAGCGAAGCGCTAAGGCGTCCTGGAGACAAGACTCCTACCACTTCTGTTGATGCTGCAGGCTGGGATGCTGAAGACCATTCTCCAGGTTGAGCTGAAGAAGATGTAATATTTTGAGGTTCCTCGACAAGAGTTTCACTCTCTGGAGTAGCGACTTTCTGTCTGTAAGGCCCTTTAACAGTGACTTTCTTCTTCTTCTCCTGGAGGGTAACAGTTGTACTTGATTTTCGCTTCCGGGTTTTGTTGATGATAATTGGTCCTGCAACTGGTTCCCCAACTCCCGTAGGGATCACTTCCAGATACTCATCTGGAATAACAATATCATCAGGTATGTCCGAAGGTACCCTAACTGGTTCTTCGACGTTTCCTTCCTTGGCCCATCGAAGACTCCCCCTCATGTTGTAGTCATTTGCGAAAGAACGAATGGATGCATAAAAACGAGCATACGTATGAAGCATTCGTAGCTCAGTTGTACTTGTAGCAGTTGATATCCGAAATCTAGCATCGGTACATGCAGTGCTAAAGTACCTCCATGCCCTTGCACCATCAACTAATTTTCCATAATGGTGGAAGCTGGTGGAGGGATAACCAGCATGAAGTTGGTCATATCCAAACTGACGAGCGAACCGACTGGGTAGATACGATTCGAACGCGCAGTTGTCTTCATTACTATACATCAGATGTGAGGGTCTGATGTACATTAGCCATTTAAAAACTGGCACTGGTAATGAAGTCCTCCCTTCACCTATATCTTCAAATTGTATGCCAAAACAGTCAGCTGGGACTGGTGGTCTTGTGTAGAAAATATTCCACCCGTAGGAATAGTTGAGTGTTGTCCGAGTGTCCGCCACTGAAGTTGCAGTCAACGTGGCTTTATTAAACTTCTAGAGGAATACCTCCGTATCATTTCCAGGGCCTGGTGGCAACAAACTGCAGTTGTGATGCAACAACTAACCCATCAAATAAGTGTAGGGCATCTCCACCCTAGGGAAATCTTATCGGTGAGGAGCATTATTGATCAGTTCGTCACCAAATGCTCGCAAACCTACATTTATCCGGCATACCATTTTCGATAATAGGTTGATTCTGACTTTGAATACCAAACGTACTACTGGCCATAGTACATTTCGGTAAATCCTGTTGGCTGTGCCAATCTCTGGTATGACCCATCTTTGCAGCTACAGGGAAAGGAAGCCCGCTAGCAAGGCTTCTTTTGAGAGCTTTCGACTGCCATGTCTTAGAAAGCTCAATGCTTCGGTCCCAGCAGGGAATTCTCTGGCCTTGGTGGCCAAATATTTATCCGGAGACTTATAGTTGACCATCCAAGTATTTATTGAATCAGCAGGGATGATTGAACAAGGCTTGATAGGTTGAGCCTTGTTATCTTGAAATTTCTCTTTATCATCCTTGGATATCCTATTCTTATGGTAGAATTGATATGTTGTCCATTTATTGATGTATGCCAAATGCGATCCACTTTCATATATAGTGGTGCAAGTCAGGTAATGGCATATCAATACTTGGTATACCTCAACTAACTGAGGATTTTTCTCCCTGATCTCTGCTAGTTCCCGGTTGGAGGGAACGTACTCTTCATATGGAGCTTCACCCATTGGCAGCTTGGAGAGGAATTGTATCTCATACAATGCAAAACCTATTTCACTTATTGGGGTTACAAAAGTCCCTGTTGAACTGATATATAACTCCATTAAAGCCATGAACAAGTTATTGTTCATTGGTATGCCCTGACTCGTGGAGGCGACTGCTTCATATAGTCCAATGGCTTACAATTCTATTTTGAAGTTGTTTATGATCCAAGCACTAAGTTGAATACAGTTCTGATTATGAGGGGTCATCCACCCTGGCAGCCTAGGATTGACCTGGGGTATAATACTAAGGCCTTCATAAGCTTGTTTATGAACATTGGGATCTGCACTGGTTGAATCAAAGCTGAATCTTTGCTTCGTGTGAATCCAGGCAGTAGACCGACGAAAGGAATGATAGCACCACTGGGAGTACTGGTATGGTAGCCCATTTGGTTGGCCCCATCCCCCTTGAAAATAATTCTGCCTGGTCTACCATGACTGCTGGAAGTCACGTTCTATAGCATCTATCTTGGATGGGTTGCGTAAACAAATGAAGATAGGGGATAATCCCTTGCCATGTCTGGAAGATACATCGCCCTCTCTTCAAACTTAAACACCCAAGCCTCAAATCAATAGCATCCCCAAACATGATGGCAGGCTTCAAAAATTGCTGGCCATCTAGCGACACCAGCAATTCTCCATTCATCAATGACAGCAGCATTCTGTTTCTCTGAGCAGCTATCAGTTGTTGTCTCTTTTCAGGGTACTACTTGTCACTTTGTGGGAATTCAACATAAGACAGATTTTCTAAATAGTTTGAGCCCACAATACCAGCTGGTGAGCCGAATACCTCTGCGAGTGGATGAATTTGTAAGTCCACTGCCAAAAGAAAAAGAAGAATCTATTTAGTAAAAATCTGATTTGAATTTTACACAGATGACTTATTCACACAGATCTTTACATAAATGAATTTTACGCATAAAAATTAATACTCTGTATTAGAGGGCTTGACTATGCAAACTTTATGCTTACGCGTAGAAGTTAAGTTGATTAAAAAATTAAGTGCAAAAGTTCTCTGCTTTCAGGATGGACTTTTACGCAAAGTCTTATCACTTGTGTATTTACGCTGGCACATATGAATGTGGGCGTATTTTTAATATTTTACGCTGGCATGTATAGACGTGAGCGTATTTTGTTATTCATATTTTATGCTGGCACATATAGATGTGGGCGTATTTAATGCTTAACATTTTACGCTGGCACGTATAGACGTGAGCGTATTTTGTTGTTCATATTTTACGCTGGCACATATAAATGTAGGTGTATTTTAATGATTAAAATGTTTTACGCGGGCACGTATTGACGTGAGTGTATTTTGTTGTTTATATTTTACGCTTGCACGTACAGACGTGAGCGTATGTTGTTTTTACGTTGGCATGTATAAATGTGGGCGTATTTGGTGATTCTTATTCTACACTGACACATATAAACGTGGGCGTGAAGTTTAGAGTTCGGTTCTTCTTCTTTTTCGACGAACCCATGGCCAAATTAGGTAGGGTTCTACCTATCATGGCCGGAGCCATAGCCGGGTTGGTCCTTCGGGTTGCCTCCGATGATGCGACGCAGTTTCCGTAAGCTCACTCCTCGACGAAGCAGCGGCGGGCTTCTTGCCTTTGGCACCGGCGGTTTTGCTCTTAGGGGCCATTGATTTGAACTGAGATATTCGAAAAAGAGAATAAAGAAGATAGAGATTGCAAAGATGACTAAATTTCTCTCTCTATTCGTAAAGCTCTATTTATAGATAATTTTGAAAATCGGTTCAAATTTTCGAAAATTATGCTGACTGTTGGATATCCCGAATATTACGCTTCTAAGCTGACTGTTGGGAATCCCGAACTTTACGCGGACTGTTGGGTATCCCGAATTCTACGCGGATGACTGTTGGATATCCCGAATTTTACGCTTCTGTTCAAAGTATTTCAAATTTTAGAAAAATTTAAAAACTTTGAAGGGGGTCTTGTAGAAGCATAAAATAAACTTCATAGACCAAGTCAAAGAAGTTGAAAACTTTACGCAAAGTCAGACTTTACGCAAGGCTCATTAAAGGACTCTATTGAGTCAGATTCAAATTTTACGCGAGCTCTTTTATGCAAGAGCTATCCTCAAACTTTAAGCGAGGGAGACAGGCTATCAGACTGCATTTAATACTGTAGAAGCATGGAAAATACTAAAGAAATTGACTCATGCGGCCAAGAAGGACCCATGCGGCTCAGAAAATGCATGTGGCTCAGGGAATCATGCGACATAAGGAGCTATGCGGCCGGAGGCATTCCATGCGGCTCAGAAGACATGTGGCGTGACAGTGCTCCCCTCCGATCCATGCTGCATTAATTGCTTTGACGGCTGACCCCTCTGAAAAGTTGACAGACCTGACACCAAAGCAGGTAATTATGACTCTGTCATGATGATGAATCTCTAGGGAAGAGAAAGAAATTTCTGACACGATCCCCCGAGAGCAACAAAATGCCACGTGGCCCTGCCACGTGGGTGTGCTTATGCGGCTCGAAGTGAAGACTTCCCATGCGGTTCAGAGTGAAGCTGTCCCATGCGGCTCGAGTGGAATCATCCCTATGCGGCTCAAGAAGATCATGCCCATGCGGCTCAAGCCGACATACCATTATGCGGTTCATGCGGCTCATCATATGGTTCAGAAGTCTGAAGGAGGGGGCCACTGCCCAGCCAGCCCTAACACGTGTCCTAAGTCTTATGCGGCCCAATATTCATGCGGCCCAAATCTTATGCAGCCCAATCTGCATGAGGTTCCAGTCTCACCATTGGCTCTCAGGACACGTGTCCTCAGCCGATCAATCTTTCAGATTTATGGCAATCCAAGATCGGGTCGAATCCCAATAATCTGGGGCACGTGGCAGGAGAATAAATTTGATTTATTCGCAGATATTATAAGAAAGATTTATGCCAATCAGCATTAATTGCTAATGGGGATTTGGTGTAATCTACCCTTAATGGTTCCGATCCGTCACAATCAGAAACGAACGGCCTGGATTGATCAATCCCCAGGCCACCGCCATCTCCAAGAGCTAATCATTGGCAACCCTAGCGATCACATCCCACTATTATAAATAGCAAGGTGCTATTCCCGTGTGATATATATATAGGGAGAGATATACAAAAAGAAAACCAGAGAAGAATACGTATACACAGGGAGACTTCCTCCATAGTCAGAGAGAGAATATACACAGAGAGAGAGAAGCCCGGAGAGCAATCAGAGAGAGAGCAAGAAGGCATTTCTTCGTCAACGACCAAGCAGATCTTCCCCAGGTCAAGGCTGTGTACCGATCGTCCAAGGAGTAAGGCAGAGCGGCCGTCGCTTTCCCGAGCCTCTATCGTCACCCCCCAGAATATAAAATAAACAATCGTACTTAGACTGCTGTACCTAGGTTTTCGTCCCTAGGCTTTCTTTGTACGAGCGAGTTTGTATTGTGAGTCTAAGTTCAGTCCTCCGATAATTGTTCTGTACTTTTACAATCAATGGCAAACATGATGGCGACTCTGCTCGGAACTAACTTCTCCACGGTTGAGGAGTTGGTGACGCAATCGGACGCAGCCAAACTTGGCTCTACACAACAGAAGATGGTCGTACGCTTCGACCAACAGGCGTTCGAAGAGATGCTCTCTGAAGGTAGCACTGGCCCGGTCCAGAAGCGCACCCGCGCCATAAAGGCTCGCAAAGAGTGGAGGCCAAAATCATTTGCTCCTCCGTAAGCCCTTGATGGGGTGCTCTCTATTGCTCAAGATGGCGAGAAAGACTCCTCTGCGGCCCCACTTCAGACCGTAGACAACTCTGCTGTCCCCAAGTCCGACAGAAAAAAATACTATGACGCTGGACTTGCAGGGGCAAAGAGGAACTCTACGCGATCCAAGCCGCAGAAGAGTATTAACCGCAGGGAGAAAACCCATGCGGCTACAACCGCCGACCGCATAAAGAAAACTCATGCGGCCACATCTGTCAGCCGTATAACTTATGCGGCTACAGTTGCCAACCGCACGGATGAGACTCATGCGGCTATTAAAGTCAATCGCTTGCAGAAAACCCATGCGGCCACAGATGCCAACCGCATGCGGTCAGCCTGCACGGTCGTGACTCCTAACCGCATAAAGACTCATCCTACAACAAAAGACAGCCGCATGCAGACAGCCTGCACGGTACCCAATGCTAGCCGCATAGCATCCGTCCCATGCTTCTCTCGATCAGTCTTCGACCGGCTCTCATGCGGTCCTGATCATTCTCTGGATGATAATCCAGACTCTGTGGTATTCGACTTAGACTCCTCCTATTACGCACCCACAAGTGCTAAAAGGAGGAAGTCTAGGGCAGCGCAGGCTCATCAAGTCCAGACGACTGCCCCAACCTCTGACTATCGGGGCGTCCCGCTGATTATCACGCGGGCCTCTGATGTGGAGTTGTATAAAACCACTCAAGTCCAGCCCCCGGCGACAAACAGACAAAGTTGTTCCTCTGACCTGCGTGAGGTTATCCTCCACAAACACAAGAAAAGAGAAGGAGCTTCGGGATGTAAAGAGCCCTCACACGGACATCAATGCACCCAGATCATCGTCAACTGCTGTTGCAGCAACACGGCGGTGACGGAAGACCGGCCATCCGTCTTCCAAAGACTACATCACCCGAGCTCAGAAGACGAGGCACCTCATGTTGTCTCCTGCAAGTCCGCGCACAAAATTCTCGCCAAGGGAAGAGGGAAGAAAACGAGCATCTCCAGCCCAAAGGTGTCAACTACTGCAGCTAAGAAACCGTCGTCTAAAGGGTTATCCTCCACTGGAGTATTTCAACACACCCGTTCGAAGACGAAAACTGCTGCAGTAGAAAGTTCGTCGTCTGCAACATTGGGGGTCGTCGGAACTGGGGGTAGCACTCCTCCAAATATCCACGATAATCCGACATTCCAGGAATACGGACTGGAGGAAGCAAATCCTCCGACGGATACAACAGATACCGACGTCACCAAGGACATCCTAGACGAAGCAAGCTCCGAAACCGGGGGTAGTGTTCCTTCCGTGTCTGAACCTGAAGAGAACATCCCCATATATCCTGATGATTTCTCGATACATGGGTACGACTCGGAGGGTACATCCTCCACCACTCCTTCCGTCACTCCTCATGTTAAGACGGTGTTCATGACAGACAGCAATCAAGGCGGTTCCGATGATCGCCAGCACATCGACACTTTGGAGGCCATATTACACGCCTTGGTCAAGTCTGTAGACGAGATCAAAGCGGCGCTTCCTAATCTGCAGGGGGTGACACCTGGCCAGACAAGCACGGGTCCCGCAATCAACGTAGATTCAAATTCAGCGGCACCGAACCCGGGCAATAATCCTTCCGAAGTAACGGCTCCAACTGCGACAGATGAGACCCGAGAAGTAAGGAGAGAAGTTCAAGAGCTCCGAGCCATGTTCCACGTCAGAGAAAACTCTCAAGACTTCAGAATACGGCAACCATATCCTGCTGAATGGAGGGATGTTCCATTCCCACCAAGATATAAGCCGTTCAATATCAACCCCTATGATGGCAAGACCTCAGCAAGTCGGTACATCACTTACTTCGAGGTCACTACCGACCATCTGCCCCATGATGACGCTATCCTGACACGGTTATTCATTGGGGCATTGGAAGGAGTCGCCTTCGATTGGTACCACAACCTGCCAGACAATTGCATCCATTCCTTCGCTGGCTTCAAATGCCTGTTCTTGGAGAGGTTCTATGAGGTAAGGCAGGACGTCACGATGTCTACCCTCATGGACGTCATTCAAGGAAAGAAAGAGCTGACGAGGAATTACATTGAGCGGTTTTGTCAAACCGCAATGAAGTTACCATCTGGCAACCCGGACTCCTCCTTGATCGAAATTTGCCAAAAGAGACTACTCCCAACAATCAGTCTCTGGATGGGCGAGAGTCAATTCAAGGACTGGAAGGCTTTTATCATTAGTGCTACAAGTGCCGAAGAACGATTAAAGAAGGCTCGCCAACTGGGATTACATATCTCAGAAGGAGAGAACAAGAGCAAGCGTTCCAGCACCACCAACGATAATGGGGGTAGCCCCTCCAACAACCGGGACAACAGAGGCAAGCAGGCCATGGTGGCCGATACAGCCCAGAAGCCTGAGTCGCAACCTACGGACAAACAATGGCCTCAAATCACTTACTCTTTTGAAGACGGTCACGTCAAGCCTATCTTGGACATGCTCATACAAGGAGATAGGATTCAGCTTCCTCCACCAAGACGGGAGCCTCGGCCGGCTGATCTGGAGAACCTAAAGTTCTGTCATTACCACCGCTACGTCCACCATGCTACGCACGACTGCTACCAACTGAAACGATATATCCAGAACCTCATCGATTCGAACGCTCTGGCCATCGATTTCGAGGAGGTAACCGTGGCAGCCAACATGGTGTCCGTACAATTTGGCAGCTTCCCTCCAACAGAGACCCAGGACGGGGTTATACCCATCCCTCTGGCAACGATGGAGATTGCTAATCTCCCGCCTGCTCAAGCTGCTGGTCTAGTACCCCTCACCACATCATGAGAGGAAATCATGTGGGTCCATCCGGACCTAGTCCATGAGGTAACTCAGTCCACTCCATCTTCTAAAAAGAAAAGTGAAAAAGTCAGATCCTGCCGTACCACCTCAGCAGATGAAGAGGAAGTCACGGCCGTTGTTACTCGATCCGGAGCACAATCTCAACCTGTGGCTGAAAACTCGACTGATGTTCATCCGCCCATTACCACGGATGCTCCGGGACCGGCTCAGCCTTCGACGACCGACAAGCCTAGGCCGAAGGAGACTCGCTTCGACAAATCCCTCCGAAAGGAAACATCTCAGGGGCTGGAGAGGCCCTACAACTTCGACATCTTGGCGCAATTGGCCAATACACCGGCCAAATTGTCCTTATATGAACTCCTGAGGCTCTCGAAGGATGTCCGCACAGCCTTGAGCGATGCACTTCAAAATGCCGACGCGTACCTGGCTCAGGTCAACCTCACGGGAGAAAATCAGCCCGCAGACCTCCAAGACAGTGCCTGTACGTGAGCAATGCCCAACATCGTCTTCACTCCATAAGACATGCTCATCAAGACTAATCTACACGATCGCCCATTATACTACACAGGCTACATCGGCGACATAAAGGTGGACCGGATGCACATTGACCCTGGGTCTTCCATAAGCATCATTCCAAAAGGACTACTGCATCATCTTCGCATCCCGATGCATCGCCTGACCCCTACAAACACCGCCATCAACGGGTTCAATTCGGGCAGGAGCTACCCAATCGGGAAGATCCGTTTGAAATGTCAGATTGGCAATCTCCAATCAGAAGTCACTTGCTACATCATAGATGCCGACACTTCATACAATATCCTTTTGGGGCACCCTTGGATACACGATTACATGATCGTGCCTTCCACGCTACACCAATGCTTCAAATATGTCGACAAGCACGGCTTCGTGAGGACAGAATTTGCTGACATCGATCCCTTCAAAGGGGTCGAATCTTATTACTCGGACTCCTGCCTATACGAAAAGTCGAAGATGCACCTTGAAGGAGGAAATAAACAAACTGATGTTGAAGCAACCACGGGATCAGAATAACCTCTGACAATCCACCTCCAGGCTCGCAAACCAGGCAATTCTGTACCACTTACGGCCACGCTGCGTAAGGACGCGATCAGCCTCTCGGCACAGGAAGAACAGTTGAGAATCCGGCTGCCAAGGTCCGGCCAGGTACCAAGACCCACGACAGGGCCACTTACCATCAGATTGACGAGAGTCGGTCAATCCCAAACAGAGAAGCTCAATCCCTCCGATAGACCTCTGACGATACGCCTGCCTAAGAAAGGTCGTCACCCCGATGAGAGGTCTGACACTTCAAGCGAACCAGCCACCCCTCGCTCCACATCAAGTGCCAGACTGGGGGTTGCTAGTCTACCGACAACCCCACGCTCCGCTCCGTCCGTTGAACCTCTGAAGATCAAGCTGACTAGGATGCCCTCTCAATCTTAATTCACACAGGGGGTAGCCGAAGAGGAACCAGAGCTAGCCAAGTATGTGGCTGCCCACACTGACGCTCCCTCCGTAGATGATGTAATCCCTCTAGAAAAGATACCTTACTTCATCAATAAAGGGTTATCTTTGAACTACACCGAGCTCAATAAGCTATGTACAATATATGCTATAGAACACGGTATAGGCACTCACCTACATACACAGGTGACAAACGTGTACACCGCTATCCAACTTACTCCAGTAGAAGATGCTTACCGAATAATCGAGGGAGGGGACCACCCAATCATCTTCGGCCGGACGAACAACCCGCATCCCCTCGCCATGGAAGAAGTCGACTTCGGGTCAGATGCTGGAAGACTGCCTCTGTATCTCTATAGCCCTCAATCCAAATATCTTATGCAGAAACAGGGGTATGATCTAGAGAAAACGCCAGGACTGAACTACGACACTGGACGACGATTACCTTTGAACACACCAGCCCCGGCGGGCAAACCACGGAACTACTATAACAAAACCCGATGCGATTTAGGGTATGTAACGCCTACTATGACCCCTGAAAGCTCAGATGAAGAATGCGACTGGCAGTCACATTCAACCAGATCACCGACTACCGACTCAGATACCAGCATCGGAGATGTGTTCAGACAAGTCATGTCAGTCAACATGGCATTCGCCGACGCTAACGAGGAAGACGAAGACATCCCCGAAATCCTTGAGCTAGAGCCATGGGCCCAGCAATTAGACGCACAATGGGAAAAGCGGTTCGAACTGAGAGAACCTCCTACTGAAGATGAGGTTATACAAGTGGATCTCGGCAGCGAATCTTCTCCAAAACCGATCTTTATCAGTAAAAGCCTATCTGACGAAGAACGAGAGTCGCTGTTAGAACTTGTCAGAGAATACATTGATGTGTTCGCCTGGAGCTATAAAGACATGCCGAGGTTAAATCCTGACATCGCTCTCCACAAACTCAATATACGGCCAGATGCAAAACAAGTCAAGCAGCAACAATGACGCTTCCGCCCAGGCGTCATGGACGCGATCGAAGTCGAAGTCAACAAGCTAATAGCCAGCGGCTTCATTCGTAAAGGGCAACATCCTGATTGGGTCGCCAATATAGTACCCGTCCTCAAGAAGAATGGGAAGATTCGAATCTGCATCGACTTCCGCAACCTGAACGAGGTATGCCCCAAAGATGAATTCCCCCTTCCTATCACAGACATCATGATCGACAATACATGCGGCTTTGAACGTATGTCATTCATGGATGGATTCTCGGGGTACAATCAAATCAAGATGTCTCCCGACGACGAAAAGCACACTTCATTCCGAACCCCGATTGGCACATACTGCTACACAATCATGCCATTCGGTCTAAAGAATGCTGGCGCTACAAATTAGCGAGCCATGAGTATTATTTTTAGAGAACATTTGCGCAAGACAGTGGAATGCTATGTCGACGACATCGCCGTCAAGAGTCGCCGTAAGGAGGATCATCTGCAAGACCTGAGAACGGTGTTCAACTTAATGCGAGCCCACAATCTGAAGATGAACCCTACAAAATCGTTCTTGGGCGTATCCAGCGGGAAGTTCTTGGGCTTCATCATCACTGCACGGGGTATCCATGTAGACCCCGAGAAAACGAGGGCAATCATGGAGATGGGTCCCCCGAGAAATCTCCGTGAACTTAGAGGCCTCCAAGGGAGGCTAGCTTATATCAGGAGGTTCATTTCCAACCTCTCCGGGCGATGCCGACCGTTCACCCACCTCATGAAGAAGGGAGACTCATTCGTATGGGACGAGGAATGCCAGCGCGCTTTCGATGACATCAAAGAATATTTATCAAATCCTCCAGTCCTGGTGGCCCCGGTCCCTGGAAAACCATTCCTGCTCTATGTACGAGCAATGGAACACTCCTTCGGTGCCCTCCTGGCACAAAACAATGACGCAGGCCACGAGAAGGCCATTTACTACCTCAGCCGAATGATGGTCGGGCCCGAACACCGATACACCGCTGTGGAGAAAGAATGCCTCGCTCTGGTATTCGCCATTCAAAAGACGCGGCACTATGTCACGGGGCAAACCATACATGTGATCTCACGAATCAACCCTCTCAGGGTCCTCATGACCAAACCAGGGGCACTCAGCTTCCGCCTCGCTACATGGGCGATATTGCTGTCCCCCTATCATATGATCTTCGTCCCGCAGAAGGCTGTCAAAGGTCAAGCCCTGGCAGACTTTTTGGTGGCCCATCCAGGATCGGAATCATCCAGAATATACGAAGAAATCCCAGATGAGGTCGCCGATTCAAATACAACCACCCACGATAACATATGGCGAATGTTCTTCGATGGCGCTTCAAGAACCGGACCCAAGGGAAACATCGTCATCGGAGTCGGAGTAGTATTGGTCTCTCCTACCGGGCTAGTGATCAATCGCGCCTACTCTCTCACGGAACCCTGCTCTAACAATGTGGCCGAGTACAACGCTTTGGTCATTGGCCTCCAACTCGTAAGAGAACTGGGGGTAGAATACCTTGAAGCATACGGCGATTCGCAATTAATCGTCAACCAGATTCGGGGGACGTACGAAGTCCGCCATGAAGACATGATCCCCTACCACCAAATAGCGATTAACATTATCTCATCATTCGAGGGATTCTTCATCGAACACGTCCCCAGACTCCAAAATATCGAAGCTGATGCCCTAGCAGGCCTGGCTGCTTCCCTAGCAGTGCCAAACCACTCTCATCATTCGGTCGATGTAATCGGCCATGAGCTGGTCTGCCCCAAGAACAACGTTCAAGTCAGGGCAAGTTATTCTGCTCAGATGATCGACGAAGTGCCAGACTGGAGACAACCATTCATAGATTTCGTGGTCTACGACATCCTGCCCGAGAACCCGAAGGAGGCTACTTCTATCAGACGGCGTTCTCTCAGATTCTTCTACGATACAGAGACGAAAATGCTGTATCGCCGCTCCTACGATGGATTACTACTTCGGTGCTTGTCGAACGCAGAAGCTAAAGAAGCCGTACGAGAGGCTCATGACGGTGTCTGCGGGGCCCATCAGCCTGGCCCTAAGCTGCAAGACCGCCTTCGTCGGATGGGCTACTACTGGCCCACGATGGTGGCTGATGCAATAGATTATGCCCGAAAATACAAGGCCTGCCAAGTCCACGCAGACTTCATTCACCAACCATCCGAATTCCTACATCCGACAGTGGCGTCCTGGCCATTCGAAGCATGGGGAATGGATATCATTGGTCCAATCACCCCACCTTTCTCTCGAGGACATCGCTTCATACTGGCGATCACTGATTACTTCTCAAAGTGGACAGAAGCTGTCCCACTCGCCGAAGTCAAGACTTCGAACGTAATCAGCTTCCTGAAGCACCACGTCATCTACCGCTTTGGACTGCCTCGAAGGATCATCCATGATAATGGTCCGCAGTTTATAAGCCACGCATTCTACCGATTCTGCGACAAACACCGCATTCAGAATGTCGCTTCGACACCATACAACCCGGCAGCAAATGGGTTAGCAGAGGCATTCAACAAAACAATCATCAAACTCCTCAAGAAATTTGCCTCCTCCAACAAATGCGACTGGAACGAGAAGCTCGGCGAGTGCTTATGGGCTTATCGTACCACGGTTCGGACAGCCACCGGGAATACACCATTCTCTCTGGTGTACGGGAGTGAGGCAGTTCTCCCATTAGAGACTCAGATTCCCTCACTCCGAGTCGCCCTCACTTATCAATTGATGACGGATGATAACTACCGACGTCGACTACAAGAGTTAGAGGCCTTAGATGAAAAATGCCTCCTAGCTCAGCAAAGGATCGAATTATACCAAGCACGCATCTCAGGAGCCTTCAACAAAAAGGTCAAAGTCAGAACATTCTAAGTGGGCGATCTTGTTTTGGCAGTCAGGAGGCCAATGGTCATGACTCACAAGACCACCGGCAAGTTCCAGCCAAAATGGGAAGGCCCATTTATCATCGAGGCCGTGTTCTCCAATGGTGCTTACCGCCTCGCCAAGCAGAACGGAGACTTGCTCATGTTGCCCGTCAACGGCAAGTTCCTAAAGAAATACTATGTTTAAACAATATTTTCCAGAGTTTTGAGTTATGTGCCCGCTGGTACCATTGAACTCAACCCCCTAATTTTCCAACTTATCGAGTCACGTACCCTCTTGTACCGCTGAACTCATATCCCAGATTCCCAAGTTATGTACCTGCTGGTACCTCTGAACTTACACTTTGATTCCAATATTCACAGACTTATCGAGTCACGTACCCTCTTGTACCGCTGAACTCATATCCCAAATTTCCAAGTCATGTACCTGCTGGTACCTCTGAACTTACACTTTGATTCCAATATTCACAGATTTTCGAGTCACGTACCCGCGTGTACCGCTGAACTCATGCCCTTCTTCCATAAAGATATCCCAAATTTCCAAGTCATGTACCTGCTGGTACCTCTAAACTTACACTTTGAATCCAACATTCATGGATTGTCGAGTCATGTACCCGCTAGTACCAATGAACTCACCCCATAATTTTTCAGATCTTCGAGTCATGTATCCGCTGATACCACTGAACTTACCCTCATAGTTTTTTAGATTCTCGAGTCATGTACCCGATGGTGCCTCTGAACTCACATCCTGGTCACTCTTTCAGGTAGAAAGTTATGTATGATCATACCGCTGAACCTTCTTCCTACAAGAGATCCTCCCTCATGATCTAATACCTGCACTCCCAGTGCACAAAAAGGGTAATCGATCCACAAATTTCCAAAATGGCCATGTCCTCATTACCTCTGAGTCGTTCCACTTCCGCCAAAAACAAATCCCCCCTACATAGAATTTCCATGTCCTCATTACCTCTGAGTTATTCTACGTACCCCCCTTCATTGAGCCCACTCCTGTCATGTCCTTATTACCTCTGAATGGGAAGGCTCCGTCGAAGAAACCTTCATACTTGCCATGTCCTCATTACCTCTGAGTAAGTATGATGATCCCCTTTCGACCTATTACCTGTACCCACAACCGGAGTACGCCAAGGGTAATGGGTCCACAAATGTCCTCTGTTGACCATAAATGTTCTCTGTTGACCATAAATGTCCTCTGTTGACCACAAATGTCCTCTGTTGACCACCAATACCCTCCGTCGAGTTCGCTCCTGCCATGTACTCATTACCTCTGAACAGGAAGACTCTACGTTCGAAAAACTTTCCTACTTGCCATGTCCTCGTTACCTCTGAGCAAGTATGCCAGTTCCTCTTCATCCTATTATCCGTATCCTAAACCAGGGTATGCCAAGGGTAATAGGCCCACAAATATCCTCAGCTAAATTTTTAAACACAAACCTATCACCTCATCATGCCCCAGGAGCCCAGCTGCTCTACGGCAATTCTTTTTTTAATACCGAGAGCACCCATGACCACTTTGCTATGGCTGCTTCAGGTATCCTGACCGAAACTTGTTATCTCTACCTAAAACCAAGGTACGCCATGGGTAACAGGTCCACAAATATATCCCCTATGCGGGGGAGAACATCACTACAATATTACAGGCACAGCAAGCAATACAAATGAAGGGTAGAATGGAAAATACTCTTTATTTGAAGGAAGAAAAGAAGTACTACATATTTCGGGACTACGTCCCTTTCAAAAAAAAAAGAAGAAGGGGAAAACGGGGACAAAACAAGAGGCCGATTATAGCTCGGCATTGCACAACTCCAAAAGACGGTCCTTTACCAAAGCAGTCCCCCGATCAAGCCTTTGCTTAGCTCGACGCTCGGCCTCTTGGGATAGCTGCTCTGCGTCATTCAAATGTGAATAAGCCTGCCAGTTGTCCTCCACCTTCTTTAGGGCAAGCTCTAGATTAGCAGAAGCCCTACTATACTTGCCAGCCTCCTGAATAGCAATCTCTTTCTCAACACGAGCGGCCTCAAGCTCTGACTCCAGGAAGGCCAGTTTTCTCTGGAGCTCGAGGATCTGTTCCCGAACATCGGCCACTCCACGAGAAGCATTCGCTTCCCGAGTCGTGTAATTTTCAGTCCGACGGCTCCACTGGTCGTGCAACTGAGTCAGATTCCGACGATCCTGTAATATAGTCGGTTTGAGTGATTCCCGGGCAGCCATCACCTTCTCCACCACGGTAGTGAGGAAGTTGCGTTCTCGATTTATGGCCGCAGGTAAATCAGTCTGTTGCAACAAGTGAACTGGGTAACGAGACGGTCAGCCTCTAATAGCTTAGGCTCCAAGAGCGCAGCCAGTTCCTCTCCCCCAGGGAGTGTTTTAAGGGTATTAATCTGGCTGCCAGCACATCGATGGGCCAGAGTGAAGGAAGTTCCCCTTTCCACCGCTGCTTCGATCCTCCTCTTCAAATGACGATGGAAACTAGTAACTACGTCCTGTAACGCATCATCCAAGACTTCTATGGATGACGGCGTCAGAGAGAGAGTGGCAGACGGTACCAGAGGGCCAGTTTCAGAAGTTACCGCACCCGCCACCAAAGAAGTAAATTCTGTACGAAAAGAGGCTTGAATGGCGGCTAACTCCTCTTCTGCCGCCCGAATAGCGTGAATGCTCGGCAGGGAGGAAAGGTTGACCCCCGAAATCACATTCGCAAGGGAGGACACAGGGGGTATCGTCCCTTGTCCCGGCAGTACCGCTACCTGAGGCCCCAAGCTCGACCCAGATGAAGGACCCTCGACACACGGAGATTCCGTCAGGCCCTCTCCGGTAGGGTGTGATCCAGCAATATCAGTCACTGGCAATGACGGGTTGGGATCTGAACATCCAAAACAACCGTTAGACGAAGAATTTGAAGAATGACAAGAACACGTATGCTGATTCACGAATTATAGTTCAATTTGCATTACCAGGGGAAGAGCGTGGGGGCGACGGCTCGTTCACTACCGGCATAGTTTCCCCACCCACAAAGCCATCATGAGAGGGCTCAGATGTTTCAGGAACGGGCGCAGTAAAGCTCCCATCCTCCTCGGTTGAGGTTCCAGCAGGGCAAGAATCCTCGGTCGCAATCGGAAGCACCCCAGCAGCAATGATAGCGGTGCACACCCCACTGACTAAATGAGACAGGACTGGATTAGCCTCCGTAATCGGGTCCTGAGGGGCGAGCTCGTCCGACGCCTATAAAGAGCAGAAGAAACAAATAATTAGGTCACAACATAAAAGAAGAAGAAAGGAAACAGCTGAAACCCAAGTCACCTCAGGAACATCCTCCACATCATCAATAAGCAGCCTGCGACATCTTACCGCAGCATGCTTCGTAGAATAAGTTCGGTCGTCAGTGGTAGTCACGCGCCTGCTCCGTTTACACGAGGGGCCGGGTATCGCAGATGGTTGATCCTTCACCACTTCGTCAGACAGACTAGACGATTGACCCACGGTCCTTTCAGCCTGCACGACGGGAGGTTGAGTCCCAACCTTCTCACCCGAAGAATGGGACAAGTCATCAGTGTCATGTTCGTCGTCCCCCTCATCCGCCCTATTGGACTCTGAATCCGACACAGGAGCTCTATTCGCCCTTTTTCTCCTCTTCTTGGACCCTTCTGGCTTCTCGGCCAGATGGGTGCCAACAATGAAGCTAGTATTCGTATCAAAACCAACAGGAGGTTTGTTCGCTGCAACATGATAAAGAGCCGCTATATACAAAATATCACCCTCCACCTTGGCGGCAGGGAGTGAGAAGCTGGCTCGGGTATGGGTCATATTATAATAATGCCAAGCCCGAATGCCATCAAGTACACTGCCCTCGAAGCTCAAGCAAGCGCTAGGGCGATCCAGGAACAATTGACTATACCCAAATTGACGGGAAAATCTACTCGACAGATAAGGCTCCAAATATACCCTGTTCCGGTAACGATACACCAGGTACGCGGGACGGATGTTGCGTAACCAAAGAAGCATCTTCTCAGTTAAAAGTTGGGGAGGATCAACGTCGTCAACGTGTACCCTCCTCACTTCTCCAGGGGTGAACTCAGGGAGAGATACGAAGAATTCGAGCTCGTCAATTCTCGCCAATATCCTCCGGCAGGCCGGTATGGTATCATGTTCCCAAGGCTGATGACGATATCGGAAAATGAAGGCGTCATCAACAGAGACGTTTTCATCGGGTCCCGGCCACATCAATGACCGATAGTGCATCAATAACCACCCCATGAGGTAGTGGTATGGTAGTTCTATCCGGTTAAAGTCTGCCGACACATCACGAGCAATAACTTTGGATGTAAAGGCACGAAGGCCGTGGTGTATGCTATACACCATGGCCGGGAGAAGCGCCAGCCTCACTTTGAAGACCAATTTTACAGCAGGAAGAATGAAATGGCGGCTGATCCTTTCTATAGAACCCGTGCCGCCCGAGACTACACAGTTGCGTAGCCACACCATCAAAAACCCAGCCAAGATCGCTTTATTAGACATCTCCCGGGTACCATAGTGGAAATAACTGAGGGAGTCGGTGCTACTCCCAAACCGGTCACGAGTAGACTTTGACTTCTTAACCTTCGACATCATATCCTTAACCTCCTCTGAGGTTTGGGGAGCTCGAGACGAAACGTGACCAGAAGGACGCAACTTAAAAAGATACAAAATCCAGTCCCTGGTATGAGGGGCGTTCCCTTCTGAACTATTTATCTTCTTAATAGCCATCTGATGGCAGGCGCTATGATGACACAGAAGTTCTTGGTACACGGCGACGAAGCCAGGAAACCGCTGATCCAAATCCCCGAACTCTTCGTTTGTCGGCGTGTATACTTCAAAAGCTTCGTCTCCCCACGGCAATCTGGATACAGTGGCCATTTCGTGAAGAGCAAGCCCCAGTTCTCCTCCGGGGGTAAAGAAAGTCCCAGTACACCGGTTATACAACTCTAATAGAGCCATAAACAAGGGCTTGTTAATGGGCAATCCGTAGCAGGTACCCCTGACGGCGTAGTAAAGATCAATTTCCTGAAGGAAGTCCCCGTACGTCCTCAGAATCCAGGAGGTAAGATTAGTCCATGTGGGAATAGGGTTAATCCAATTCAGCAGTGACAACCTGCCTATGGGATAAGACCCCTTGCGAGCAAGCTGATTCAGAAAAGTATCAGCTAGGGTGAAGGAAAAATTAGGGCCGGTTGTGTTCACAAAAGTACCCGGGAGCAGCCCTATCACAGTCCGACTCACGGAGTCCTTGCCCGCACATATTAAACCCGTGCGTCTGTTGTGGTGAATTTTGCCCACAAACATTCCCTGTTGGGTAGGAGTCAAAGAGCTCACCATCGTTCTGTTCAGCGGCACCATGTTAAACCACGAGAGAGGATAATGTCGCTCCATCTCGGGAATATGAATCTCTACCCCGTCTACAGAAAAATCCCAGTGCTCTGAGACATCCAGCAATCGGGAGTTCTTTATGGAAAAGGCATCCCCGAAGAGAAAGGCCGGTTTCAGATATTCCCCATCCAACTGCCCCGAATTCATCATGGAACAAAGAAAGCTGAAAGGTTGTTTGTTGATAGCAGCCACCCTATCCTTAGGCTCATTAGTGGGAAGATGGTCCACTATACGACGGATTAAGTCATCAAGTTGCACGCCAACGGCGCACCGAGCTGGACCCACAAGGAGCTCTCCTGCTGGGTTGGTTGGAAGATTCACTGAAGAAAGGACAAAAGAGGAAACAGGATTAAAGAAGGCTAAAATAAAAATTTACTGAATAAAGAAGCTCTCACGAGCCTATGCGGTTCAGGTCAATAAGGTCTCATGCGGTTCCAGTCCAGTGGGGTCCCAACTTATGCGGCTCCAATCCAGTTGGGTCCCAAGAAATGTAGTTTTAGGGAAGCACATGAGGTTCGAGTCAATACAGTCACATGCGGCCTAACTCAGATGCAAATTCCATATGACTCTAGCTCGATAGCTTATGCGGGTTGGACGAGTGAACACAATTTTAAACAGAAGAATTCATGCGGCACAAAGTGCTATGCGGTTCAGCCTGTTAAAACACATAGGCGGCTCCGTTCAGAGGAGATTGTATGTAGTTTAGATCCGTCTTCTGCGATTCAAACATGGGGCTTTATCTATACGGCTCGGGCATGAAACAGTCATGCGGCTCACACAGCATATGCGGCTCACACAGCATATGCGGCTCACACTGCATATGCGGCTCTGCCATCGAGATTGGAGAAGGGGCTTGTGCATAAATATGCAACAGAGCCATGAGTACTAAAGATCTAAAAGCGACCCTTACCCTCAAAAGCAGGACGAACGTCAGAGGGCACGTCGGGTGCATCAGGTTCAACGGCTGACGAAGACGTCAACCTCTTATCCTTCGCGGCGGTGGAAATGGCTTTAGAAGACTTAGGAGCCATTGCTTCGACAATGAAGATCGGAAGGAGAAGACAGGAAAAAGAGTGAGCAAAAGAGAAGGTAAAGAAGTCCCTCCGGCTAAAGTTACCCGTATTTATAAATAGAGATGGAGTGTTTCGATTCCCGTGCATACACATAAACCGACCCTTCGGTTATCAAAATAAGCTGTCGAAAATGAAGGCTAAGCTCCTCGGATCCCGCACCAAAAAGCGCCCTTTAAAGATCGACAACACTTAAGTGCTAAAGATTGCCATACGTGGCAAATGATGACGTGGCTAGAGGCCATGCGGTTGAAAGTCTCATGTGGCTGAATCACCTATGCGACTGAATAATTCATGCGGCTAGAACTCTTATGCGGTCAGGATTGCATATGCGACCAAGACAGCCATGCTTCTTGTTCAAAGTATTTTAATTTTACAAATTGAAAACTTTGAAGGGGGTCCTATAGAAGCATGGAAAATACTAAAGAAATTGACTCATGCGGCCAAGAAGGACCCATGTGGCTCAGAAAACGCATACGACTCAGGGAATCATGCGGCATAAGGAGCTATGCGGCCGGAGGCATTCCATGCGGCTCAGAAGACATGTGGCGTGACAGTGCTCCCCTCCGATCCATGTTGCATTAATTGCTTTGACGGCTGACCCCTCTGAAAAGTTGACAGACCTGACACCAAAGCAGGTAATTATGACTCTGTCATGATGATGAATCTCTAGGGAAGAGAAAGAAATCTCTGACACGATCCCCCGAGAGCAACAAAATGCCAGGTGTGCTTATGTGGCTCGAAGTGAAGACTTCCCATGCGGTTCAGAGTGAAGCTGTCCCATGCAGCTCGAGTGGAATCATCCCTATGCGGCTCAAGAAGATCATGCCCATGCGGCTCAAGCAGACATACCATTATGCGGTTCATGCGGCTCATCATATGGTTCAGAAGTCTGAAGAAGGGGGCCACTGCCCAGCCAGCCCTGACACGTGTCCCAAGTCTTATGCGGCCCAATATTCATGCGGCCCAAATCTCATGCGGCCCAATCTGCATGAGGTTCCAGTCTCACCATTGGCTCTCAGGACACGTGTCCTCAGCCGATCAATCTCTCAGATTTATGGCAATCCAAGATCGGGTCGAATCCCAATGATCTGGGGCACATGGCAGGAGAATAAATTTGATTTATTCGTAGATATTATAAGGAAGATTTATGCCAATCAGCATTAATTGCTAATAGGGATTTGGTGTAATCTACCCTTAATGGTTCTGATCCTTCACAATCAGAAACGAACGGCCTGGATTGATCAATCCCCAGGCCACCGCCATCTCCAAGAGCTAATCATTGGCAACCCTAGCGATCACATCCCACTATTATAAATAGCAAGGTGCTATTCCCTTGTGATATATATATAGGGAGAGATATACAAAAAGAAAACTAGAGAAGAATACGTATACACAGGGAGACTTCCCCCATAGTCAGAAAGAGAATATACACAGAGAGAGAGAAGCCCGGAGAGCAATCAGAGAGAGAGCAAGAAGGCATTTCTTCGTCAACGACCAAGCAGATCTTCCTCGGGTCAAGGCTGCGTACCGATCGTCCAAGGAGTAAGGCAGAGCGGCCGTCGCTTTCCCGAGCCTCTATCGTCACCCCCCAAAATCTAAAATAAACAATCGTACTTAGACTGCTGTACCTAGGTTTTCGTCCCTAGGCTTTCTTTGTACGAGCGAGTTTGTATTGTGAGTCTAAGTTCAGTCCTCCGATAATTGTTCTATACTTTTACAATCAACGGCAAACAAATACGCGTGATATTGATCTGACAGTAAGATTTTCTGACAGAACATTGCACATAAGCCAAGAAGATTTTTGCACCAAACCCTATACTTTTCGTTTAGCGTGCAGATGGGCTACTTTACGCTCAAGAGACCGCTTCCTTTACGCATGAAAACTATTAGAGTCTTTACGCTCAAGGCTTTCGTATGCGTAGAGTTTATTTGAGCTAATTATACGCTCAAGGCTACTTTTCAGCCACTTAATGCAGGAAGTCTATTTTGGGTTATTTTTACGTCCATCTTTTCTATGCTATGTGAGAACGTGGCTTGGCATAGCCTTGGTTACCCCTTGAGTTAAGTTGCGTTAAACGGCTTGTGACAAAAGTCTAGGCACCCAAATTACTTGGTCGTTCAAAAGTCGAACACATGTACAGCACGTTTCCACGATGCAAGGCTTGGCATAGCCTTTGCTCGTCCCTTTGGTTAAGTTGTAGGCTCGATTAAGTTACGCAAAGTTATGCCGGTCGACCTAAGTAGTAGCAAGCACTGTCCTGCTCATTTTGCGGGTGTCAAGTTATTTAGTCCCACGATCTCAAGGCCCGTCATATAAAGTATGACTTGGACGATAGAGTCACGTATAACGTAAGTCGATTTAAGGCACAATGCATGGACTTAGTGTTTAAGGAACGAGCCACGGTTGATTTATTGAGTTTGGAAAAAAGGGGCTTTCAAATAGGCATTCCTAAGTTGAGTGGAATGATAGGGTAAGAAAGAAGAATGCTCGTGACTATGGGTCTTCGAGGCGGTCTTAGATGTGAGAAGTATTGAACTTGGCCCTGAAAAGAGTTGGTAACACTAGAAGAAGAATGACTGTGTGAGACGTCAGTTCGAGTCGAGTCTTGCATAGTCATTGGACAACTTGTCGACAACGAGGAGTTTCCACGAGTGGCAACCCTGGGCGCCATGGGACTGCATCGTCCTTGGGGGAAATACAGTATAGCCGTAGCTGGATGAACCGTTCAGGTTATTCGGAAACATTCAACGGGGCTAGCTACTAGCGTTGAAAGGGTCGCCGAATAGCAAGGCTATAGTCCAAAATAGCTTGTGATGTTAGTGACCAATTCATATAGATGGGTCGGTA
This sequence comes from Iris pallida, assembly GCA_029216955.1. NCBI lineage: Eukaryota > Viridiplantae > Streptophyta > Magnoliopsida > Asparagales > Iridaceae > Iris > Iris pallida. The sequence continues at coordinate 2,139,732 of JANAVB010005397.1, read as the reverse complement.
TGGCGGCAATCCACGTGTGTGACTTTGGATTGAGTCGAGTTGAATGTGTGTACAGTTAGAACACAAAATGTTGGGCCTAAGATCTGGCTGCAACATAGGCGACGTGCTTCGGCACGAGTTGTGGCGTCGTATCTTAAGTTGTTGGCATAGAGTTGTATAAGTTGGATTTGAGTCATCTCGGGTTTAAGTCAGGAATCGCCGCAAGGCAAAGTCGGTTGAGTGACACTAAGTTCACAAGATTTTATTGGGTCAGTTGGTGATTAAAGCAGTAAGGGCCGCAAGACGGCGATATGGTTATGTCATACCAAGTTGTGAGGCGCGAGCTCATTATGGACACAAGCACGGTCATATGGAAATTGGGTACTATCACTAGTTGAGTCTCTGATTATGGGCCAAAAGACAAGCATGACTTGATAGGTTAATGTTGTCGGTACGAGAAGGTCTAGAGGCAAAGTATGAGTTGACGTTGTTGTAGCAAGCAGAGAATGGTCTAGAGACACAAATAGGCCAAGGCGTCGGTCCTAAAACTGATCCTAAGACAAGTGTAGAAAGACAATCCAAAGGGTTATATTGCATAAAGTAAATAAATGTGTCAATTTTGTATGGGTGGACGAGGAGCTCATTCCACCAGTACAGTTGAGTCCCACACAGTGTTCATGTGCAGGAACAGGTAGAAGTTCGTGGCGCGGAGCTCGTTTGGATGAGTCGAGGCACGAAGTTCCTTGCTGATTCGAGGCATACGACCGCGTGGAGTCATGACTTATACGGGACATAATGTATGGACATCGCCTTCCGAAGCATCCGCTGGCTCAAGACTTGTATTGAGAGATGAGAGAGAGCTGAGTGACTTGTAATGTGAGAAGGGTGAGCTTGAGTGATTGTAATCTTGGCCTTCCGCCCATTGTAATCCTTGTTTCAAAATCAATAAAATATATCTTTTGAATGACTTGTGTTTTGTTCTAAATTTTTGCTGCTATTATTCAATGTCTCTGCTTGGGACTTCTGTGCGACGACCCCATCGCAGCCGCTGTAATCGGCCGTTATGGAACCCACCTTGCACGAGCGTAATCTAGGCTCCTGCATCATCGCGTCTTAGCGAGGACGATCGCTCCTACAGGAACAGGACGTAATATAATGGTATCAGAGCACGGCTTTGTAGTGCCCCACTACTGTTGGGGCGAAGCACTATCTAATAAGTTCGTGGCAAGTCAGACATGGTCGGAAATATAGATGGCTAGTCTAACTCAGCAACGCGTTTGGTATACGAAAACCATGGCATCAATAAAATCGATTTGGACGTGTGATATGGGTACTGTTCCAACTAGTGGATCGGCTACTGCTTAAATAAGTCCTAGAAGCAGTAGGCTGTGTCTTGGCGAATGAACTCTAAAGAGAGCGACACAACTAGTCTCTTGTTGGTTTTGTTGGTTTTTTTGGCATTCTGGATGAATTGTTGCGTAGGTTTGATAAGTGTAGTTTTGCGTCGATTTCTGAATGCGTCTTTGGGAATTTCGAAGGAAGGATTCTATTTCGATGATCATGCCATTAGAGGAGTTCGTGTAACTAACGCTTGACCATCACGAAGCTTTCTCCTACTCTCGGCGCAATCTCTCTAGATGGGTGGTTTTTCGGCCCCTTATTTTCTACTCCTTCCCGCCAACAAAATTCTTAAAGTTCAACGTTCAAATCGATGATGCTAATTGGATGTATGCTTTGCCACTAAGATCAAGAACTTGGGATAATATAGTAATTTAGAGAAGCTAACTCTGAATTCATAAGTTTCACACTAAGTAGATAAAAAGATAAAGTTCTAGGAAAGAGATTGAAATTTTTCATATTCTGCAACATAATGAAGAGACTTCGGCTGTGGTATACTACGCCTCAGAGATTTTGGTGCCTACGGGATGCTAAATCAGAACGTACGACTTCGGGGAAAAGAACTCGCGCACGAGTAGAAATGACTATGTGGTTTAATAATGTCTATGCTATGCAATTTACTTTATACGTATTAAACTGTTCATACATTCACATGGTCATGGACGACTTGTGCACAAGGTGAGCTTTCCTCGAGATGGTACCCGGGGTACTGGGACTGAATCGGCCTAGAAGGAAATTATAGAATCGTGCTTTGGTGCGAGGCATTACGAGACCTCCAGTTAGGCTCACAGCCTGGACTGGTAGGGCGCGTCGCAATGCTACGTAATTATCCTTCATGGTGTCGATATCACCAATGACCGCATATAAGATAGATTGCATGCTCACCTATTATCTTGTGCAGGTGGTAAGTATTATGTATATTTTGTGCAAGAAAGGAGCACGGCCGTGGTAAGAATAGTTGAAATTGGTTATGTTGTTATCGTTTAAAATGAGCCTTCGATATGAACTGCAAATCATATAGTTCTAAATAGAAAGATTACTTCATATGCTAGAATCCTTAATAAGCAGTTTCGGTTTAGACGAGTGGGTTCGTCCCATCCATTAGCAAGTGTGCTAACCCCCAACTCCTCAGATAACGAGCGCGTTGCGGGAGCTCGAGACTAGACTGAAGCTGAAGAACGGGAGGCCCCAAATATCTCCTATTTTGAAGTATTTAAATCCTAATTCAGATTAAAGGCTTTTGTTCAAATGTTTAAAGGGGCATGAATGTATGGAACGACAAGGATTATTCATGGCAGTTTGTCAAGATTTCTTTTTTGTGTTTCAAAGATGTAGTCGCAACGGCATATGTAATGTAAACATGACCTTGCACATACTTTGCAAGTTTATTGAATGAGAAGCTAAATTTCTTCCTATTCTATGTCTTCAACTCTCTGCACTATTTAATTTCAACGTGTCGTGTCAAAGGAAATTTTAAGTGCACGTTCTTGCTTTGTACAAGTCCGATAAAGACTTGTACGGCATCATGCCCCGACTCGTGGGATCGATTTATCTCGAGTCAAGGCGATGACGACCGATTTAGCGAGTCGGGACATGACAAGTTAGTATCAGAGCACGGTTCACACCTCGGATCTTTCAAAAATACATTCTTTTAGATGCTATTGGAATGTTTCAAAAACTATGCTTTTCGACATATACGGCATGAAATAATCATTCCATACATATAAGCCCGTAGATATTTTGAGAATACTAGCGGGTTTGCTTAATTTTGTAGGAATGCCAAAAATAGCGGGTGTCCCCACCGTCAACGCCACATTGATTAGCACGGATAGCACCGAAGACGCGATACCTAGCAAATCCATCATGGTACGATTATTGTGCCTCATTGAAGTCCAATAGCGCCAAGCGGAGATGCAGCAACGACAGCTGTAATAACAGATCCAGGCCCAAATCAGCGCCCAACAAAAGCAGATGGAGGCCCTGACCTGGATCGTGAGCACTATAGCGACCAAACAAAACTCGACGACCGCCATGTCGGAAGAAGAAGTGCAACCAGTAACGATGAAGCATATGTCTTCCTCCTTCCTGCTCAAGGCGACCAAATTCAAGAAGATGAACCCGCCAGAATTTAACGGCCGAGCAGAGCCTGACAAAGTCATGGGGTGGCTAGTGAAGATTGAGGGTCTGTTCAATCTCTTCAACATTAAGGGGTCCACGAGAGTCGGGTGTGCAGCCTTGCAGCTAAACTTGAGGGACTACGACTGGTGGGAGGCGAAGAAATAAGAGCTCCATGAGGCCAACCCCAATGCCATGATCTCGTGGAAGACATTCAAACTGGCCTTCCTCGAGCAATACATTCCTCGTGCCGTTCATCGACAGAAGAAAGAGGAGTTCATATCCTTTAAGCAAGGAAATATGTCAGTTGAAGTTTACGATGCGAAGTTCACAAAGCTTGCGAAGTTTGCCGGGGCCTTTCTGCCGAAGAAGGAGGCATGGTGCGAGCATTTTCAACAAGGCCTGAATGAGGATTTGTGTCGGGACGTTATGAACCAAGGATGCCAGACTTACAGGGAATCATATAATGTCGCCCTTGATAGCGAGCGGATCTTTGGTCGAGCTTCACAAAGGACAGGGTCAGGCGTCCGTAACAACTTCAACAAGCATCCTCACGACGTGGGAGGCTCTGTTGTTCCAAAACACCAGAACACGTTCGAGTATCGGGGGCCTCACCCTGGCGTACGGTGCCATCGCTACGGCAAGATGGGTCATTTGGCGGTCAATTTCTAAGGGGGATGCTTCAAGTTTGGCCAGCTAGGTCACAAGGCAGTAGATTATCGAATAGGGAGGGCAAACCAAAATCCATCAAGGAACATCCAAAATCAGAACAGGGCGCCTCCCGCCCATGGCGCAAATGCTGTACCCGTATGTCACGCTCCAGATCCAGAATACTGGAGAGCGGGGGCAGACACAGCCATCTACATATAGAGAAGTGAATTCCACCTCGTAATACGGTCACGGCTGTCTAGATGCATAAGGGTTTACTACAAGCCATTAGTCTCTTAGGGTCAAGAATAAGCCTAGTGTCTCAATCTCAAGCAGGCAAGTAAATGTAATAAGATGGTAGATCATCAGACATACAAAGTAAGGCATCCCAAACATTACAAATTCAGATGATCATGAAGCTAGTCATACAAAATGCGAAGACTAGCAAGATTTTAAGTCATATATGATCAACCCTAGGATTTGTCAATCATGTTACAGCCCTTAGGCAGACTGGAATATAAATTCAACATGAGCTAACACTTGCTCGGCGACTAAAGGCCTCAAAAGAATAATTTACAATAGATTGGGAGAGCAAAATAAAACCCACTTGTTGCCAGGGTTGCGCCTAGTGTTCACCATATGGCTGGAAGGCTGGAAGATCCTCGGGTGCTACTCCGAAATCTGGCCATACAAAACTAGCTGGGTCAGACCCCAGAAAGAGCAAGTGCCACAAGGGAGGCTTCACTTAAGAACTAAAACCAGCATATTAGCACATGAGACATAAATGATAATAAAAGACATGAGTTAGAGAAAATAAGGTGATAAATGATAAGACAACTAAGGGACTATTCTGGTAGCCAAGTTACAACCCGTAAACCAAACAAGGACCGTGGTTGTAACCCTTCACCTGAACAGAGCTTAGTCTCCAACCAATTATCGACAAGAGTAAAGCATAACAGAAATGTGCAGAAATAACCATGTAGTGGTCTTGCCTAGGCAAGACTAGACTGGACTCCATCCATCAATCACGGCCAAGGAGTGAGTACGGCTTGATACTTTAACTAGGGTTATCACAAGCCTAATTACCAACAAGATGCAATGAGATATTCCAACAGCCACAAGCCCTACAGACTTAATCCAGGTTATCCGGTCACAACTTGAGAGAGTTGGATTAGGTGACTTGGGGGTGCAACATATGACAGTGTACTAAAAATGTGCCCTACTCGACGGCAGGCTACAAGTCCAATTAGAGTGCCCAGATAACAGGACTGCCTGTAGCTGGGAAATCTCTTCATGAACTACATGATCAATCTAGTCTTTATCCTAGTGAGATTCAGTATGAATTACTGACCGTGGTAACCAGAAATTCCTATCCTAGACATGATGCAAGACGAGACATGTAGCTTATATAAGCACAAACACCCACGGTGTCAAGACAAAAGTTACTTAGCAAGTCAAGATAGCCGTCACAACAGCATATCAAGATTATCATGTTGGGTTTACTTATCAAGAGTGCGCTACGATGGGCCACTGTCATGTATTATCAGGCCAAGGTTGCTTGTCAAGAGTGTGCCACGATGGGCCACCATCATGTATTATCATGGATTAAAGATACTTGCATAAAATAGCTAGTAACATTCTTGAAGCTAAGGAAAAGATCTAAAACATTCATGTTGGGAGTTGGAAGAAATTCTGGCCACAATTCAGCCAAATAGGACTTAAAACAGCCAAAATAGGCCCTATACGGCATTATGCGGCACTATACAGCCTTCTGCAACACTATGCAATACAATGCAAGCCATACGGCACTATTCATAAGGTACTATTCATTCTTGCGGCTGTGGTACTATTCATATAATACTATTCATTCCTACGGATGCGGCACTATTGATCTACTATTTGCATAGGTGGAGTGGAACGAAAGATCCCCAGATTGGGAAGCACACACCTTTGAAGGGCGGCTGAGAGCGAATCTTGCTACGGATGGAGGGCTACTGCCCTTTCGTATTTCCTTTCTTGAGACCATCCCGTTGCACTCCTCACGAAACATTAGAAGTAGGGCGAGTGACTTCAGTCGATAGTGCACGCAAATCAAGTAGCATAGGTAAAAGGACATAATAGGGAAGGACAGCATGAAAACAATTTTCTGTTGAAAAAATCCTATGTTAGCACTTTCATCAATCCCAGAATGCGGGTGGCAGTGGGCTTCACAGTGCCTCAATCCACTCTCTATCGTGACTCTCCCTACTTAGTTCATCTCTGACTAAGCTGAGTCTGTTTACTCCTAAGCTATAAGATGAGGATTGTTACCTAACCGATTCGGTGAATCGAAACCCGCTAATCCGGAATTGATGATTGCTTCATTTTCACTTTCCCGACACTGCCCTGAAAAACCTCCTTGCCTATCGAATGAAACTAGACATAATTTCTCAATATGATAAAGCCATTCTAAGTAGTATAGATCCCGAATTACTCAAATCCTTCATAGATAAAGGTGGCTTCACTAACGAAAGAAAGATGGAACTAGATGCTTATTTTTTAAAAAGCGCTTTGCCTTACCTATGATGCCAAAAGAAGGCGAGCGGAGTGTAGCGACCGGAGAACAAAGAAATGTGATGAGAGTAGCGTACTTCTTATAGGTACGCTATGGCGCGCTACGGCTTTTTGTTTGGCCAATGCCACTCATTCTTGTACTACACCAACCTCTCTATATGCCCAAGAAAAAAGGAACGTAGGGAAGAGGAATCAAGCAAGGAAAAAGCAGCGAAGGAAAAGCATGATAAGCAAGGCCTCTCTTTATGTTAGAAGGTGCTAAATCAATAGGTGCCGTCATCATCAAAGGAAGAGGCTTCCTTTCGCTCTTAAGTGCTAGTATTAAATCAAGGAGCCTTCAACGGCGAATCGTGTGCGAAAATATGGAATGTTTTCTTTTAAGCATCAATCTTGTGTTAGTGCCCAGTCAGCTGTACTAAATGCATTGGATGCCTGGACAACTGCATCGATCATATTCCTACTTTTCTTGCGTTCCTCCATCCCAGATCTCTAGAAACAGGGCTGACAACAACACCATTAATCGAACGAGTCCGGATGAGTGAGATAGGTCTCATTCCTTTGTTCTTTGTCCAGCTACTCGGTGAATGAAGACGGAATCAGGGCTAGCTCTCTAGGTTAACGTCCAATCCTGTCCACCTAGCATCCCACCTTTCCCAATTTGTTTTAGTATTGGGCGCCAGGTCTTTCGACGAGCTTATTAGAGGAAGAGAGATTGATTAGCCGTGAAGGGGCCCCTTGCCTACTCCCCTTCCCCCATTTTTGGGGGCCTCGCCCTCTTGACTTATCATTCCTGCGGCTGCGGTACTATTCATGCCTGCGGCTGCGGTACTATTCATTCCTGCAGTTGCGGTACTATTCATGCGCCTCTATTCAATCCTATGGCTGCGGCACTATTCATTCCTGCGGCTGAGGCACTATTCATTCCTGCGGCTGTGATACTATTCATTCCTGTGGCTGCGATACTATTCATGCGGTACTATTCATTCCCACGACTGCGGCACTATTCATTTCTGCGGCTGCGACAATATTCATGTGGCACTATTCATTCCTGCGGCTGCGGTACTATTCATACGACACTATTCATCATCCCTGCCAAATTCAGCACAGATGAACTAAAAAATGCTCAAATCTTATTTTGGCCACAACTTCCTCAAAATAAGTCAAAATCTAACTTTTCAAATGTCCATTTTGGGTAAAATTGAATTCTCTACAACATACAACAATCAAAATTTAAAAATAATAAAGTTTGGTTGATCAAAACCCAAGAAAACAAAAAATTCAACCAACTTAGATCTACAAGAAATAAACCATAGAAATTAAAAATGTCAAGTACTAAAGTGTCTTAGAATCTCGTGAGGAAGACAATGGAACAACAAAAATGGAGTTCCTCCATGAAGTAAGTTACACTTGCCTAGGACTTGGTAGGTGGGAGGAGTAAATGAAGAAGATGAAGAAGTAAATGAAGAAGTGAATGAGGAGAGAGAGAAAAGTAGTTGGGTTATATATCAACCCTCTCCATCTCAAACCAAGCCAAGCCAAGTCAAACTAAGTCAAATTGAACCAAACCGATCAAATAAACCAAGTTAAGATTAAACCAAGACTAGGCTAAGCAAAACAAGTCTAACTACAGTCCACCTGATAAATGTCAGAAATCTCGTATACGCATACGAAAATACGTATAAGGGGAAACGGAAGTGACACCGTGAACCCACAAAATCGCTAAGGGGCGCAACACCGAGTCTATGCACTGACTCGGGATGAAGCATTCGCGTCCGACACTCTTGTGACAGGTATATTATTCTATAAAAATATGCCTGCTAGAGTACTGTTCGATTCGGGTGCTATATATAGTTTCATATATGCCTACTTTGTAGAATAGCATAAACTACCCATACAATTTTTAGATATGAATCTTAGCGTTAGTACTCCATCGGGAGTAGATATGCCTGCCACTAAAATTTATAGGGATGGTTACATCTGCATCGGAGGAAAAAATCTATCCTTGGAAGTTATCATCCTCGACATCAAGGAGTACGATATAATTCTCAGCATGGATTGGTTGGGTGCATGCCATGCAACGATCGAGTGCGCAGAGAAGAGAGTTGTGTTCTGCCTTCCAGGCGAAACCGAGTTCTTCTATTCGTGCGGAGCAGCGTTAAAGATGGCAATGATGATATCGGCAATTTCGGCAAGGCGTATGTTGCTTTCTGGTTACAGCGGGTGCCTAGCATCAGTTCGAGATACGAGAACGGAGATTGCAAGCACGGCCCAGACTGAAGTCGTGGCAGAATTTTTGGATGTGTTCCCAGACAAGTTGCCAGGGATGTCGTCGGATCGAGAGATAGAATTCAGCATCAAAACCTTTTCGGACACCCGACCGATATCCATAGCAGCCTATTGAATGGCGCCAGCGGAGCTGAAGGAACTGAAAGCACAACTACAAGAGTTGCTAGATCGCGGATATATTTGCCCTGGTGTCTCCCCATGGGGTGCTCCAGTGTTGTTTGTAAGAAATAAATGATGGATCGATGCGATTGTGCATCGACTATCGGGAACTTAACAAATCCACGCTACGAAACAAGTACCCGTTGCCAAGGATAGACAATTTGTTTGACCAGTTGCAAGGGGCGACGGTATGGTCACTAGAATTTCTAGTCATGCCTTTTGGCTTGACAAATGCTCCTGCCGCTTTCATGGATCTGATGAACCGGGTGTTCCGACCGTTCATAGAAAAAATTATCGTCGTATTCATCGATGACATTCTCATATATTCAAAAAGCAAGGACGAGCACGTGGAGCACTTGAAGACGGTACTACAGACTCTGCGTGAACACCAAATTTATGCCAAGCTAAGTAAATGCGAGTTCTGGATGAGCAGCATGACATTCCTTGGGCATGCTTTTTCAGCTGAAGGCGTCACGGTGGACCTAAAAAAATTAAAACAATAGTAGAATGGAAGCGACCTACCTCGGCAGGCGACATTCGAAGTTTTTTTAGCTTCGCAGGCTACTACCGAAGATTTGTGAAAGACTTTGCCAATATTGTGTCGCCTCTGACTCGCCTTACCCAGAAGGGAGTCACATTCGAGTGGAACGATGCCTGTGAATCTAGATTTCAAGAGTTAAAGAAATGGCTCGTCTCAGCTGCAATCCTTGCACTTCCAGACGGGCCAGAAGGGTTTTAAATATTTTGAGATGCATCGCGAACTGGTTTGGGATACGTGCTTATGCAAAGGGATAAGGTGATTTCGTTTGCTTCGAGATAATTAAAGCAACACGAGAAGAATTACCCTATGTATGATCTTGAGTTAGCGGCGATTGTGTTCACATTGAAGCTATGGCGGCACTACTTTTATGGTGTGGCTTGCCACATCTTTACAGATCACAAAAGCCTCAAATATATCTTTACCCAACGGGACTTGAACTTACGGCAGCGGCGTTGGCTCGAACTCATTAAAGACTATGATATGACCATCGAGTACATGCCGGGTAAGGGAAATGTCGTAGCAGATGCTCTGAGTAGAATGTTTGTAGGATGTCTGTCTATAAACCGTGACATACAGCGAGACTTGGCAGAAATGGGTATCAAACTCCGAATTCGCTACCGTAGAGCACGATTGGCCCAATTGTACCTCGAATCGAGCTTGCACAATAAGATAAAGACTACACAGGAATACGACCCATTCTTAAAGAAGCTGCACGAGCTGATTTTGACGGAAAAGGCGACCGACTTTGTGGTAGACGAGATCGGAATGACGCGGATGAAAAGGAGAATATGCGTGCCAGACCATGCCGAACTTAGAAAAGAGATTCTGACGGAGGCCCATTTTGCGAAGTACTCATTGCATCCCTGGAGTACCAAAATGTACAAGGACTTGTGCACGAACTTTTGGTGGCACGGCATAAAGAAAGATGTTGCAATATTTGTGTCACAGTACATGGCCTGTCAACAGGTGAAGGCCGAGCATCAAAGACCAGGAGGGGAGCTACAGAACCTCGACATTCTAGTATGGAAGTGGAACAACATCTCTATGGATTTTATCATGGGCCTTCCGAAGTCGTCGCGAGGAAATGATGTGATTTGAGTCGTTATCGATCGTTTGACCAAATCCGCTCATTTTATCGCTCGATCAGTTATCTAAGATCTATATCAATGAGATTGTCCGACTGTACGGGGTACCTACCACAATTATTTCGGACAGAGATGGGCAATTCTTGTCACATTTTTGGATGAGTCTACAAGCGACGATGGGCACTAAGCTAAATATTAGCTCCGCGTACCACTCGCAAATCGATGGCCAGACAGAAAGAGTAAATCAGATCCTGGAGGACATGTTACGTCTGTGTAATAGATTTAAAAACAAGTTAGGACACGCACTTGCTGCTTGCGGAGCTTGCGTACAATAACAGCTATCAATCGAGCATCCAGATGGCTCCCTGTGAGGCACTTTACGGGAGAAAGTCCGATCTCTGATTTGCTGGTATGAAGTTGGGGAGCGACAGGTGCTCGGACCAGAACTAGTCGAACAAGACATTGAGAAGGTCCACATGATTCGAGATAGGCTCCGTATTGCTCAGAGTCGACGAAAGAGTTATGCAGACACTCGTCGACGACCGTTAGAGTTCTTGGTTGGAGACCATGTGTTTCTGAAGGTGATGCCGATGCGGGACATCATGCGATTCGGGGTAAAGGACAAACTAAGTGCGAGATTCGTGGGGCCCTTCGAGATTCTCGAAAGAGTGGCGACAGTTGCCTACCGGATTGTGCTACCTCCTGTCCCGGCTGAAGTGCACGATGCCTTCCATGTCTACCAACTTCGAAAGTACGTGCATGACCCAAGTCTTGTGGTTAGTTTCGATCAGTTGGAGCTGCACGCCGATCTATCATACTCGGAAGAGCCCGTGCAAATTTTGGACCGTAAAGAAAAGATCCTGCAGAGCCGATCGATGTCCTTGGTTTGCGTACTCTGGCGCAACCATTCAGTTGATGAGTCGACATGGGAACTAGAGGCAGAGATAAAAGAGAAGTACCCTTCACTTTTCGTCGACGAAGGTCAGATCCTTGTTCTTAAGTTTCGGGACGATCTTAGTGGTAAATTATATAGTGCCCCGCTCCCGTTGGGGCAAAGCACTATGTAATAGGCTCGTGGAAAGTCAGACATGGTCAAGAACATAGATGACTAGTCTGACTCAGCGACGAGTTTGGTATACAAAAATCATGGCATCAATAAAATAGATTTGGACGAGTAATATGGGTACCGTTCCAACTAATGGATCGGCTACTGCTAAAATAAGTCCTAGATACAGTAGGCTGTGTCTTGGCGAATTAACTCTAAAGAGAGCAACACAACCAGTCTGCTGTTGGTTTTATTGGTTTTCTTGGCTTTCTGGATGAATTATTGAGTGGGTTTGATAAGTGTGCTTTTGCGTCAATTTCTGAATATGTCTTTAGGAATTTCGAAGGAATAATTGAAAAAAGGATTGTAATTCGATGCTCGTGCCATTGCAGGAGTTCGTGTAACTAACACTTGATCATCGCGAAGCGTTCTCCTACTCTCGGCACAATCTCTCTAGGTGGATGGTTCTTCGGCCCCTTCTTTTCTACTCCTTCCCGCTAACAAAATTCTTAAAGTTCAACGTTCAAATCGATAATGCTAATTAGATGTATGCTTTGCCACTAAGATCAAGAACTTGGGATAATATAGTAATTTAGAGAAGCTAACTCTGAATTCATAAGTTTTATACTAAGAAGTGAAAAGATAAAGTTCTAGGAAAGAGAGAGAAATTATTTCATGTTCTGCAACATAATGAAGAGACTTCGGCTGCGTTATACTACGCCTCGGAGAATTTGGTGCCTACGGGATGCTAAATCAGAACGTATAGCTTCGGGGAAAAGAACTCGCGCACGAGTAGAAATGACTATGTGGTTTAATGTCTACGCCATACAATTTACTTCATACATATTAAACTGTTCGTACATTCGCATGGTCATGGACGACTTGTGCATAAGGTGAACTTTCTTCGAGACGGTACCCGGGGCGCTGGCACCGAATCGGCCTAGGAGAAAATTATGGAATCGTGCTTTGGCGCGAGACATTTTGAGACCTCCAGTTAGGCTCGCAACCTGGACTGGTAGGGTGCGTCGCAATGCTACGTAATCATCCTTCATGGTGTCGATATCACCAATGACCGCATATAAGATAGATTGCATGCTCACATATTGTCTTGTGCAGGTGGTAAGTATTATGTATATTTTGTACAGGAAAGGAGCACGGTCGTGGTAGGAGTAGTTGAAATTGGTTACGTTGTTATCATTTAAAATGTGCCTTCGATATGAACTGCAAATTATATAGTTCTAAATAGAAAGATCACTTCGTATGTTAGAATGCTTAATAAGCAGTGTCGGTTTACACGAGTGGGTTCGTCCCATCCACTAGCAAGTGTGCTAACCCCCAACTCCCCAGGTAACGAATGCGCTGTGGGAGCTCGAAACTAGACTGAAGCTGAAGAACGGGAGGCGGCTCGAAGCTCTCATATTTTGAAATATTTTGAAGCCCAATTTAGGTCGATGGCTTTTGTTCAAATGTATAAAGGGGCATAAATGTATGGAACGACAAGGATTATTTCAAGGCAGCTTGTCGAAAGTTCTCTTTTGTGTTTCAAAGATGTAGCCGCAACGACATATATAATATAAAAATGACCTTGCACATACTTTGCAAGTTTATTGAATGAAAAACTAAATTTCTTCCTATTCTATGTCTTCAACTCTCTGTACTGTTTAATTTTAACGCGTCGTATCAAAGGAAATTTCAAGTGCACATTCTTGCCTTGTACAAGTCCAATAAAGACTTGTATGGCATCACGTCCTGACTCGTAGGATCGATTTATATTGAGTCAAGGCGATGACGACCGATTTGGCGAGTCGGGGCATGACAGGCTTTTCGTCTTTGGACTATCGATTGAATTCTTTAACTCTATTGCTTCCGTAAGTTGATATCGTTGGTGCGCTCTCTCACAATTGTCCCATCGGATGTCCATACAATAAGTCTAAATAATTTGCAAAACGTAGGAGAACAGTTTTTGAAAAGAAACAAAAAGATGGTTTACGTAAGCACGGTTGGCTAAGTCGGGCTGGACATATACACCATGGATTGTGTCGACCTTAGCAAAGTCGAGTACGGGATTCGTAATGTTTCGAGCTCGAAATGAGTTGGACTCAATGGAGTAAATGAGATGACTATCGATAGGGGTGCTATCGAGCGACGATAACGTCGGTACGATATAGATAAACGTGCTTGGAATTCGAGGAATGGTTCGAACAGAAAATTTGAAGAAATCAATTTTGATTCGAATAATATTTTAAGGATTTGTCGAATGACTTCATCCCTGAGTGGTGTATGCGATAGCTTCAGGGATGTCGATCGATTGAGGATGCGGGGTATCGATGAGTCTATCAGAAACCGTCGTGTGTAAGCAAAGTCGTAGATTGAGTATCGTTAAATAAGTTATGGTCGTAAGGTTTGACGAGTTGATTCGAACAACCTAAAAATTGATGCGTACGGAATATGCATGGGATTGAGGATTGCGCGAGAATGAAATACAAAAACGATTGAATAGGTGAAACTGAATCGATGAAAAGTTAAGGTATAGTGAACGGATGACTCGATCAAGGACATCAACGTGAATCATATACAAAAATTTAGCACGATTGGATGATAGCGTGCATAGAAATGATTCGAATATTATTGTGAAGGACTCTAAGGATTGGGATAAATGTTGATCGATGATTTGAGTTGGCGAGAAATGATGCGAATTTAAAAAATATGTTGGTCGATGACTTAAGATAAACGGATGAATATACGTGATTTCAGATTTGAACGAATTGATCTCGTAAATGATTCGAGGGATAATGATCGAACTTGAATTTAAATGTCGAGAAGATTATCCAGTCGGACGATAGCATCATTCGTACGACTCAAAATTTATTGTAAAGGAAGATCGTCATGTTACACATATCATCGATGATATTGAGGCGTGTCAAAGATCGATATGCGATAACTCGGGGGCACTCTAATTAAGGAATGACGATCGTACAAGTGTTATTTTTCTGACGGATGCTATACTTAGAATTTTGATTGAAATAAATATGGTCGAAAACAGAAGCGTCTTGATGGTTACGCGGATAACCATAGCGTCAATATTTTTGTCTTGCGTAAGCACAACTCTAGCTTCGCACATACGTCGCATCGGATTTGGGGCGATCGTTCTGCATGAGCGTTGACATGGTGATTCATGTCGCGAGAATTACCGAACTCGAATAATCAGGACGTGGCAACTTTGATTGTCTCGACCTGTGGGTTTGATACGAAGGTAAATTTGAGGATTAGTCAGACTTATGATTGATGATTGAGTAAACTTGAGGATTGAATATATCCAATCTACGTATTGAGAATGAATTAGTCTAGACACAAAATAAGAGTTATGTCCCGACGAGGATGATTACCCCGCGAGAGCGTGCATGGTGATTCATGCACACCGTAGATAATCTGACTCGCGTGAGATCGGAGTGCAACATATTGTTAAGTTAGACGACCTTATGATCGAATACGTGAATTGTGATGAACGACTTAGAAAATATGAAATATGAATTATTGCTTAGCAACAAATTGTGTCGTAGCATGCTTGACTTGGAAGGATTGATAGACAGATTATGTCGAACTATTTCGAAGAAATAGATATAGAAGCATAAAATAAACTTCATAGACCAAGTCAAAGAAGTTGAGAACTTTACGCAAAGTCAGACTCTACGTAAGGCTCATTATAGGACTCCATTGAGTCAGATTCAAATTCTACGCGAGCACTTTTACGCAAGAGCTATCCTCAAACTTTACGTGAGGGCGACAGGCTGTCAAACTGCATTTAATGCCCGTGATATTGATCTGACAGTATGATTTTTTGACAGAACATTGCACAGAAGCCAAGAAGATTTTTGCACCAAACCCAATACTTATCGTCGAGTCTTAAGTTGTTGGCATAATGTTGCACAAGTTGGATTTGAGTCGTCTCGGATTTAAGTCAGGAATCGCCGCAAGGCAAAGTCGGTTGAGTGACACTAAGTTCACAAGTCTTGATTGGGTCAGTTGGGGATTAAAGTAGTAAGGGCCGCGAGACTGCGATATGGTTAAGTCATACCAAGTTGCGAGGCACGAGCTCATTATGGACATAAGCACGGTCATATGGAAATTGGGTACTATCGCGTAGTTGAGTCTCTGATTATGGACTGAAAGGCAAGAACGACTTGATAGGTTAACGTTGTCGGTACGAGAAGGTCTAGAGGCAAAGTACGAGTTGACATTGTTGTAGCAAGCACGAAATGGTCTAGAGACACAAATAGGCCAAGGAGTCAGTCCTAAAACTGATCCTAAGACAAGAGTAGAAAAACAATCAAAAGGGTTATATTGCACAAAGTAAATGAACGTGTCGGATTTGTATGGGTGGGCGAGGAGCTCATTCTACCAGTACAGTTGAGTACTGACACCCACACAGTGTTCATGTACAGGAACAGGTAGAAACTCGTGGCGCGAAGCTCGCTTGGATGAGACAAGGCACAGAGTTCCTTGTCGATTCAAAGCGTACGACCGCTTCGAGTCAGGACTTATACGGGACATAATGTATGGGCACCGCCTTCCGAAGCATCCGCTGGCTCAAGGCTTGTATTGAGAGATGAGAGAGAGCTGAATGACTTGCAATGTAAAAAGAGTGAGCTT
This sequence comes from Iris pallida, assembly GCA_029216955.1. Taxonomy (NCBI): domain Eukaryota; kingdom Viridiplantae; phylum Streptophyta; class Magnoliopsida; order Asparagales; family Iridaceae; genus Iris; species Iris pallida. Next base: position 2,123,273 of record JANAVB010005397.1, on the reverse strand, counting down.
GAGTGATTATAATCTTGGCCTTGCACCCATTGTAATCCTTGTTTTAATATTAATAAAATATATCTTTTGAATGACTTGTGTTTTGTTCTAAATTTCTACTACTATTATTCAATGTCTCTACTTGGGACTTCTATGCGGCGACCCCGTCGTAGCTGCTGTAATCAGCCGTTATGGAACCTGCCTTGCACGAGCATAATCTAAGCTCGTGCGACATCACACCTTAGCGAGGATGATCGCTCCTACGGGAGCGGGGCGTGACAGCTATTATGTCTACCATCGAAACGGTCCCGTTGGTCGCCTGGGTCGCCGTTCGAGAAACTTTTATTTTACCTTGTACAAGTTGTCCAATGACCATGCAAGAGTCGACTCGAAATAACGTCTCACACAGTCATTTTACTGCTAGTGTTACCATCTCTTTCAGGGACAAGTTCAATACTTCTCACATCCGAGACCTCGCCTCGACGATCCATGGTCGCGAGCATTCACTACTAAAATCTGTTCAATTGGCGACACAAATTTAGCGACATTCACAAAATGTCACTAAATTGCCGACATTAGCAACGTATAGCTAAAATGTCGCTAAACATCGCTACTAGCGATAAAAATAGCGACGTGACAACGATGTATATTAGTTACATGAGTTAGTCGTCGCGAAACGTCGCTATGACGTCGCTAATAGCGACTAATTTAGCGACGTTAATAAGAACGTCTCTAAATTCTAATTAAATTAAATTTCCCCCGATTCATTTCCCTCCATCCATTTTACTCTCTCACTCTCTCCCTCCGGCGCTCTCACTCTCACTCTCTTCGACGCTCTCACTCTCTCCGGCGACTCTCTCTCTCTGCGACGACTCTCCTTCAGTACGTGACTCCCTCTCTCTCCTTCTATTTTTGCTGTTGTTTGTTGGAGGTGATGGTGGCTCGGACGGAGGGGCAGGGGGTGCGGGTGGTTGGGGGTGAGAAATGGTTGGAGCGGTGCGTGTCACGACCCGTACCCTAGAGTAAGGGCACGAGAAGTGGGTACGTCCAGCCTACGCCGCAGTGTCGACGGTAGAACGCTGTCCTAAGTCACAACATCTAACAATATAATGCTAACAGTTTATACTCCCCGAATGGGGGTGACATAGCAGAATGTAAACTCAATCACAACTAAGGAAGAAGAAGCACGATATGATATAGAACTCAAAGAAAATACAGATGATCAGAAGAGTCTAAGATAACATCTCAGCAAATATCCAAAATACAAGTCTCAACTACTGAATATAAAAGAATATATACAACCTATATCTCAAAGACAGAAATAAAGTCTAACTAAACTAGTCCCAGGACAACATGAGTAAGATAAAGCCTAACTAAGCTAGACTAGGCAATATGGGTGATGTCATCAGCTAGAGCTGGGTCCTCCTGAGAGTCCAGCTCATTAGTGTCGTCTACGGCTGCCCCGTAGAAGGTATCCACACAGGCCTCCTTCTCGTCCTCTGTAATATTTTCAACAGGTCCAGTCAGGACAGGAGCGAGCACAATACATCTCAATAGATCATAGCAGGTTAGAAAATATAATCATGCAGTAAAGTAAGATACATGAACTGAAGAAATACAGTATGTAAACAGAGAGAGAACTGTAATAGAAATATCTACTATACAATAGAGAACTAACAGTGGCTAATGAGTCGGAGTACAATATAGATATGTAAATGGCATAGGAGATTCTGATGCTACACTATGAAAAGATTCTGATGCTATACTACTTGGATAATATTCACATGTCTACTTCTACTCCCCTGTACCCCCAATCAATACACAAGGATCCAGCCAGGTTATGTTATGATTCCATGCAATAGCCCACTAGGGGTGATACATGGTAGTCCCATAAATGGGTGATTCTGGGAATGCCCATAAATAAGAGATTCTAGGAGACTCTGTGATCATGAGAGTACATGTCACAAGTGATCAATGAACTATGAAGCAAAGTGATACACAATGTAAGTGAAACGCACAGAACATGTAGTATCCTATGCTCCCTGAGAGGATAACATATCAAGAAGGGATCCATATAGTACTAATCCGTGTGACCAACATGACAGTATCAAGTAAAGTCATTTAAAGCAGGAAAAGAATTCTAAACAGGATATAAAATGATCAGAGAATGTACTCGCCTATATCCTGAGTATCTGAAGAATATCTACTGTCCAAGGAGTGGTGTTTGTCTCCTATAGAACAGTACAAGTCACCATAAGTCTAAAATGATATAACAGACTGCTACAATGCATCTACATGAAGTTTGGGAGTCAAACTGGACTAAAGTCAACTCTTGGTCAACTCTAGTCAACTAGATGTTTGCAAAAACAAAAGTATAAAACTTTATTGATACAAACTGTAATAAAGATTACAAGAATTCTGGGAAAATTACAACTATAGGAATCCAATCTTGATGACGATTGCTTTATCCTTTAGACGATGTGAACTGTGAAGACGAAGCCTTTGAAGTTGAAAACAACTCTGGAAACTGAAGGCAAAAGCCTCTGAAGTTGAAGACAAAAGTCTCGGAAGAATGCAGCAGCACTTTGGCAAGAACTCCTGAACTCTCTGATTTTTGATCTCTGATCTTGATCCCCCTTGAAATGAAGACTTGAAACTCTATTTATAGAGTTCTAGAAATAACTAACTTTCAGTTATTTTGGGACTGCGTAGGATGATTTGTGCAGCATTGGTTTGTGCAGCATTGATTTGCGCAGACAGTTACTGGATTGTGGGCCAACTATCATGGACACATGGCATCATTTGATAGAAATGCGCATGATCGTGCATAAACAGTTGCCACGTAATGAGCAATCGATGGCATGAATACCACGTGTAACTTATCAGTTATATTGATGGAGTGCGCAGAGTTGAATTGCGCATACATGGTTTGTGCAGACTCAAACTGCGCAGGATTGGTTTGCGCTGCCAGCTGTCAGCCGCCCTCGAGCACTGTGCGGCACAGGAAATGAACAGACTCCTTGTTATCCGCGCTGTCAGTTGTCAGAAAAAATTTGATTTGATTTGGTAATGATGACTTCTGCCACGTCAGTCTGCGCAGTTGGAAGTGTGCGCAAAGCAGTATGCGCAATCTATTGTCTGCACAATTCATCCAAATGATGGGTTTCTTGATTTCTTGACTTTGTTGATTGATGCAACTTGATTTTTTAGGACCTACAAGACCCCCTTCAAAATTTTCGAAAGTTGATTTGATTCAAAGTTTCGAAATACTTTGAATTTTTGAATTTTGAATCAAGTTGCGCATGATGATGAGCTGTCTGCGCAAAGTGAAGTGCCCCCAAATTTTAGGCGTAATCCAAGGCAGCCATTTCGTATTTTCAAAGGCTATAAATAGCCATCCTTTCATTTTCAATTCTTTACTTTACAATCTCGAAAAATCTCCTCTGAGCCCTTACTGTCTTCCAACTCCAACGACTTGCCATGGCGCCCCGACGATCTAATGCTGCCGCCGCCGCCGCGAAGGGAAAAGCTCCAGCCGAGTCATCTGACAGAGTTGCACGGCGAGCATCTCGACATGAGTCCGCGTACCCCGCTCTGATAGGTAGTTAAACCGATCGAAAAAACCCCCTTTTTAGGGTGTTTCGACTTCCTCCGATCTTCGAAACTCACCTCTTTTTAGAGATGAGTTCAAATTGTGCCACCCTTTTTAGGGTTTTTGGTTGCATAAACAGTCAGTCTTCATTTTTATGAAGGCTGTAATCCTGCGCAATCTATCGAATTGTGCTGACAGAAAGTCACCGCAATCGATTGATTTGCGCTGGATGTCAGCGCAATCGATTGGTTTGCGCACCCTGATGAGATGCGCAAACTGATATTGCGCAATCTATGTCAGCGCAATCTGAGGATTGTGTACTCTACTGTTTTGTTTGTCTGAAAAATAGAGTCTTTGACTTGTACTGATCTTCATCTGTTTTTGATGCAGTTGAAACTAATGAAGATCCAAACTATGAACATTTTGTGGGAACCCTTTCAGAGTCTGAGTATAAAGAAGATCTGTCTCACGTTCATTATCCTCAGTACGATCTGTCGGCTTCTCGTCAGGTAATATTGATTTCCCAGGACAACGAAACTTTAATGTGTCTGATGAATGGACAGCCTCTGGAATCAGCAGATGCTATTATCCACAAGAAACCCTTATTCTTGTTTGGTGACGCCTTTGAAAAAGTCTCCCAGCCTAGGCCAAGGATGGAGGAGATGGTAGTCCACCGGAAAGATAGATCATTCTTCATTCCTGACATTTCTCGCTGCCTCCCTTTGTCGCGGTATGCTCATGCGAGTTACCCAAGGAAGATGGAGTGGAACATCACCCTTCTCCAGGATGCTCGTGCAGGGAAGATCTTTGTAAAGAAGGTTAACGGGAAAGATATGTTTTACAGCTCTTCTGACAGATACAGTGTTATGTTGAGAGGTTTGAGACCCGGCTGCATTCCACCGGAGAACTCCTCTATGCTGATGCCCGTCAGAACCCCTATATTCGCAAATGAATTTGCGAAGGAAGAAGGAAAATACCCTGAACAGGATATCAGAATGACTGGATTAGTGAATCCAGATTACAAGCGATGGAATTGTATTACAAATTGGGTTCTGACAGCCTTTCAAGACAAACTCCAACAGATTAACCTGTTTCAAGCAGTGCATGCCACTGTATACGGCTTTGCTCCTAACCCTCATATGTTTTTGGCCTTGGCTGAGCGATACAATTACAGGACAGGAACCTTCATGACCCCGAGTGGAGAGATGGGGTTTGCACTCCACGAGATGAAGTACATCTCATACTTGCCCATGGCGGATGCTCCGTATGAGGAGTTTGTTCCCACAAATGACGAGTTAGAGAAACTCAGAAAAGAAAATGCAGAAATGGTAGCAGTGTTTGAGGAACTGCTACGCCATTACAAGATTTGCTCTTTGTACTATAAGAGTGCTACGGCCAACACTTGCTATTCTTCGAAGTGGCTGCCATACTTGTTCTTAAATCATATTGAAGAGCAGAAAACCAAGGAAAATGACAAATGTTACCCTAATTCTTTCAAACCCTTAAGTAACACGGAAGTCATGAAGATGATGGAAGAAAGTAAACATTATGATAAGGAAATGAAGGATGATTATCAATGTCCACCTTTAAAGAAAGGTGACATTTTGGAGAGTTTTTTGAGAATGGGTTACAGACCCATGTCCAAAGAAGCCCAGTTAGCAGGGTTTCTGACACACTGGCTCAGACGATTCGTGGTCCCGGGATCTAGTGCAGTGGACCGTTTCCATCACGGTGTACTTTTTGCTGCCGTCAAGCTAGTCTTCGGTTATAAGGTTGATTTGTTATCAGCAATGACCTGCAGATTGAATGCGAGTCTTCGTTTGTATGTTGACTTGATGCTGAAGGCAAAGGGAGAGAAAGAATTCCCCCGTCTTGAACTACCGTACACTTATCTCTTTGGATGGTTACTCCTCCACTATCCAACTTTAATAGACCCTGGTATGGGACCAGTAGATGGCAGCTTCTTGCGCAGATATTCTCAGGGTAAATGGAAGTACACCTCTCTGAGTGAGTACAGATTTGTTTTAAATTTGAACAGAGGATGGAACTTCTGTTGCGCCCCTCTCCCTGCCGGTCATGACCAGATGCCACCAAACATGGTAGATTCAAAGCTGCAGTCCTTAAACCGTGTGGCCTTTGAATGGTTGAAGACAATTCGACCATCTCATTTAGTATACCGCTTTGAAGAAGAATGCTTTTTGGAACCATACCTCCCTAGCCGGTTTGCCCGGCAGTTTGGATATGACCAATTCTATGTAGGGAATGCAATCACCTGCCTTCAGGACAAGGGTTTCTTGATTGACGGGGCCCAAGCTTGGGCCTACTACAATGCCCGTGACACAAAGGCTACCTTCTCGATGCCACCAAAGAGCACTCCTCAAGGGCCTCGGATGCTCTTCACATACTCGGTATTTTACACATCTGCAAATACTTTTGCCGAGAACTTTAATCTCGCCGATAGTTTTGCTTCTACGACAAGATTGAGGAAAGGGAGGATAGCTTTATCAATCCCTGCCAATGATGAGGCGAACGAGCCGGCGGATGCACCTCTAGAAACTTCGAGAGAAATGATGTTCCAACAAGAGGTAAACGCAGCAATGCGTATCTCTCTGAGAGTGGGAAAGTCTCCTGCCAAGAAAAGAAGAAGAGAGGAGCCTCCTGCTCCTGCAGCAAAGAAGAAATTGGTCTTGGAGCATTCTTCTGATAAAGTTACTACAAGATCCCAATCTCGGCAGCTAGCCGAGACAAATCAGGAAGCTGCTACTACACCAACTTCTGTACAGAAACAAACAGCACCAATAGATGTAGAGAGTCCTGATAGACCTCTACATAGAAAGAAGAAGAAGAAGTTGGTCACCAGAAGAAATTTAGAAGCCTCTTCTTCCAAACAACTCCTAACTTCAGTAGATGCTGCAGTAGGACTTATAATGCCATCTCCCACACCTGTTTCTGAATCAGGGAGTAAAACCCTTGAAGAGACTGAACAGAGGGGAGATCTTGACCCCAGAACTGAAGTTGAAACACTCAGAGAAAACATCATTGAAGAGGAGCTAAATATTACACGACCTCTTTCACCTGTTGCGGAGACGACTCAGCTTCCTCCTACTCCTAAGACTCTTCGTGAAGAAGAAGAGCGTGAAATGATCAGAGCTTTAGAAGATTGTTATAGCCTGCAGGAGGATCAAACCGCAACTGACAGTGGGAATGCAGCCCAAGAAGAAGAAGAAGATAAGGATGAAGAAAGCTCTTCGTCTGGAAATGTTGATGAGTATATACAGAATCCTGAAAGGGACAACGAAGAACACATATCTCTTGATACCGCCGATGATGCTTCGGATCCTAAAAAGGATATTGAAGTAGAGGCGTCCGTAGAAAAGGTTGTTAACCCTGATGAAGACGTCGAGATAGAAATATCTCCTGAAGAAGCAGCTGGTGAAGATGTTCAGCAAGAGAATCCCGCCACCGAACCCCAAGGTATAAAACGAGATTTAACAATCTTCTTTCTTTAAAATAGATTGATATCTAATATCTTCATTTGTAGTTCTTGCAGATCTTGATACTCTACCAACACCTCTAATGGACCTGGCTATGGTGCCTATTCCGACGGTGGTTGTTAGTAGTAGCCATCACTTATCTTGCGGTTCTGAAGCGGGTAGCAGCCAAGCTGTCGCAATTGAAGCTACTTCTGTTCAACGGGAGTCTATTCCAGCAGGAGATGCAGTTGTTGTTAGATCAAATCAAGGTAAGACTGTTTTTATTTGATCTTTTTATTTATTAGCAAATTAGTAAAATAATAATTTTACTTTTTGTAGAAGAACAAACAGGAGGAGCAGCTAGCTCCACTCTGGCTCCTTTGTTTAAAGAGCCCATCATTCAGCAGCAAAGGATTGAGCAACCGACTACCCCATCCTCAACAGGGGTAGCTTCGACTCCTGGAACTATAGTCATCAATCAGCAAGTTGTACAATCATTTACCAAATGCTTTTTTGAATCATTGGGATCTTTTGCTCATAAGATGATAGAGAAGGAAGGAGCTGACTTTATTATGGTTAGGAAGCCAACTTCTTTTTTAATAAGAGCCATAAGGGATCAAGGAGATGAGGCTCAAGCCATTCTTCTTGAACATATATTGGATGAGTTGGAAGTATCCATAAAGAAATATAAGGAGCTCAAGAAAAAGAATATAGACACTCTGGTGCAAGCTGAATATGAGCGACTAGCCCAAGAAGCTGATATTGAAAGGATAAACCTTCAGAACCTTTTAGAAGCTCATTCTGCAAAGTCAGCTGAATTCAACTCAAAGATAGAATCAGTTACTTTGGCAGCTGAGAACAAAGGACAGAGGCTTACTGGATTGAAAGCAGAAATTATTCGCCTTCAGAAGGAATTTGAAGAAGAAACTGCCAATCAACGACTTATGATTGAACAACTCAATGCCCTAATTCAGGAGAAAAATGAGTATGAAGAGACTCATAGTGCTGAAATTACCCGCAGGACAATAGATATGCCTGTTTTTGATGAAGAAAAAGGGATGGAAGAAGCAAGAATGAGAGTAACAACTAGTCACGAAGAAGAGTTGCAGACCTTGAAGCAACAGATCAACAATTTGATTGTTCCTCCCTCTTAATTGAAACTCTTTTGTATCTTTGTTTTTGTTGCTGTGGAAGCATTTTTGTACTGTCTTATATTCTGATTAAATAAAAGACATTTTGTTGTGATTCCATTATTTATTGCTTATTTTATTCAGATATAAATAATAGAGATAGAAAATATATTCAGAGGTGCAAGACATGATATATTTCTTGATGATTTTATAGAAAATAATTATATTCATTATATGTACTCAGAGGTAATATGGACGTGGCAGAATATATTGAGTATAATTATTTTGATTTGACAACTTAATCAAAAACGACAAGTTGCTGATGTAAATAATGAACGATGATGAATCGTCAATGTTTGTGAGATGAATGAACGGGAAGACCGTCAAATAATAGATGACAATGAACGGGTGAACCGTCAAGTGGTGATTAATGAATGGATGAACCGTTAAATGGAAATGAACGGATAACCCATCAGATGATGTTGAATGAACGGGTGAACCGTCGGGTAGTAATGAACGGATGAACCGTCGGATGAATGTGATAAATGAACGGATGAACCGTCAGAAGTTAATGAACGATGAACCGTCTAATGAATGTAATAAATGAACGGATGAACCGTCGTTTCATTATTTGAGGAACTTCTGTCTATAAATATAGCAGAAATCTGACAGGAATAAACACTTCTGCTCTTCAACATAAAAATGTCGTCCGGAGAAGCATCTAAGAAGGCCGAAATCGCCTCGAAGGTTGAAAAGGGCACTGAAGAACGCCCTGCCGATCCAATCCAGCCGAAGGAGGCAAAAGCGGGCGAAGGTCCATCTGCACCTCAGCCACCACGAGACATTTTGGACTTCCTGCTCGAACCAGAAAAGACTAAAGAAGAAGAAGCCATGAGGATGGCCGCCTGCAAGTTTCTTGTAGGATCTAGCAAGGAGGTTCTCGGCTCTTTTGCTGACCGTATTTTTGAGAAGGACGGCAGTGGCCCTCGTCCAAATGTAGAAAAGGATGATAGTAACCTTTGATATGTACTATCATATAATGAAATAAAATTTGAATTTTATTTATGAACTTGATTCTGTCTGATAATTTACAAATATTTACATTTATACATAATACTTCTTTAAGAATTTGCCATTGATAGGCATCATAGCAATTCGACCATCAAGTTCTGAAAGTTGATAAGCTCCGTTTGAGAAGACTTTGCTCACTACATAGGGACCTTCCCATTTCGTATCGAATTTCCCTTTGCTCATATGAGTCATAGTCATAGGACGTCTGACCGTTAGAACAAGTTCTCCTTGCTGAAAGGCTCTGACCTTCACTTTACGATTAAATGTCTTTGAGATGCGGGGTTGGTATAACTCAATATGCTGTTGAGCCATTAACCGCTTTTCATCCAATGCTTCCAACTCTTGAAGTCGAAGAAGGTCATTATTTTCTGTGGTAAGATCATTGGCAATAGCAATCCTTAAAGAAGGAATTTGTAACTCCAAAGGAAGGACAGCTTCACAGCCATACACCAAAGAGAAAGGTGTAAAGCCTGTGGGATTGCGGACTGTAGTTCGATAGGCCCAAAGACATTCGCCAAGTTTCTTGCTCCAATTTCGTTTGTTAGTGGATACAAACTTCTTAAGGAGCTTAATAATGGTTTTGTTAAAGGCTTCAGCTAAACCATTAGCGGCAGGATTATACGCCGTCGAAGCAACATTGTTAATCCGATGATCATCGCAGAATCTAGTGAACTTCTGACTAATGAATTGAGGTCCATTGTCATGAATGATTCTGCGAGGTACACCGAATCTATATATGACATGGTGTTTAACAAAATTGATGACACTGCTAGTCTTGACTTCGGCCAGAGGTATAGATTTGACAATATGAACCGATGTCCTCTAGAAGAAGGAGGATTAATAGGACCTATAATGTCCATACCCCAAGCTTCAAAAGGCCATGAAGCAGCAGTCGGGTGTAAAAATTCCGAGGGTTGATGAATGAAGTCTGCATGGATTTGACAAGCACGACATTTCCTTGCATATTCAATGGCATCTGATACCATAGAGGGCCAAATAACCCATACGTCTAAGCGATCCTGTAATTTAGGACCAGGTTGATTGACCCACAGACGCCATCATGAGCTTCACGCAACACTTGTTTGGCTTCATCACCAGCTAAACAGCGTAGAAGAAGACCATCATAAGTTCGCCGCTAGAGTGCTTTGGTGGTTTTGTAGTAAAATCGTAGAGATCGACGTCGAACGCTTGTAGCCTCCTTAGGATCTTCAAGGAGTATGTCATGTAATACGAAATCGATAAAAGGAGTTCTCTAATCATCATCATAACTTCGACTTCAGCAAGATGCTAAATTCAATATACGATTGTTCTCAATACAGAACAGTTCTCGGTTAGAAATAACCACCACCTGATGCCTTTTGCAGGGATGGCTAAGACAGCTGCAAGATTGGCCAAAGCATCGGCTTCAGTATTGCAAGCTCGTCGAACATAGTC
>JANAVB010005397.1:2085640-2103430 GCA_029216955.1 Iris pallida | reverse complement strand
CTCGTAGTATATGTATGTATATGTAGTATGTAGTATATTCGTTTTAGTTTTGAAGTTTATTCATATTTGCATATATCTAGAAATGGCTATATCTATGTATCTGCTAGACCGTTCGTGGATGTACAACCGCATTCGAGATGGCAGATGGGTGCGAGATGAATACATCGTCAGAGTAGAACTATTCCTCCATTTCTCGGAGGCGTTTCCTCAATCCATGGACGACATGGACATTAAGTGTCCGTGTGCAAAATGTAGGAACATGAAGTTTCAACCAGAATTGGATATGACGTATCACTTATACATAAAGGGTTTTCTTCCGAATTACTACCAATGGACCGCACACGGAGAGCTTGTACCTTTAGCATTCCAAGCGGAGCCTTATTGTCACGACCCGCACCCGCTTTTCGGATACGAGACGTGTCCAAGCCAGCCTACGCCGAAGAGTCGGCGGTAGAACGCTGTCAAGCCCGCAAGAAATAAATGCTCAAAATAAAACAATTGCTGCTCATTCACATTTCTAAATTTTTGTCAACGTTTACAACATTTATAATTAAAGAAAATACAAGATTTTACAATTAATGAAGTTGATACAATTGCTTTCTATTTCTAGGTTGATCTCAGCATACCCAAGTCTTTCCCAAGCTAAGAGTGATCGCGGCTAAACCTGAAAAATGTTGGTTTTTAGTCAGGAATGGAACAAGTACACTAATCGACGGCAATGCAAAGACACAATAGAATCGACAAGACATGAAAATAACATATGAGATATGAAAACTGGAAGATAACTGATGACATAGCACGATAGAGAAGTAAACAAGGAAAAACTAATAAAAGACATCTATCTAGGTGGTGTGAAATATCTATTTCGACATATGAATGGCTAGGGGGTAAATACGGCTCACTGCACGTGTCGTGTGCAGCTGCTATCATTCACGAAAGATACGGGGGATAGTTCTGGGTAGTCCATATGTCTACTAAGATATTTCCCCTCCCGGCTACTCCGTGTGACGAGCGTGTCAACAAGCAGTAAGATATATATATAGACATGAAATGAAAAGACTGCTATGAATCGAAAGCAATCAGAAAGTGCACTTGCCTGAGGTCCTTAGCTGGAGAAACCAATAATACTATACCACTCAATGAGCCACAATCAGTCAACACATGTAGAAGTCTCTGAATGCTGAAATAAATATTACCAACGTTCTCAGAATAGTCAAATTAGCTAGGATTGCCTGTCCTTAAGTCCAATTCCGGACACATGGGCAAAATGGTAATTTTGGGCAAAAATGATATCCGTCGTTGGACCTGCTTTGCACCGAAAAGCGTGTCAGAGTCAACAGTCTCTAAAATCATCAAACTATATGTCTATGGTTCCAGTTTTTCGATACGAACCCAACCGTATGTCCAGAGTTGGATTCCGGTGGACCATCCACAAAATTGCCCGTTGAGTGGGACCATGGGGCCCGCAAAACAACGTACGATTCAACTATCTCAGAATTGGACCAAACTTGGCAAATAGGACCAGAAAAATGATACAGTCCAGCTGGAACAAGTTTCGTCTCGATCTGACGAGCGTGCACAAAGTAATTGGGAAATTTGCACAGAGGCCGATACGGTGAATTTCGACGGATACGCATCAAATTCGTCGCGCATACGCGACCAATTTGAATTCCGTCAAAGCCCAGACGACCACAAAACCATTATGCAGCTTTTGATGCTTTCGGTTCGCGACCACGACGCCCGGATTGGTGGGACGTACGTCGTGTGGATTAATTTTTCTAAGATTTAATATTTTTGAAAACAGATTTTTAATGATTTTTGAATTCGAATATCTTTGTATATACTTGATAAAATCTGGATCTACCATATAGGTTTTAATCTCGTATAGGTTGTGCACAATCCTATTCAGGTGGATTTTTGAAAAGGTTATTGGGTTAATGAGGATTCGTCCGCAAACAGGAGTACTTCGACTACTTAATGTCCTGTTTCGAACAGGTTTTCGGTTCGACTTTGGGTCGATATATCGTGCAATCTAGGGCGTATAACTTTAAGCTAATAGAAGATGATCGAAGTCTTATATGTCGTGTGCGTACCTGCGAAGACGACACGCAAAACGATCACTTCACGGTCGAGAACGACGCCATCAAAACCATGCGTCTGCTGTTACCGCTGCTGTCATCGGCTTGTACAGCTCCGCGCGCGCGCACGAGCCGGTTGACGGTGGCCTACGGCGGTGGAGCGTGCGGTCGAGGCCCCCTATGGGTGCGCAGGGTGGTGGCGGCGTCAGCTAGGGTGGTTAGGGTTTGAAGTTTCGATGAAATCCTCTCTCTCGTTATACACTGCTAACTCTCTACTCGCGTAAGTATATAGTCGGGTTTACTATTAGCCCGAGAAGCTGGGGACTCAGCTGGCCTACTGGGGCTCGGGTGCGGGGCTTGGCCTGAGCCCCGCTCGGCTGGGGAGCTTAGGGCTGGGCCTGGGCCTCTTAATATATTTTTTCTATTTATTATAAGCATATATATATAAATATATATATATATATATAATATATATATACATATATATATATATATATATATATATATATATATATATATATATATATATATATATAAACTCCTATACATATACATATATCTATATATGTATATTTACACATATAACAAAATTAATATCTATATACGCGTACACACATATTTTTATATACACTTATATATACACACGTATATTTATTTAAACACACACGTATACGTATATTTATATTTATATATACACACACGTATATTTAATATATATATATGTATATTAATACACACACAAACATACATATATATATATAAATATGGGAGTCGAGCACCTCTCCGCCGGAGCTCCCTGTGGTCGACCCCCCGCCCCCCTCGTAGGCCTCTCCCTCCCTCCCCGAGGTCGTGGTCGAGCTCCCCTTGCCCCCGGTGGTCGTGTCCCCTTCCCCTTCCTCCGTCGACCGCTCGGGGGGGTGTATGGGCACCCCCCTCCCGTCGGCTCCCCCCAACCCCCTCCCTCTCCGGGCTCCTCCTTCCTGGAGTCGAGCATCCCTCCGCCGGAGCACCCCCCTCCCCTTCGTCTGGCTCGCTCCCCCCGGATGCCGAGCATCCCTTCTCCGCGAGTGGAGGAGTATGGGCTTCCCTCCTGTCGCAGTGGCTCCCCTCCGCCGTCCCCGCCTTGACCCCTCCGGGTGCTCCCCTTCGCGTTGTCCTCGCCGAGGTCGTCTTCTTCCTCCCTGGAGCCCCCTCGCCTGGCCGTCTCACCTCGGCGACGCTCTCTTCCCCCCTCTCGCTGGTTCGCAGCAGCCTTGCTCGCCGCTCCCTGCTGGGCTCTTTGGCTCACCCTGCGGACGGGTTCCCCTTCAGCAGCGGCCTCGCCCCCTTCGCCTCCGCCGTGTCCCCCGCCGGCGTGCGCACGGCAACCAGGCTATCCGCCCCCGCCCCAGGAGCTTCCCCCTCCGCGGATCAGTGCCCTTGGTCATCGGACCGCCTGTCGCGGCTCCCGTCGCCCCCCGACGACGCTTCTCCATCCCTCCGGCTTTCGGGTGCGGGTCTCGATGTCCCCCTCGGGACCAGGGCTTGGCACGTCCCACCTCCCCCATTGGGCCCCGTGCTGGCCTGTCGGGAGCGTATCGGGCTGGGTGCCCACGTGCCCCCCCTGTGTTGTAGTTCTGTGTTGTTTCCTGTTTCAATATATTCTCCTTTGTTAAAAAAAAAAAAAAATATATATATATATATATATATATATATATATATATATATATATATATCAATTAATAAATTATAAAAACATATATATCTATATCTATATCTATATATATACCTCCATAACTCACATAAATTCTGCTAGCATTTATTCTTAGTGTAGAGACTATCTATATAATTAGGAACACATATATTATCATATTTATTTGACGCCAATATTATAACCAATAATATTATATTACAAAATAATATTCTCAATAAACCAATAATGGTATATAAAATATATATATATATATATATATATATGTATATATATATATATATATATATATATATATATATATATATATATATATATATATATATATATATATATATATCATTTAATTAGAGTAATTAATAACAATAAAAATTTCAAAACTTCCGGGAAGGGGAGCTACACTTATGTGGAGCCTTATGTGGAGCCTTATGTTGAGTCTTATGTGGAGCCTTATATGAATGTCCACAACCGAACTGGTGTCAACAATGAGTACGTGAACATGGTCTTCGACGCTGTGTAGTGCCCCGCTCCTCGCGGTCCACTATGTAATACCTACGGCTTGTTGACTCAGTCTTGAACTGAGTATTTGGGGAAATCCTTGCCGGTATCGATTGATCACGGATGAAATGCAATGAACCTTTCCAATTGATGGATTGGCTTCTATTGAAATAAATCTAAGAGTTTTGCTGAATGTTTTCTCTCGCTTCTTGGTTTTGTTGAATGCGTTTTCGTATTGGTTTTCGATGATTGGTTTTTATTGTTCGCTTTCATCGCATTTCGCATTCATTCCGAATCATGAGAGAAAGAGACGAAGTATGCTAATCAACTGTTGGTGCCAATGTAGGCCGCATGAATTGTTCGTGAATGGCGCGTAAAGTCCCTCCTTCTCTCGACTAAGATTCATCTCGGTGAGTGGTTCAATCGAACAAACATTGATCTGTACGCCTAATAAAATGATATCTAGTCCACTCTGTTGCCTTGTCCCAATGATCAACGATACCACATCCACAAAAGATAAGAGAAGATAATTGAGTTGAATCAAATGTAAGAATATGTGTTGCTATTCGATCCTGCTCTATAAGAATGATCATCTGCTTGTCAATAGTATGCCTCCAATGTAGACACGTACAGACGAACTTGTATGTGTTGAGATGAATCTGAAGGCACGAAACAAACGTGTCGTATATCTGTGCATAAGTCCAAGTGTGTCTCATCTGATAGAACGGCTAGAGCATGCATTTGGTCTCGGACAACTTGTATACAAGGAAACATTTGTCTCTCGGGTGGTATCTGTGGGCACCTGGAACCGCTCGTCCTAGGAGAGATTAGGGCCTCCATGTGAAAATGGGAGTCGATCTGAGTCTTTAGCGACGAGCTGAACCAAAGAGTCACAGCGGCTAATCATGAGGATAACCCATGGACCAACATGTAGAATAGTCCACCTGCATGACCCGAATGACAACTTCAATATCTGCAAGAATGAACATGAATTACTCGTTATGCAAATTGTGCTAACATGTTTTATGTAGGGATGACTGCCGGCGTTGGTAAGTTGCTTATGATATATTTCTACTATCATGTTCTTATGAATTGTTAAAAAGAACCTAGTCAAGTAGAACGATCACTAGTAAATGTTAGCTCAACACATTGATTTAGTATAGAGATTTGCGAGTTCGGCCAAAAGCCGCTCGCCAGTACATGATGTGTGCTGACCCACGTTGTGGGCATCCTTTTCAGAAAGCAAAAGGGGACAGGGGGATTTCAAATGAGGCACAGAAGCTCGTCTAGCCCAGTAGAGCTCGTGGATCGCCTCGAAGTTTCAGTTTCATTCCAGTCAAGTTTCAAGTTTCTTTTCCTTCTGAAGTTGTCTTTTATTTCCAGCATGTAATAGAGGGATATGATGTATGGGCATTGCGACTATTTTCAAAAGAGAGTTTCAAAGAGAATCATGTAGCCAAAATATAAGGCACTCTGAGTTTGCAAAGCTTTGTACTTATATTCCTATCAAGTTATCAATAAAAGAAGTATTTCCATTTCAAATCTCTGTGTCCAATATTTGGTTTTCTGCAATGAATGGGTGCGTGCGTGTGTTTCGATTAACTAGTGGGTGCGTGCGTGTGTTTTTGCTTGACTAGTTATTTTTGTGTAGGTACATGGCCTTGTGCAAGCGCAACATAGGCTTGCATAGCAGTACGCCTTAGCGAGGACGATCGATCCCGCAGAAATCCAGGCAAGACGGACGACCCAAGCGGGATCGGGGCGTGACAAAGTGGTATCAGAGCACAGTTTTACGTCCTTGGCCTCTTGCAAATATCGTTTTCGAAAAAGTATATAAAGTATTTTGATGGTTTTCAAAAGAGTCCCGATTTTGAGTTATGAAAACCAATGCCCCAAACAATAAGCCCATAATATTTCATGAGACTGACAAAAGTTATACTCTTTTGTAGAGAAATGGCCCCAACTCGACCAGCTTCCTCGACAGATCCTATAGAACGGCTCATGACATTGTTGGAACTGCAAAGGCAGGACAATGAGGAACGTAATCAAATACAACAGTCCCAAATAGAGGCCCAGCAAAAACAGTTGGAGTCATTGACTCAAATTGTCACGGCGCTTGCGACAAATCGAGGTACTACCGCAGCGACTAAACCAACGGGAACGCCCGAGATTGAGCCCGTGGAGGGTGATGAGCCTCAGCCAGCGCAAAGGCACACTTCCTTTAGGCCAAAGGACTTCTTAGATACGAAACCTCCAGAATTTGAAGGCAGGACGTCACCCGACAAGGTAATGGACTGGATTGATAAAAGGGAGAGTCTGTTCGCATTCATAGGAGTTCCGAGTAGCAAGAAGGTAGTGTAGGTCCTAAAAAATCAAGTTGCACCCATCAACAAAGTCATGAAAATCAAGAAATACATCTTTTAAATAAAATTGCACAGAAGTCAGATTGCGCATCATCCAGATTGTGCAGACTGGACTGCGCACACTCTCAAGTGCGCAAGCTGACGTGGCCATGTCGTCATTACCTGACACAATCAAATCTTCTGACAACTGACAGCACAAAGAACGAGGAGACTGTTCATTTATTGCGCTATACAACGCTCGAGGACAGCTGTACATGCAGCGCAATCTACCAGACTGACTGTTGCGCCATCCAGCCCAGCGCAATCTGAAGTCAGCGCAATTCATGTGGTGCACTTCATCATGACAACTGACAAATGTACACGTGGCATTCATGCCATCAATTGCTCATTACGTGGCAACCGTCTGTACACGATCATGCGTATTTCAATCAAATGATGCCATGTGTCCAAGACAGTTGGCCCACGATCAGACAACTGCCTGTGCAGTCTAATATTGCACAATCCAGTGCATGCATAATCCAACTTGCGCCATCCAGAATAACTAAAAGTTAGTTATTTCCAGAACTCTATAAATAGAGTTTCAAGTCTTCATTCCAGGGGATCAGACATAAAGTTCAGAAATATCAGAGAGTTAAGGAGTTCTTGCCCAAGTGCTGCTGCATTCTTCCAAGGCTATCGCCTTCAAATTCAGAGGCTACCGTCTTCAAAGTTCACATCGTCCAAGGGAAAAAGAAATCGTCTTCTAGATTGGATTCCTATAGTTGTACTTTTCCAGAATTCTTGTAATCTTCTTTACAAAGTTTATTGAAATAAAGATCAACTTTTGTTTTTGCAAACAAAATGGCGACTCTGCTGGGGACGACTTTTTCCTCCGACGAGGAAGTGACAACTCAATGTGATGTTGCGTCAATCGGGAAGACGCAGAAGATGCTGGTTGTGAAGGTCAACCAGACGGCCTACGAAGCCAAGATCAACTCCAGGACCACTCCTCACACTGCAGCAACTTCTGCCACGAACAAAGTATGCCCAGTGTGGATCCCAAAGACTCCCGTGCAGTCTGTTGATCCTATCACCAAGACTGCTGCGCAGTCTGTTGATTCTGCCACCAAGACTGCTGCACAGTCTAAGGTCTCTGTTGCTAAGACTGTTGCACAGTCTGTTGTCTCTGCTGTTGCACAAACTACATCATATGCTGCTCTATCGAAGTACAAGACTCTTGTTTCTCTAGCGCAGTTTGCTACTACTTTGTCTGCGCAGTCCACTACTCCAGCAACCAGAGTGCTACTCAAGCACTCTGGCAACAAGGCTCCTACTGCGCAAACCAATATGGTTCAAGCCAGAAGACATCCTGCACAATCTGCCAGTGTGCCATCAACCCATGCGCAAACTGTGTCTGCGCCTTCCAGGAGAGACAGCCCTTTGGCTAATCTCTCCTCTTCTCATAAGGAGAAAAGCTCTGCTCCTCTCCAACACTCTGCTGCTCCTGCGTAATCCACTGTGGGTAGTCTTTTGGCTATTTCTCCTCCTCTCCAGAACAAAGGAAAAGGCCCTTTGGTCTTTTCTCAAACTTCCTCGTCCCATGACCTGGAAGACAACAGAGGGAAACGCTCTTTAGCTAACCCTTCTTTCAAAAACAAAGGAAAAGGTCCCTTGGTCTTTTCTTAATCTTCCTCGGTTTTTACCGTTGAAGATCAATCTGAATGTGCTTCGGCACCAGTCAGTACAAGAACCCTTTCTCACAAGGATTCTTCTTCTCTCCTTGCCAAAGGAAAGTGTACTGATCAGAGAGGAATTCTGCCTACTCCGGTAGCAGAGTTCCAAGATCTCCCAACTCTTAAGATCTCCCGTTCAAGACAGGGAAAATTACTGGTGTCTCAGACAGAAACCCCTGGGGGTGAGATTGCTGATCTAAGAACTTATCTCATCAGGCCAACTTCGGTGAAGCGTAAACAGCCAATGCTGAAGACCAATCAGTATCAGAAGCAAACTTTCAGGATCAAGAATCCGGACACCTATGCCAATGAAGTTAGCACTTCCCTATAAACTCAGGGAAAAAAACATTTGAAGAACCGGAACCATGCTCCGAATGTTATCAAAGAACACATCCCTCGAACTTTTTCTCGTCCCGTTGTGTTCCCGATCTCCGAGAACACCTCAAGCAAAAATGGGATAATATCTCAACATCCCCAGTGCAACCACTTGGACACCATTGCAATCACAAAGTGGTCATCAAGTGTTGTTGCCAGACAACAAAACGATCTGTCTTGGATCGTCTGAACTTTCCTAACTCTGAACCTATGTCGGAAGATAAAGACGAGATTTTGTACGCCTCCGTCAACATGACTTCTAGAGACACTTGGGGTAGGAAATGCTCCAAGCACGGCAAGCCTCGTAAGCCGAGTCAGCGGTATTTGGATCTACTCTAGGAATCTTCTGAAGGAGTATTCCAACATACCAGATCCCGAAGCCGAGATACAATCGGTCAAATGAATCTTCTAGATCCTTTCGAATGTCTCTTTTCTTCTCACTCAGTAGATGATTCTTTCTTCGACTACGATGCATACGGTAAAATCTAAGAACAGACAGTATCCTCCATTGTACCTAGAGAGGTGACAGCTTATGTTGTCAATGAAGACCCAGATGCTTCCAGTTCAGCTAGTCAAGAACAAAGAATAGCTGCACTAGAAGATAAGTTAAAGACCATGGCTGAGATGGTCGCAAGTATGCATTCCATCATTGTGGCCCAGTATACAGTCCCACTGACTATACCTCCTACAAATCCTGAAATCATGGCATCGTCGGTGCCTGTCAATGCAGGGCTGGGGGTAGTCTCTCTTCCAGTACCTCCTGTACAAATCCAAACTACACCCAGTCAATCAGGTGCTGGGGGTAGTGCTTATCATGTTGTCCCTCCTCCTAATACTGTGACTCAGCCTGCTCCTTCTACATCAGTAGAAGATGCCAATAAAGCTGTCAAGCTCTTGTGAACTCAATTCAAAGCTTTCAAGGAGAAAGACAACTTGCAAAGGTTAGGGATCAAGCAACCTTACCCAGTTGAATGGAAATAAGTCCCGTTTCCTCCGAAGTACAAAATCCCAACCATCTTGTTGTTTGATGGAAGCACTTCTCCCAGTCAATTCATTAACCATTTTGAGGTTATGACTGTCCAACTTCAACCAAATGACGCTCTTCTTACCAGAGTATTCGTTGGATGTTTAGCCGACGTAGCATACGATTGGTATAGAAGCTTGCCCGATGGTTGTACCACCTCCTTCTCTGGCTTAAAGTAAATCTTCTTGGAACGTTTTTACGAGGGGATCAACGACATGACTATGTCAGCCCTCAATAAAATTAAACAAAGACACAATGAAACTGCTGAGAGTTTCATTAAAAGGTTCCGCCGGAAAGCTTTGAAAATGCCTCATAGAACTCCGGCTGCTATCACCATAGACACCTGCAAGGCAAATTTGTTGCCTATCATCAGCATGTGGACAAGGTCTACTCAGTTCCAAGATTGGCCATCATTTATTGTCAACGCTAAAGCAGCTGAAGTTAGCGCCGACAAATTCAAGCAGCTAGGGGTACAAATGTCTAACCCCGACCGGGATGAACATCAAACATCGGGTGGTGGCAATCGCCAGAACAACCACAAAGGAAAAGAAACTTTGAACATCAATTTGAACAAAAACAAAGAATCCCTGGCAGTCAATGTAGCTCCTCCTACGTCCACTTCTACCCCTTCAGCACCTCCACCGAGAGAACCTCGTCCTAAAGTAGAATATTCCTTTGACGAGAATGATACTGCTAGCATCTTTGATTGCTTGATCAATAGCAATAAAATCCAACTTCCAGATCCAAAGAAACCTGATAAAGTCGGTACGACTGATCATCCCAAGTACTGCGTCTTATAGGAGCGTAAAAAGTGCTTCAAAGAAAGAGTTATCCCATTCATAAGTGATCGGTTTTTACACCAAGCAGAGCGGGTAATCTCTTTTACGCCCAAATCTAGGCTAATCATTTTTTGCCTAAGCAGGCTGATCATTTTACGCATGGGTCTACACCTATGATTTAACGCCAAGGACAGAGCAGCCTCTTTTACGCTGGACAAAGTTGTCAAATCTCGCATTTAATGCAAACTCTGACATGAAGATATTAACGATGGCATTTACCACAGAATTCAATGGAATTTGTCTTATACAAAGACCATTGTTGTTGTTTATGGGGATCGAGCTACTTTACGCTCACTATATGGTTTCTTTTACGTACGGACTTTTTCATGAGTTCTTACTCTCATAAAATAATGTGTGCGTAAAGTCTATTTGAGTCATTTTACGCTCAAGGTTATTCAATAACCACTTTACGTGGGAAACCTATGACAGAGCTATTTTACGCTCATCTTACTGTTTTACGCCCAGAGGATGTTGGAGCTATTTTTACGCCCTATTCTTTCTGGCCAGTTTGGAACGTGGTTTGCCTACATGGCCTTCATGCCACATATTTTGAAGAACGTGTGTACATGTATCCTATTCTTACTGAAATGATAGGACGCGTGTCAACGTATGCAAAGGATGACTCTGATCATGGGTGGCAGTTGTTAGCGTAAAGACAGACTTTGATGCTCTTTTACGCACAGAAGCCCCAGTCCATAAATAGACTCATTTTTCTCAAAGACAAAGGGGACAGAGAGAACAGGAGAGAATAGAGAGATCAGGACTTCGAGATTTTGATTCTCCGGAGCATTCTTCTTTAACTTTTCTTTCAGAACAGAGTGAAGCAAAGCAGGAAAGCATTCGGACTCGCCATCAGTGCCCAAGTGCGTCGATACCTTTCTGGTGACTTAGTTCTTCCAAGTTGTTCTACTTCAAGCAGTGATCTTCATCATCATCATATGGTCCAAGGAATAAAGTGATCCTTTACAAGATCAGACTTCCATAGCAATACTTTTCCAGAATCAAATTTGCACTTCTTGTACTTTTTCTCGTTTTATTTTCAAAATCCAACCTTTGTTTGGCAATTTTGTTAAGTGAAACACGTCTATCACAGGTTCATCAGGCATCCTACTCGAGCATGTTATGTGCTCAAAGGCAAATCTAAGAGCTGGTCAACGCTGGTGTTGTCACTCTGCAACAAGACGAGAAGACTGTTACCGCAAACATGGTCTCAGTTCAATTCGGCGATTTCCCGCCCCAGATGGTGCAGCACGGTGTCATTCCTATCCCCAAAGCTACTCTTGAGATCGAGAATCTCCCTCCTCTACGAAGTGAAGGTCTCGTCCCCTTGTCTCTTGACAATGGCGAGATTATGTGTATTCATCAGGATCTTGCTTCAGAGTTCGAACTTCCTTCTTCATCCAAGAAGAAAATTCGTTCCAAAGGCAAGACAAAGACTTGCAACATGGTATCGTTTGACCCCATAATCGACGAAGAAATCTTATTAGGTACCAGATCAGGGAAAGCCTATCTAAAGGATTACCCTGAAGCTCAAGAGAATTCTTCTGAGCCTGTTCCAGTGCAGCCTGCTTCTACTGAAGACATCCCTTCTGCATCCTCACCAGTTATAGTACCCATTCCTTCCAAGCCGACGGTCGCTGACAAAGGCAAACAACAAGTCCGCTTCGACAAACCGTTAAAGAAGTCATCTCCCTCAGGACTTAAAAAGCCTTATAATTTCGATATCTTGGCTCAACTAGCCAATACACCGGCCCGCCTGTCCATCTTCGAGCTCTTACGCATCTCCAAAGAGACTCGAGAAACTCTGAGCGAGGCTCTCATGCAAGCTGAAACTTGTCTAGCCCTTCTGAAGAAGCCGAAAGCAGAACCAGTCTCTTGCCTCCATTGCCATAGTGTGTTGGAGTTAATTCCAAATATAACTTTCACACAAGATGACATGCTGATGGAAGACAACAGGCACGACCGTCCTCTCTACTATACAGGATACGTTGACTCAATAAAAGTCGATCGTATTATGATAGATCCAGGGTCTGCTCTCAGCATTATGCCGAAAACAATGTTGGATGTGCTAAAGATCCCAGTGCATAGTCTCTCCAGTACGATCACCACCATCCTTGGGTTCAATCAAGGAAGGAGTGAACCTCTGGGCAAGATTCGCCTAAAACTCCAAATAGGCAATCGTTGCACAAAGGTGACCTTCTATATCATTGACAACCATGGTTGTTCTTATAATGCTTTGTTGGGAAGACCATTTCTGCATGAGCATAACATTGTTCCTTCAACTCTCCATCAATGTTTCAAATATGTTGATGACAATGGCGAGGTACAAAAGGAGGTTGCTGATCTCTATCCTTTCAAAGGCGTCGAAGCATACTGCAACGATGCTCATATGTGTAAGGATGAATTCATGAAGGTTGTCTTGGCTTTAGATACTGAAGAAGAGCAAGAAACAGTGCCTAATGACACCCTTATCATACCTGTCAAAGGGCGTGTTTCTCGTCCTCAATCCTCCAAACCACTGGCTATTCACTTGCCAGTCCATAAGCAATCAAATGATGACCATGATCAAAGGAAGCTCACCTTTTCTGAGCTACTTGTTATTTACTTACGTCGTAATAAGGAAAAAAGGCAGCTCACCTCTTCTGAGCCACTTGTTATTGATTTATCTCATAACAAGGAAAAAAAAGGAGCTCACCTCCTCTGAGCCGCTTGTTATCGACCTCCGTCGTAACAAAGCCAATCCTCCTCCACGTTCTTCTTCTCCCCCTCTTGTAATCAATCTGACCAAGCCTGCTAAGGCTAAAGGTCCTGCTGTAAATACAAATGTACAAATCAATAAAAAAGTATCTACTTTTCACTATACTGATGTCATTTATCATGCTAAATGCTATTTGGATATGTTAGATAGCTTTCAGTCATTTACAATGGGAGTTGTGCAATCTCTTCAAACAGAAGTCTCATTTGAACACCCAAAAGATTCATATCATATTGTTCCCGCTCGTAAGAACGGCGAAAGTCCAATACTTTTTAGTAAAGGACCGGAATAACAATTCAGCTATACGGATGATAGCAAAAGTAATGACACGGGACATCTTCAACTCCGTCGTTACAGTCAACAATCGAAAGACATCATCCGAAAGATGGGTTACGACTTCAAGAGCGGCCTCAACTATGGTAAAGGTAGAAGAACTCCTATCCGTACGGCTGTTCTGAAAGGAAAGTCAGAAATGTACTATAGCAAGACCAAAAGAGGTTTAGGATATGCTTCTCCTCTAGTGTTATCTCTAGCAATTTCCAAATCTGATAGTGAAGAACGCTCTAACTCTTCTGATTTCAGATCATGGGATTCTGACACTAGCATCGGTCAAGTCCATCGGCTGACTGTAACTTCTAACATGGTCTCCGTCGAACTTCCAGAAGGCTTTGACGAGGATGTTGAAGAAAGTCCTGAAACATATCCTTGGGCTCAACGGATGGATACCCAATGGGAACTCCGATTCGAACAAAGGGAACCTCCTACTGAAGATCAATTAGTTCAAGTTGATGTAGGAGAAAGTGGGTCACCTCGTCTAATATTCGTCAGCAAGAACCTTCCAGAGGTAGATAAACAAGAATTAATTCTTCTAATTAAAGAATACATTGATGTCTTTGCCTGGAGCTATGAAGACATGCCAGGTTTAGATCCCAAAGTTGCTACTCACAAATTGAACATCCTACCGAATGCAAAATTGGTCAAACAGCAACAACAGCGCTTTAAGCCAGAAATGATGGACGCAATCGATGAGGAAGTCAAGAAGCTCATCGCTTGTGGCTTTATTCGAGAAGAGCAACATCCTGATTGGGTAGCCAATGTCGTCCTAGTTCTAAAAAAAACCGACAAAGTTCAAGTCTGCATCGACTTTCGGGATCTTAATGAAGCATGTACAAAAGATGAATTTCCTCTCCCTATCACGGATGTCATGATCGACAACACCTGTGGATTCGAAAGAATATCTTTCATGGACGGATTCTCCGGATACAATCAGATTCGGATGAATACTGAATATGAAAAACATACTTCTTTCTGCACTTCTCGCGGAGTCTACTGCTATACTGTGATGCCATTTGGTCTCAAAAATGCTGGTGCAATATACAACGAGCCATGAATACCATATTTTGAGATTATCTACGCAAGACTGTCGAATGCTACGTTGACGATATAGCTGTCAAAAGTCGTCTAAAGGAAGATCACATCCAAGACTTGAGAACGATCTTTAATCTTATGCGCCAACATCAACTCAAAATGAATCCCACCAAGTCATTCTTGGGTGTCTCTAGTGGCAAATTTCTCGACTTCGTCATTACCTCTAAGGGTATACACGTGGATCCCGAGAAGATCAAATCCATTCAAGAGATGCATCCTCCACGCAACCTAAAAGAGCTACGAAGATTCCAAGGTCGACTGGCGTACATCAGGAGGTTCATTTCGAATCTGTCTGGACGCTGCAGACTATTCACTCAACTCATGAAGAAGGGTGTTTCTTTCGTTTGGACCGAAGAATATCAACGAGCATTTGACGACATAAAGCAATATCTCATGAATCCACCAGTCTTGGTACCACCAATCTCTGGCATACCATTCTTAATGTATGTTCGTGCTATGGATCATTCATTGGGTGCTTTACTTGTCCAAAAGAACAAAGAAGGCCACGAACAAGCTATCTACTATCTCAGTCGTACTATGATTGGTGCTGAACACCGTTATAGTCTGGTTGAAAAAGAGTGCCTAGCTCTTATGTTCGCTGTTCAAAAGACGAGGCATTACATCATTGGCCAAACTATTCATGTCAAATCCCGAGTTAACCCTCTTCGGGTAATAATGAAAAATCCTAGTACATTTAATTCTCGGCTGGCTACATGGGCCATTCTGCTAGCCCAATATGACATGGTATATGTTCCTCAAAAGTCTGTCAAAGGTCAAGCTCTGGCGGATTTCTTAGCAGCTCATCCTGTTCCAGAGACATCTAAATCCTACGATAAAATTCCAGACGAGACTTTGAAATCTAATACAATTTCTGAATAATTTCCTACTTGGCGTCTATTTTTTGATGGTGCATCGAGGATTGGACCCAATGGTGCCATTGTTGCAGGAGCTGGAGTTGTCCTTGTTTCTCCGGACGGGTCAGCTATTCAAAAATATTGGTTTCCAGTCAGGAATGGAACAAGTACACTAATCGACGACAATGCAAGGACACAATAGAATCGACAAGACATGAAAATAACATATGAGATATGAAAACTGGAAGATAACTGATGACATAGTACGATAGA
This sequence comes from Iris pallida, assembly GCA_029216955.1. Lineage (NCBI taxonomy): Eukaryota > Viridiplantae > Streptophyta > Magnoliopsida > Asparagales > Iridaceae > Iris > Iris pallida. Next base: position 2,087,541 of record JANAVB010005397.1, on the reverse strand, counting down.
TAAGTAAACAAGGAAAAACTAATAAAAGACATCTATCTAGGTGGTGTGAAATATCCATTTCGACATGTGAATGGCTAGGGGGTAAATAAGGCTCACTGTACGTGTCGTGTGCAGCTGCTATCATTCACGAAAGACACGGGGGATAGTTCTGGGTAGTCCACATGTCTACTAAGATATTTCCCCTTCCGGCTACTCCGTGTGACGAGCGTGTCAACAAGCAGTAAGATATATGTATAGACATGAAATAAAAAGACTGCTATGAATCGAAAGCAATCAGAAAGTGCACTTGCCTGAGGTCCTTAGCTGGAGAAACCAATAATACTATACCACTCAATGAGCCACAAAACGGTAATTTCGGGCAAAAACGGTATCCGTCGTTGGACCCGCTTTGTACCGAAAAGCATGCCCGAGTCAACAGTCTCTAAAGTCATCAAACTACATGTCTACGGTTCCAGTTTTTCGATACGAATCCAACCGTATGTCCAGAGTTGGATTCCGGCGGGCCGTGCACAAAATCGCCCGTTGAGTGGGACCATGGGGCCCGCAAAACAACGTACGATTCAACTATCTCAGAATTGGACTAAACTTGGCAAACAGGACCAAAAAAATGATACGGTCCAGCTGGCACAAGTTTTGTCTCGATATGACGAGCGTGCACAAAGTAATTAGGAAATTTGCGCAGAGGCCGATACGGTGAATTTCGACGGATACGTATCAAATTCGTCGCGCACACGCGACCAATTTGAATTCCGTCAAAGCCCAGACGACCACGAAACCGTTATGCAGCTTTCGATGCTTTCGGTTCGCGACCACGACGCCCGGATTGGCGGGACGCACGTCGTGTGGATTAATTTTTCTAAGATTTAATATTTTTGAAAACAGATTTTTGATGATTTTTGAATTCCAATATCTTTGTATATACTTGATAAAATTTGGATCTACCAAATAGGTTTTAATCTCGTATAGGTTGTCTACAATCCTATTCAGGTGGATTTTTGAAAAGGTTATTGGGTTAATGAGGATTCGTCCGCAAACAGGAGTACTTCGACTACTTAATGTCCTGTTTTGAACAGGTTTTCGGTTCGACTTTGGGCGATATATCGTGCAATCTACGGCGTATAACTTTGAGCTAATAGAAGATGATCGAAGTCTTATATGTCGTATGCGTACCTGCGAAGACGACACGCAAAATGATCACTGCACGGTCGAGAACCACGACATCAAAACCATGCGTCTGCTGTTACCGCTGCTTTCATCTGCTTGTACAGCTCCGCGCGCACGCACGCGCCGGCCGACGGTGGCCTGCGGCTGTAGAGCATGCGGTCGATGCCCCCTATGGGCGCGTAGGGTGGTGGCGGCGTCAGCTAGGGTGGTTAGGGTTTTGAAGTTTCGATGAAATCCTCTCTCTCGTTATACACTGCTAACTCTCTGCTCGCGTAAGTATATAGTCGGGTTTAGTATTAGCCCGAGAAGCTGGGGACTCAGCTGGCCTACTGGGGCTCGGGTGCTGGGCTTGGCCTGGGCCCCGCTCGGCTGGGGAGCTTAGGCCTGGGCCTCTTAATATATTTTTTTCTATTTATTATAAGCCTATATATATATTATAAGCCTATATATAAGCCTATATATATATATATATATATATATATATATATATATATATTTTATATATATATATATATATATATATATATATATATATATATATATATATATATATGTATATATATATATATATATATATATATATATATATGTATATATATATAAACTCCTATACATATACATATATCTATATATGTATATTTACACATATAACAAAATTAATATCTATATACGCGTACACACATATTTTTATGTACACTTATATATACACACACGTATATTTATATAAACACACACGT
>JANAVB010005397.1:1920640-2083140 GCA_029216955.1 Iris pallida | reverse complement strand
ATTGATCTGTACGCCTAATAAAATGATCTCTAGTCCACTCTGTTGACTTGTCCTAATGATCAATGATACCACATCCACAAAAGATAAGAGAAGATAATTGAATTGAATCAAATATAAGAATATGTGTTGCTATTCGATCCTGCTCTATAAGAATGATCATCTGCTTGTCAATAGTATGTCTGCAATGTTGACACGTACAAACGAACTTGTATGTGTTGAGATAAATCTGAAGGCACGAAACAAATGTGTCGTATATCTGTGCATAAGTCCAAGTGTGTCTCATCTGATAGAACGGCTAGAGCATGCATTTGGTCTCGGACAACTTGTATACAAGGAAACATTTGTCTCTCGGGTGGTATCTGGGGGCACCTAGAACCGCTCGGCCTAGGAGAGATTAGGGCCTCCATGTGAAAATGAGAGTCGATCTGAGTCCTTAGCGACGAGCTGAACCAAAGAGTCACAGCGGCTAATCATGAGGATAACCCATGGACCAACATGTAGAATAGTCCACCTGCATGACCCCAATGACAACTTCAACATCTGCAAGAATGAACATGAATTACTCGTTATGCAAATTGTGCTAACATGTTTTGTGTAGGGATGACTGCCGGCATTGGTAAGTTGCTTATGATATATTTCTACTATCATGTTCTTATGAATTGTTAAAAAGAACCTTGTCAAGTAGAACGATCACTAGTAAATGTTAGCTCAACACATTAATTTAGTGTAGAGATTTGCGAGTTCGGCCAAAAGCCGCTCGTCAGTACATGATGTGTGCTGACCCACGTTGTGGGCATCCTTTTCAGAAAGCAAAAGGGGACAGGGGGATTTCAAATGAGGCACCGAAGCTCGTCTAGCCCAGTAGAGCTCATGGATCGCCTCGAAATTTCAGTTTCATTCCAGTCAAGTTTCAAGTTTCTTTTCCTTCTGAAGGTGTCTTTTATTTCTAGCATGTAATAAGAGGGATATGATGTATGGGCATTGCGACTATTTTAAAAATAGAGTTTCAAAGAGAATCATATAGCCAAAATATAAGGCACTCTGAGTTTGCAAAGCTTTGTACTTGTATTCCTATCAAGTTATCAATAAAAGAAGTATTTCCATTTCAAATCTCTGTGTCCAATATTTGGTTTTCTGCAATGAATGGGTGTGTGCGTGTGTTTCGATTAACTAGTGGGTGCGTGCGTGTGTTTTTGCTTGACTAGTTATTTTTGTGCAGGTATATGGCCTTGTGCAAGCGCAACATAGGCTTGCATGGCAGTACGCCTTAGCGAGGACGATCGATCCCGCAGGGATCCAGGCAAGACGGACGACCCTAGCGGGATCGGGGTGTGACAAAGTGGTATCAGAGCACAGTTTTACGTCCTTGGCCTCTTGCAAATATCGTTTTCGAAAAAGTATATAAAGTATTTTGAAGGTTTTTAAAAGAGTCCCGATTTTGAGTTATGAAAACCAATGCCCCAAACAATAAGCCCATAATATTTCATGAGACTGACAGATGTTATACTCTTTTATAGAGAAATGGCCCCAACTCGACCAGCTTCCTCGACAGATCCTATAGAACGGCTCATGACATTGTTGGAACTGCAAAGGCAGGACAATGAGGAACGTAATCAAATACAACAGTCCCAAATAGAGGCCCAGCAAAAACAGTTGGAGTCCTTGACTCAAATTGTCACGGCGCTTGCGGCAAATCGAGGTACCACCGCAGCGACTAAACCAACGGGAACGCCCAAGATTGAGCCCGTGGAGGGTGATGAGCCTCAGCCAGCGCAAAGGCACACTTCCTTTAGGCCAAAGGACTTCTTAGATGCGAAACCTCCAGAATTTGAAGGCAGGACGTCACCCGACAAGGTGATGGACTGGATTGATAAAATGGAGAGTCTGTTCGCGTTCATAGGAGTTCCGAGTAGCAAGAAGGTAGTGTAGGTCCTAAAAAATCAAGTTATACCCATCAACAAAGTCCTGAAAATCAAGAAATACATCTTTCAAATAAAATTGCACAGAAGTCAGATTGCGCATCATCCAGATTGTGCAGACGGGACTGCGCACACTCTCAAGTGCGCAAGCTGACGTGGCCATGTCATCATTACCTGACACAATCAAATCTTCTGACAACTGACAGTACGAAGAACGAGGAGACTGTTCATTTTGTGCAGCATAGCGCTCGAGGACAGCTGTACATGCAGCACAATATACCAGAATGACTGTTGCGCCATCCAGTCCAGCGCAATCTGAAGTCAGCATAATTCATGTGGTGCACTTCATCATGACAACTTACAAACGTACACGTGGCATTCATGCCATCAATTGCTCACTACGTGGCAACCGTCTATACACGATCATGCGCATTTCAATCAAATGATGCCATGTGTCCAAGACAGTTGGCCCACGATCAGACAACTGCCTGCACAGTCTAATGCTGCACAATCCAGTGCATGCGCAATCCAACTTGCGCCATTTAGAATAACTAAAAGTTTGTTATTTCTAGAACTCTATAAATTGAGTTTCAAGTCTTCATTCCAGGGGATCAGACATAAAGTTCAGAAATATTAGAGAGTTCAGGAGTTCTTGTCCAAGTTCTGCTATATTCTTCCGAGGCTATCGCCTTCAAATTCAGAGGCTACCGTCTTCAAAGTTCACATCGTCCAAGGGAAAAAGAAATTGTCTTCTAGATTGGATTCCTATAGTTGTACTTTCCCTGAATTCTTGTAATCTTCTTTATAAAGTTTGTTGAAATAAAGATCAACTTTTGTTTTTGCAAACAAAATGGCGACTCTGCTGGGGACGACTTTCTCCTCCGACGAGGAAGTGACAACTCAATGTGATGTTGCATCTATCGGGAAGTCGCAGAAGACGCTGGTTGTGAAGGTCAACCAGACGGCCTACGAAGCCATGATCAACTCCAAGACCACTCCTCACACTGCAGCAACTTCTGCCACGAACAAAGTACGCCCAGTGTGGATCCCAAAGACTGCTGTGCAGTCTGTTGATCCTATCACCAAGACTGCTGTACAGTCTGTTGATTCTGCTACTAAGACTGCTGTACAGTCTAAGGTCTCTGTTGCTAAGACTGTTGCACAGTCTGTTGTCTCTGCTGTTGCATAAACTACATTATATGATGCTCTGTCGAAGTACAAGACTCTTGTTTCTCTAGCGCAGTTGGCTACTACTTTGTCTGCGCAGTCTACTACTCCAGCAACCAGAGTGCAACTCAAGTACTCTGGCAACAAGGCTCCTACTGCGCAAACCACTGTGGTTCAAGCCAGAAGACATCCTGCGCAATCTGCCAGTGTGCTATCAACCCATGCGCAAACTGTGTCTGCGCCTTCCAGGAGAGACAGCCCTTTGGCTAATCTCTCCTCTTCTCATAAGGGGAAAAGCTCTGCTCCTCTCCAACACTCTGCTGCTCCTGCACAATCCACTGGGGGTAGTCTATTGGCTATTCCTCCTCCTCTCCAGAACAAAGGAAAAGGCCCTTTGGTCTTTTCTCAAACTTCCTCGTCCCATGACCTGGAAGACAACAGAGGGAAACGCTCTTTAGCTAACCCTTCTTTCCAAAACAAAGGAAAAGGACCCTTGGTCTTTTCTTAATCTTCCTCGGTTTTTACCGTTGAAGATCAATCTGAATGTGCTTCGGCACCAGTCAGTACAAGAACCCTTTCTCACAAGGATTCTTCTTCTCTCATTGCCAAAGGGAAGTGTACTGATCAGAGAGGAATTTTGCCTACTCCGGTAGCAGAGTTCCAAGATCTCCCAACTCTTAAGATCTCCCGTTCAAGATAGGGAAAATTACTGGTATCTTAGACAGAAACCCCTGGGGGTGAGTTTGCTGATCTAAGAACTTATCTCAACAGGCCAACTTCGGTGAAGCGTAAACAGCCAATGCCGAAGACAAATCAGCATCAGAAGCAAACTTCCAGGATCAAGAATCCGGACACCTATGCCAATGAAGTGAGCACTTCCCTGTACACTCAGGGAACAAAACATTTGAAGAACCGGAACCATGCTCCGAATGTTATCAAAGAACACATCCCTCGAACTTTTCCTTGTCCCGTTGCTGTTCCCGATCTCCGAGAACACCTCAAGAAAAAATGGGATAATATCTCAACATCCCCAGTGCAACCACTTGGACACCATTGCAATCACAAAGTGGTCATCAAGTGTTGTTTCCAGCCAACAAAACGATCTGTCTTCGATCGTCTGAACTTTCCTAACTCTGAACCTATGTCGGAAGATGAAGACGAGATTTTGTACGCCTCCGTCAACATGACTTCTAGAGACACTTGGGGTAGAAAATGCTCCAAGCACGGCAAGCCTCGCAAGCCGAGTCAGCGGTATTTGGATCTACTCTAGGAATCTTCTGAAGGAGTATTCCAACATACCAGATCCCTAAGCCGAGATATAATCGGTCAAATGAATCTTCTAGATCCTTTCGAACGTCTCTTTCTTTCTCACTCAGGAGATGATTCTTTCTTCGACTATGATGCATACAGTAAAATCTAAGAACAAACATTGTCCTCCACTGTACCTAGAGAGGTGACAGCTTATGTTGTCAATGAAGATCCAGACGCTTCCAGTTCAGCTAGTCAAGAACAAAGAATAGCTGCACTAGAAAATAAGTTGAAGACCATGGCTGAGATGGTCGCAAGTATGCATTCCATCATTATGGCCCAGCATACAGTTCCACCGACTATACCTCCTGCAAATCCTGAAATCATGGCATCGTCGGTGCCTGTCAATGTAGGGCTGGGGGTAGCCTCTCTTCCAGTACCTCCTGTACAAATCCAAACTACACCCAGTCAATCAGGTGCTAGGGGTAGTGCTTATCATGTTGTTCCTCCTCCTAATACTGTGACTCAGCCTGCTCCTTCTATATCAGTGGAAGATGCCAATGAAGCTGTCAAGCTCTTGTGAACTCAATTCAAAGCTTTCAAGGAGAAAGACAACTTGTAAAGGTTAGGGATCAAGCAACCTTACCCAGTTGAATGGAAAGAAGTCCCGTTTCCTCCGAAGTAAAAAATCCCAACCATCTCGCTGTTTGATGGAAGCACTTCTCCCAGTCAGTTTATTAACCATTTTGAGGTTATGGCTGTCCAACTTCAACCAAATGACGCTCTTTTTACCAGAGTATTCGTTGGCTGTTTAGCCGGCGTAACATACGATTGGTATAGAAGCTTGCCCGATGGTTGTATCACCTCCTTCTCTGGCTTAAAGCAAATTTTCTTGGAACGTTTTTACGCGGGGATCAACGACATGACTATGTCAGCCCTCAATAAAATCAAACAAAGACACAATGAAACTGCTGAGAGTTTTATTGAAAGGTTCCGCCGGAAAGCTTTGAAAATGCTCATGGAACTCCAGCTGCTGTCACCATAGACACCTTCAAGGCAAATTTGTTGCCTATCATCAGCATGTGGACAAGGTCTACTCAGTTCTAAGATTGGCCATCCTTCATTGTCAACGCTAAAGCAGCTGAAGTTAGCGCCGACAAATTCAAGCAGCTAGGGGTACAAATGTCTAACCCCGACCGGGATGAACATCAAACATCGGGTGGTGGCAATCGCCAGAACAACCGCAAAGGAAAAGAAACTTTGAACATCAATTTGAACAAAAACAAAGAATCCCTGGCGGTCAATGTAGCTCCTCGTACGTCCACTTCTACCCCTTCAGCACCTCCACCGAGAGAACCTCGTCCCAAAGTAGAATATTCCTTTGACGAGAATGACACTGCTAGCATCTTCGATTGCTTGATCAAAAGCAATAAAATCCAATTTCCAGATCCAAAGAAACCTGATGAAGTCGGTAAGACTGATCATCCAAAGTACTGCGTCTTGTTGGAGCGTAAAAAGTTCTTCAAAGAAAGAGTTATCCCATTCATAAGTGATCGGTTTTTACACCAAGCAGAGCGGGTAATCTCTTTTACGCCCAAATTTAGGCTAATCAATTTTTGCCTAAGCAGGCTGATCATTTTACGCTTGGGTCTACACCTATGATTTTACGCCAAGGACAGAGCAGCCTCTTTTATGCTGGATAAAGTTGTCAAATCTCGCATTTAATGCAAACTCTGACATGAAGATATTAATGATGGCATTTACCACAGAATTTAATGGAATTTGTCTTATACAAAGACCATTATTGTTGTTTATGGGGATCGAGCTACTTTACGTTCACTGTATGGTTTCTTTTACGCACGGAGTTTTTTATGAGTTCTTACACTCATAAAACAATGTGTGCGTAAAGTCTATTTGAGCCATTTTACGCTCAAGGTTATTCAATAACCACTTTACGCGGAAAACCTATGACAGAGCTATTTTACGCTCATCTTACTGTTTTACGCCCAGAGGATGTTGGAGCTATTTTTATGCCCTATTCTTTCTGGCCAGTTTGGAACGTAGTTTGCCTACATAGCCTTCATGCCACATATTTCGAAGAACGTGTGTACATGTATCCTATTCTTACTGAAATGATGGGATGCGTGTCAACGTATGCAAAGGATGACTCTGATTATGGGTGGCAGTTGTTAGCGTAAAGACAGCCTTTGATGCTCTTTTACGCACTGAAGCCCCAGTCTATAAATAGACTCATTTTTCTCAAAGACAAGGGGGACAGAGAGAACAGGAGAGAATAGAGAGATCAGGACTTCGAGATTTTGATTCTCCGGAGCATTCTTCTTTAACTTTTCTTTCAGAACAGAGTGAAGCAAAGCAGAAAAGTATTCGACCTCGCCATCAGTGCCCAAGTGCGTCGATACCTTTCTGGTGACTCAGTTCTTCCAAGTTGTTCTACTTCAAGCAGTGATCTTCATCATCATCATATGGTCCAAGGAATAAAGTGATCCTTTACAAGATCAGACTTCCATAGCAATACTTTCCCAGAATCAAATTTATACTTCTTGTACTTTTTCTCGTTTTATTTTCAAAATCCAACCTTTGTTTGGCAATTTTGTTAAGTGAAACACATCTATCACAGGTTCATCGGGCATCCTACTCGAGCATTTTATGTGCTCAAAGGCAAATCCAAGAGCTGGTCAACGCTGGTGTTGTCACTCTGCAACAAGACAAGAAGACTGTTACCGCAAACATGGTCTCAGTTCAATTCGGCAATTTCCCGCCCCAAATGGTGTAGCACGGTGTCATTCCTATCCCCAAAGCTACTCTTGAGATCGAGAATCTCTCTCCTCCACGAAGTGAAGGTCTCGTCCCCTTGTCTCTTGACAATGGCGAGATTATGTGGATTCATCAGGATCTTGCTTCAGAGTTCGAACTTTCTTCTTCATCCAAGAAGAAAATTCGTTCCAAAGGCAAGACAAAGACTTGCAACATGGTTTCGTTTGACCCCATAATCGATGAAGAAATCTTATTAGGTACCAAATCAGGGAAAGCCTATCTAAAGGATTACCCTGAAGCTCAAGAGAATTCTTCTGAGCCTGTTCTAGTGCAGCCTGCTTCTACTGAAGATATCCCTTCTGCATCCTCACCAGTTATAGTACCCATTCCTCCCAAGCCGACGGTCACTGACAAAGGCAAACAACAAGTCCGCTTCGACAAACCGTTCAAGAAGTGATCTCCCTCAGGACTTAAAAAGCCTTATAATTTCGATATCTTGGCTCAACTAGCCAATACACCGGCCCGCCTGTCCATCTTCGAGCTCTTACGCATCTCCAAAGAGACTCGAGAAACTTTGAGCGAGGCTCTCATGCAAGCTGAAACTTGTCTAGCCCTTCTGAAGAAGCCGAAAGCAGAACCAGTCTCCTGTCTCCATTGCCATAGTGTGTTGGAGTTAATTCCAAATATAACTTTCACACAGGATGACATGGTGATGGAAGACAACAGGCACGACCGTCCTCTCTACTATACAGGATACGTTGACTCAATGAAAGTCGATCGTATTCTGATAGATCCAGGGTCTGCTCTCAGCATTATGCCGAAAACAATATCGGATGTGCTGAAGATCCAAGTGCATAGTCTCTCCAGTATGATCACCACCATCCTTGGGTTCAATCAAGGAAGGAGTGAACCTCTGGGCAAGATTCGCCTAAAACTCCAAGTAGGCAATCTTCGCACAAAGGTGACCTTCTATATCATTGACAACCATAGTTGTTCTTATAATGCTTTGTTGGAAAGACCATTTCTGTATAAGCATAACATTGTTCCTTCAACTCTCCATCAATGTTTCAAATATGTTGATGACAATGGCGAGGTGCAAAAGGAGGTTGCTGATCTCTATCCTTTCAAAGGCGTCGAAGCATACTGCAACGATGCTCGTATGTATAAGGATGAATTCATGAAGGTTGTCTTGGCTTTAGATACTGAAAAAGAGCAAGAAACAGTGCCTAATGACACCCTTATCATACCTGTCAAAGGGCGTATTTCTCGTCCTCAATCCTCCAAACCACTGGCTATTCACTTGCCAGTCCAGAAGCAATCAAATGATGATCATGATCAAAGGGAGCTCACCTTTTCTGAGCCACTTGTTATTTACTTACGTCGTAACAAGGAAAAAAGGTAGCTCACCTCTTCTGAGCCACTTGTTATTGATTTATCTCATAACAAGGAAAAAAGGGAGCTCACCTCCTCTGAGCCGCTTGTTATCGACCTCCGTCGTAACAAAGCCAATCCTCCTCCACGTTCTTCTTCTCCCCCTCTTGTAATCAATCTGACCAAGCCTGCTAAGGCTAAAGGTCCTGCTGTAAATACAAATGTACAAATCAATAAAAAAGTATCTACTTTCCAGTATACTGATATCATTTATCATGCTAAATGCTATTTGGACATGTTAATAGCTTTCAGTCATTTACAATGGGAGTTGTGCAATCTCTTCAAATAGAAGTCTCATTTGAACACCCAAAAGATTCATATCGTATTGTTTTCGCTCGTAAGAACGACGAAAGTCTAATACTTTTTAGTAAAGGACCGGAACAACAATTCAGCTATACGGATGATAGCAAAAGTAATGACACAGGGCATCTTCAACTCCGTCGTTACAGTCAACAATCGAAAGACATCATCCGAAAGATGGGTTACGACTTCAAGAGCGGCCTCAACTACGATAAAGGTAGAAGAACTCCTATCCGTATGGCTGTTCTGAAAGAAAAGTCAGAAATGTACTATAGCAAGACCAAAAGAGGTTTAGGATATGCTTCTCCTCCAGTATTATCCCCGGCAATTTCCAAATCTGATAGTGAAGAACGCTCTAACTCTTCTGATTTCAGATCATAGGATTCTGACACCAGCATCGGTCAAGTCCATCGGCTGACTGTATCTTCTAACATGGTCTCCGTCGAACTTCCAGAAGGCTTTGACGAGGATGTTGAAGAAAGTCCTGAAACAGATCCTTGGGCTCAACGGATGGATACCCAATGGGAACTCCGATTCGAACAAAGGGAACCTCCTACTGAAGATCAATTAGTTCAAGTTGATGTAGGAGAAAGCGGGTCACCTCGTCTAATATTCATCAACAAGAACCTTCCAGAGGTAGATAAACAAGAATTAATTCTTCTAATTAAAGAATACATTGATGTCTTTGCCTGGAGCTATGAAGACATGCCAGGTTTAGATCCCAAAGTTGCTACTCATAAATTGAACATCCTACCGAATGCAAAACCGGTCAAACAGCAGCAACGGCGCTTTAAGCCAGAAATGATGGACGCAATCGATGAGGAAGTCAAGAAGCTCATCGCTTGTGGCTTTATTTGAGAAGAGCAACATCCTGATTGGGTAGCCAATGTCGTCCCAGTTCTAAAGAAAACCGGCAAAGTTTGAGTCTGCATCGACTTTCGGGATCTTAATGAAGCATGTCCAAAAGATGAATTTCCTCTTCCTATCATGGACGTCATGATCGACAACACCTGCAGATTCGAAAGAATATCTTTCATGGACAGATTCTCCGGATACAATCAGATTCGGATGAATACTGAAGATAAAAAACATACTTCTTTCCGCACTCCTCGCGGAGTCTACTGCTATACTGTGATGCCATTTGGTCTCAAAAACGCTGGTGCAATGTACAATGAGCCATGAGTACCATATTTTGAGATCATCTATGCAAGACTGTCGAATGCTACGTTGACGATATAGCTGTCAAAAGTCATCTAAAGGAAGATCACATCCAAGACTTGAGAACGATCTTTAATCTCATGCGCCAACATCAACTCAAAATGAATCCCACCAAGTCATTCTTGGGTGTCTCTAGTGGCAAATTTCTTGGCTTCGTCATTACCTCTAAGGGTATACACGTGGATCCCGAGAAGATCAAATCCATTCAAGAGATGCGTCCTCCACGCAACCTAAAAGAGCTACGAGGATTCCAAGGTCGACTTACGTACATCAGGAGGTTCATTTCGAATCTGTCTGAACGCTGCAGACCATTCACTCAACTCATGAAGAAGGGTGTATCTTTCGTTTGGACCGAAGAATGTCAACGAGCATTTGACGACATAAAGCGATATCTCATGAATTCACCAGTCTTGGTACCACCAATCTCTGGCATACCATTCTTAATGTATGTTCATGCTATGGATCATTCATTGGGTGCTTTACTTGTCCAAAAGAACAAAGAAGGCCACGAACAAGCTATCTACTATCTCAGTCGTACTATGATTGGTGCTGAACACCGTTATAGTCTGGTTGAAAAAGAGTGCCTAGCTCTTATGTTCGCTGTTCAAAAGACGAGGCATTACATCATTGGCCAAACTATTCATGTCATATCCCGAGTTAACCCTCTTCGGGTAATGATGAAAAATCCTAGTACACTTAATTCTCGGCTGGCTACATGGGCCATTCTGTTAGCCCAATATGACATGGTATATGTTCCTCAAAAGTCTGTCAAAGGTCAAGCTCTGGCAGATTTCTTAGCAGCTCATCTTGTTCCAGAGACATCTAAATCCTACGATAAAATTCCAGACGAGACTTTGAAATCTAATACAATTTCTGAAGAATTTCCTACTTGGCGTCTATTTTTTGATGGTGCATCAAGGATTGGACCCAATGGTACCATTGTTGCAGGAGTTGGAGTTGTCCTTGTTTCTCCGGACGGGTCAGCTATTCAAAGAGCACACTCCCTAGATGAACGTTGCTCCAACAATGTGGCAGAGTACAATGCTCTACTCATCAGCCTTCAGCTAGCCAAGCAACTTGACGTCGAGTATCTTGAAGTTTATGGTGACTCTAAGCTGGTTGTTAATCAGGTTAGAGGGACCTATAAAGTTTGCCATCAAGATCTAGTGCCTTGCTTTGAAGCGGCAATCAACATGGCTACATCATTCAAAGCCTTCTTTATCGAATATGTACGCCGAGCTTGCAACACTGAGGCAGACGCTTTGGCTAATCTTGCAATAGTCTTAGCCATCCCTATCAAAAGACAGCAGGTGGTGGTTGTATCTAATCGAGAATTGTTTTGCATTGAAAACAATTGTAATATTGAATTCAGTAACATTGCTGAAGCCAATGTTATCAATGAAGACTGGAGAGTTCCTTTCATCGACTTCGTCGTTCATGATATACTCCCTGAAGATCCCAAGAAAGCTACGAGTATTCGTCGGCGGTCTATCCGATTCTATTACAATCATACTACTAAGACTCTCTATCGGCGGACTTATGACGGCCTACTCTTGCGCTGTCTTACTGGTGATGAAGCAAAGCAAGTATTGCGTGAAGCTCACGATGACGTCTGCAGAGCACATCAACCCGGTCCTAAGCTACAGGATCGTATCCGACGCATGGGTTATCACTGGCCCTCTATGGTATCTGATGCCATCGAATATACAAGAAAATGTCGAGCTTGTCAAATCTACGCAGACTTTATTCATCAACCGTCAGAATTCCTTCATTCGACTGCTACTTCCTGGCCTTTTAAAGCTTGGGGCATGGATATTATCGGTCCCATCAATCCTCCTTCTTCTAGAGGACATTGGTTCATACTGGCAATAACTGACTACTTCTCCAAATGGGCCGAAGCTATACCATTGGCTGAAGTTAAGACCAGCAGCGTCATCAACTTCGTCAAACACTATGTTATCTATCGATTTGGCGTACCTCGACGAATCATCCACGACAATGGACCTCAGTTCATCAGTCAAAAGTTTACAAGGTTCTGTGACGATCATTAGATTGACAATGTCGCTTCGACAGCCTACAATCCTGCTGCTAATGGCTTAGCTGAAGCTTTCAACAAGACTATCATCAAGCTCCTCAAGAAGTTTGTGTCTACTAACAAACGAAACTGGAGTGAAAAGCATGTTGAATGTCTTTGGGCCTACCGAACTACGGTCCGCAATCCCACAGGCTTTACACCCTTCTCTTTGGTGTACGGCTGTGAAGCAGTTCTACCTCTGGAACTCCAAATTTTGTCCTTAAGGAATGCCATTGCTAATGAGCTTACTACAGAGAATAACGATTTTCTTCGACTTCAAGAACTAGAAGCACTTGATGAGAAGCGATTAATGGCTCAACAACATATTGAGTTATATCAAGCTCGTGTCTCGAAGACTTTCAATCGTAAAGTTAAAGTCAGAGTCTTTCAACAAGGAGAGCTCATTTTAACAGTCAGACGTCCTATGACTATGACTCATTCGAGCAAAGACAAGTTCGACGCAAAATGGAAAGGGCCTTACATTGTCAGTAAAGTCTTTTCAAATGGAGCCTATCAACTTTCAGAGTTAGACGGTCGAGTTGCAATGATGCCTATCAATGGCAAATTCCTGAAGAAATACTATGTATAATTGTAACAGGGATTTTATGTAAATATGATCAGATAGTTCATAAATAAAGTTTGATTTTATTTTTATCATAAAATCATATTACATGATATCAAGAAAGATTACTATTATCCTTCTCATCATTGGGACGCGGACCACTGCCGTCCTTATCAAAGACATAATCAGCAAAAGAGCCAAGAATGTCCTTGCTGGAACTCACCAAGAACTTGCAAGCAGCCATCCTCATGGCTTCTTCTTCTTCAGTCTTCCCTGGTTCAAGATGAAAGTCCAAGATGTCCTTTGGTGGCTTGGGGGCAGATGAACCTTTACCTGCTGTCATCTGCTGAGCCGGCTCAACTGAATGTTCTTCAGTCCCCGCTTTCACCTTCGGGACGATCTCAGCCTTCATGGATGCATCTCCAGACGACATCTTTATGTTGAAAAGTGAACGTGACCATTTCATCTGATTTTTTGTTCTATTTATAGACAGAGCGTCGTAAGACTATGAAGCAACATATTCATCCAACGGTTCGCCCGTTCATTATATTCATTTGATGGTTTGTCCGTTCGTTATATTCATCCGATGGTTCGCTCGTTCATTTCCTTTGACGGTTCGTCCGTTCGTTACATTCATCCGACGATTTACCCGTTTATTCCATCCACAATTATCCGACGGTTTACCCGTTCATTCATCATATTCATCCGACGGTTCGCCCGTTCATCACCCGACGGTTCACCCGTTCATCACATTTATTTGACTGTTCATCCGTTCATCACATTCATTTGACGGTTTACCCGTTCACACATCCACTTGACGGTTAACCCGTTCATCCTCCGACGATTCATTTCGTTCATTTACCTTGATGAATCATCCAGTTCGTTCTTATCAGCAACTTGTCATCTTTGATTAAATTGTCTATTGAAATAATAACATTCAATAAATTATATTTGCCACGTCCATATTACCTCTGAGCAGATATAATTGAATATAATTATTTTCCAAAATCAAGAAATATATCATGTCCTGTACATCTGAATATATTTTCTATTGCTATTATTTATATCTGAATAAGATATGCAATAAATAATAGATCCATAAAAAGTTGTCTTTTATTGATCAAAATTTAAGACATTACAAAGATTCATATTGCAAAACAAGAAGATACAAGATATTTTTATACTAAGCCGGAGGTGTCATCAAATTGGCAATCTGTTGCTTCAGAATTTGCAGACGCTCTTCACGAGATTCCATCACTCTCTGCCTAGCTTCTTCCATCCCAGATGTTCCATTGAAGGTTGGCAGAGTTACCATTCTGCGAGTGATTTCAGGTTGATGAGCTGCAGCATATTCATCTCTTTCTTGGGTTAGAACATCAATTTGTTGAATTGTAGTTTGATGTTGGATGACCTCATCTTCCAGTTCTTCCTGAAGATGAGCGATCTCCGCTTTCAAATCAGCAATTCTTCTTTCTTTTCTTTCAGCAACAGATGTCACCGTTTCTAACTTAGAATTGTACTCAGCAGACTTGGCAGTGTAAGCATCCAACAGAATTTAGAAGTTGACTCTCTCAACTGCAGCCTCTTGAGACATTCGTTCAAATTCGGCTTGCACTAAAAGTTCTACTTCTTCTTTACTCAGCTCTTTGTAACTCTTGACTGAGGTTTCCAGCTCATCTAATATGTGATCAAGAAAAGTAGCCTGAGCCTTGTCTCCTCGATTACGGATAGCATTTACCAAGTAAGAGGTTGGACCTCTAATCGTGGAGAAATCAGCTTCTTCCTTCTCCATCACTCTGTCTATTAAAGGCCCCAATGAATCAAAGAAGAACTTGGTAAATGATTTTATGACAAACTGATTGGTAGCCAAAGTACCGGGAGTAGCAGCTACTCCTGTTGACGATGAAGCGGCAGAATGTTCAGTCTCTTGCACTTGGGCGGAGGGCTCTTTAAATAAAGGAGGTAAAGTCGAGCTGGTTGCTCCTCCCAGTTGTTTCTCTGCAGAAACAGATAGTCTTTATCATTTTGTCTATCGTTTGCTACTGTTAAAGAAGATCAAAGGTAAAAGCAATCTTACCGTGGCTTGGTCCAATATCAGGCCTGTCATCTGTTGGAACAGATTCCAGCCTAGCAGAAGTAGCCTCAGACATTACTTTCTGACTACTGCCTGCTTCGGAGCCGCATGACAAATGACTACTGCTACTAGCTATCGTCGTTGCAAGCATTATATCTGTGCACGCAGGAGGAGCTGGAGAAGATCCAGGTTCTGTATGGATAAGAATAAAAATGTCAGCTATCAAGCTATCTATTAAAAGAAGATTGCTAATTTCATTTTATACCTTTGGGATCAATATTAGGAGTTTCTTCCAAAGTCACTTCTTCATCTGCAATCTTCTCTAGAGATACCTGCACCTCAGCATCCTTTTCAGGATTCAGGGTGTCATCAACAGTTCTGAGAGATGTCTGCACCTTAATGTCTTTTTCAGGATTTTGTGTCTCATCAAGAGCCTCTGATGATGTGCTCTCCTCGCTTTCACTATCCTCAGGAGCTTCTTTGCTAGCATTTGCAGTGGCATGATCAGCATCTTCTTGATAACCGAAGTCACAATCATTTAGTGCCTCGATCATTAGACGATCTTCCTCCTTGCGGGCTATTCCCGGTGTAACAGGAATATGAGTCGTTACTGCCGCTAGTGAAGGAGATCGTACAGCTTCCTCTTTTCTGGGCTCTGCAGCCTCTTCTTTTTGCTCAATTTCTTCTCTGGGCTCTGCCGCCTCCTCTCTCTGTTCAGTTTCCTCTCTCTGCTCTGGACTAAGTTCAGAGACGGGAGTAGGAGATGACATAGTAATTTCTGCCGCAGTATTCACCACTACAGAAGACAAGATTTGCCTTGGAGGAGAGACGGTTCTTTTTCTTCGTCTGTGGGCCAATTTCTTTCTATGCAGAGGCCTCTCAGGACTCTCTAAATTTACTACCTCGACCTGTTTCTGAATAGAGGTCGGCGTAGCTGCTTCTTCTCGGGTTGATTCAGCCAATTGTCGGGATTGTGATCTAGTAGTGACCTTTTCTGATGATGGTTCCAAGATCAAATTCTTCTTCGCGACTGAAGAAGAAGGTTCTTCTCTCCTTCTCTTCTTCTCTTTGGCCGGAGACTTAACCACTTTCAGAGAAATTCTCATTGGTTGATTTACTTCCTCAGGGAAGTTTACTTCTCTGGAAGCTTCCAACGGATCATCCACCGGTTCATGTTGTTCGTTATTTGCTAGAGCTAATGTAGCAGTGGCCCCTTCTTCAGACGTGTCGCTGTTGCGAAGCTATCAATAAGACTAAAGTTCTCAACAAATGTATTGGCAGCTGTGTAGAACAACGAATATGTGTATAGCATTCTTGGGCCATTATCATTCTTGTTAGGCATCGAGAACATTGTCCTAGTATCTCGAGCAATATAGTAGGCCCATGCTCTCTTACCATCAATTAGGTACCCCTTTTCTTGTAGGCAAGTTATTGCGTTGCCTACATGGAATTGGTCATAACCAAATTGACGAGCGAAGCGACTCGGCAGATATGGTTCAAGGTAGCATTCCTCTTCAAATCTATATACCAAATGTGATGGTCTAATTGCCTTCAGCAAGTCAAAAGCTGCTCGGCCCAGTGGCTGCCTCCCAGATCAACCATATTTGTCGCCATGAACTCGTAACCAGCTGGAGGAGCGAAGCTATAAAAGTTCCATCCCTTGCCAAGGTTGAGGGCACGTCTGCAGTCCTTCAGACTAACATACACCCACTTGCTTCGGGAGAATCTACGCAGAAAGCTGCCGCTAACTGCCCCCATGTCGGGGTTCATCAGAGATGGATGATGCAGAAGCAACCACCCGAATAGATAGGTGTAGGACAACTCCAGTCTTGGGAAGTTCCCTTTCTTACCCTTCTACTTGATCATTGAGTCGACATACAGACGAAGACCTGCATTTATTCTACAGGTCATCGCTGATAACAAATCCATCCGGTAGCCGAAGACTAACCGGACGGCAGCGAAGAGTATGCCGCGGTGGAAGCGGTCCACGGCGCTTGCCCCAGGTACAACAAATCGACGGAGCCAGTATGTCACAAATCCTGCCAGCTGAGATTCTTTAGACATGGACCTGTAGCCCATTCTTATAAAGCTCTCAACAAAATCCCCGGGCTTGAGCGAAGGATATTGGTGTTCATCAGTAACTTTGATATCCATCCTCTTATTCTCTTCCATCAGCTTTATCACTTCACTGTTGCTGAGAGGTTGTAAGAAAGTTGGGTTGCAAGAGTCATGATCTTTGGTCTTTTTCTCAACGATATGGTTAAGAAAAAGATAAGGTAACCATTTGGAGGAATAACATGTGTTGGAAGAGCCGCTCTGGTAATACAGGGAGCATATATTATAATGGCACAGTAGTTCGTCAAAAACTGCTACCATTTCTAGATTTTCCCGACGCAATCTCTCTAACTCGTCGTTTGTGGGAACATACTCCTTATAAGGGGAGTCTCCATTTGGTAGGCATGAGATATACTTCATCTCATGGAGAGCCAATCCCATCTCCCCGTAAGGCATCATGGACGTCCATGTCCTATAGTTATACCTCTCTGCCAGGGCTAGAAACAGATGAGGGTTTGGATGGAAGCCATACACGGTAGCATATACCGCATTATAAAGCTCGATTTCTCTAAGTTTATCTTCAAACTGAGCCAATGCCCAATTTGCTATTGTCACTTCCCGTTCCCAGAATACGTATTTTTATGCATGTACTGCTTTAATATATTTATTTATCATGTATTGTTCTGTAGTTAAACCCCTTTAATTTCATGTTAATTAATTTTCTGCAATTTTATTTCCGTATTTTTATTCCTGCAATTTTAATTCTGTATTTTACTTTCTGCTTTGCTTTGGGTTCGGTTTGGTTTGGTTTAGCTTAGTTGGTTCATCTCAAACCCCCACCTACCACCACCCCTTTTATTAAAGCCATTCCCTTTCTCTCTCTTTATTACTTTACCATTACTCTTCTTCTTCTTTCTCATAACTCTCCCACCAACCTAGGAGAACTAGACAAGTGCCAAACTTGCTTCTTGATGGATCACCATTATTTTCGTTCCATCATCTTCCTTATTGGATTTTGAGCCTCTTTAGTACTTAGCATCTTCAATTTCCATGGTTCATTCTTTGTAGATCTAAGTTTAATTTATTTTCAAATTTCTTAGGTTTTGATCTAGTAAACATTGTTATCCTTAAGTTTTGATGGCTCCATGTTGTAGAGAATTTTGTTCTACCCCATTTTGACCTATGAAAGTTCAGATTTGGGCTTAGATGAAGGATTTAGAGAGCTTGGAAGCAATAGTTTTTCCATGGTTCTGTCCTTGGAAAAGTCGGAAAAGAAGACCAGACCCTGGCCATATGGTAGTGCTTGACCGCATGAGTCTTCATGCGGCAAGTCATCCTGGCCGCATGAGATTTCGTAGCCCCATAAGCTTAGGCTTAATCAGTTAGCCGCATGACTTAATCAGCCGCATGGCAGTTTCAGCCGCATAAAGCTATCAGGCCGCATGCACCTTTTCATCCGCATGAGTATTATATCCTGGCCGCATAAAGGACCCGAGTCCTATCTGGCCGCATAAGTCAGTTCTAGCCGCATGAGTCTCCTTAGCCGTATATAGGCTCGTACCTTTTCAGCCGCATGAGATATCTTCCCAGCCGCATGGGCGCGTGCTGCTTGCAGCCGCATAAATTTAAAACCCGAGCCGCATGAGGGTCATTTCCGCAGCCGCATGTGAACTGTCTTAGCCGCATCACTGCATGTCATCTAGCCGCAAAATGCCGATCATTCCCAGACGCATGGCGCTGACTCTTCTCAGCCGCATGGTGCTGCATGACTTAGTTGCCGCATGAAGTTTTACTAAGTTGGCCGCATGAGACTATTCTGTTCCAGCCGCATGAGACTCCAGTTTCGTGAGCCACATGACTCTGACCCCAATGTCTTTTCGCCTGATCCTTGCTTCGAATTGATATTGATTGATTGACATTTATTATCATTAATTATTAGCATGGTATTAATTGTTGCCTTGACATTTGTTTAACTTTAGTTGACATTGATTGATAGGGATTGTCACCCTATATTAATAATTGATCATGCATTCCTAGTTGGAACTGAGAGACTGGCTAGTCGTCTTCTTAAAATGAATGAATGAGACACGTTCATATTAACTATGAACTATTGCAATCGACTGGCTAATCTCGAATATTGGCATACAGGCACATGCAGGCTTCAAATTAATTAATTAATTATTTATTTATTTATTTATTTATTTATTTATCTATTTATCTTACAAAAACAGCATGTGTACTTTATGGTCAAGGCATGGTTACTCCGTGGTTAGTTTTGATTATTGCATTACGCTATGTAAGACCTACAACCTAACCGCACCGGTATCGTTGTAAAGTTGTTCATATCGTATCCCGTACGAAAGTACTTATTCGAATGACCATGATCCACGGCATGGGATTTCACTCAACGTAGAGACTATTAAGTTAAATAAAATAATGATTGCATGGAGAGAATGGATTTTCGAGTTCTTACGTGGCAGCCCTCTTGGGACTAGTAGTTCCCGACAGGCCGGTTGGTCCCCACAGATACTGTAAATCTGTCACACGGGCAGGGAGCGGTATCTGGTTATATTACTTATTGCATATTGTATATTGATGACGGACGTCCCGCTGGGACTCGTCTAATTCATGATTGGAGCAATTGATTGACTGGGTAAACTAGCCTTGCTTGTCCATAGTAAGAGCTGAGGAATTCCTATTGCATAATTCCAGGATAACTTGGAACTCACAGTAGCAAGCCGTAGGAGTTACATCACCATTTAAATTGATTTGTTAGTGTACTGTACCTACTTTGTTGCCTAATTGAGATGATCAGAATGTCAGGATATGACGGGCCAACTTCTGTCCTTGTTTTGTTGGGAGGTTGGTTCGAAGGGTCGTGATGTGATGAGAATCCTAGTAGTCAGCAGAGATCGATTTATTACGTTTCTTATTTACTGGTTTAATGCCTCATATCGTGCTTCCTTGCGGTACTTGCTATTAGAGGTCTAACCTCTCTGGTTTTGCATGGCCAGATTTAGAGCCGGTCCCCGAGGATCCAGCTTACTTCCACCTCCGAGATGGTCAATACTAGAGGGATGATCGCAGGAGGACTCGAGTGGGTTCCTTACTTCCCCACTCATTTTGTTATTTACTTTATACTTTGCCGTTTGGCACCGACATTTTAGTCGGATTGTCTTGTACTTACTTTCACATAATTGTAACTAAGTCAGGCTGCAGCTGATAACAATTGTGTATACTTTTGCTACATCAATCTGGCTATATTTTGTAAAACCAGATATCAAAAACATTTTGACAGAGCGTTTGGAACGCCTTACTGCTTTATCTTACATGTTCCCTATTTCTGTTCTTTGTTAGAATGATTGAGACAATAGATGTGAAGTGACCATAGTGAGACTTTCATGTAGTATGCACCCCCCCTCATCTGGTTAGACAGTATTGATCGAATTATACGGTATTCATCTACCCGTAATATGTTAGCTGGCTGAGTCATTCCCCCGCTCTCCAGTATTCTGGCTCTTGGGCGTGATAGCTATGCAGTTCCATCTCCTGTTTTTCGGGTTTACCAAACCGGTCAGCCGGATGTCTTGATCCGGATATCTACCCTCCGCCTTTGCATACTCGTTAGCAAAAATTGGTGTCCTTACCGGCAGCAACAAAGACGAGTTCTCAGGGGGGATACAACCTGGCTTCAACCCTCTTAATAAAGTGTTGTGTCGTTCAGAAGAACTATAGAACATGTCTCTATTGTTCGGGCCTTTCTTGACACAGATTTTTTCTGTCCGTGCATGTTGAAGGGAAGTAATGTCCCAGTCCATCCTCCTAGGATGGCTTGCATGAGCATATCATGCTAGAGGAAGGCATCTAGCTATGTCTGGTAACTGGATCAGTTTCTCCTTCCTTTGGAAAGTTCTCGACTCAACTCGGGGTCTTGGTTGAGAACTTTTATCAATGGCGTCACCGAATAGGAACATAGGTTTCTTGTGAGTGATGGCGTCAGCAGATTGCAAGGACTGCCCATTTATCAGACTTAGCAAAGTTTCATTATCCTGAGTTATCAGGATAGCTTGGCGAGAGGATGGAAGGGCATATTATAGGAAGAGTACATGGGATAAGTCTTCTTTGAATTCTGGCTCAGCTAAAGTTCCTGTGAAGATTTCATAATTCGGGTCCTCTCTGGTATCAACTGCATCAAACAGAAAAAACAAAATTTAGTACAAGTCAAGCATCAGATTGTACTGATAAAGCTTGTGCAAGCATCAGATTGCGCTGACAATGGCATAAATCAGCCGATTGTACTGACTTTTGCCAACGCAATTCAACCGATTGCGCGAGAAGATATTCTTCATAAAAATGAAGAATAATGAGTTCGTGCAACCAAAACCCTAAACAGGGTAGCGCAGTATGATCACATCTCTAAAAAGAGATGGATTTTAAGATTCAGTAAAGTCGAAAAACCCTAAAAAAGGGTTTTCGATCGGGTTGTCTACCTCGCAAAGCAGGGTGCGCAGCTTCGTATCGGAAAGGGCGCGGCACAACCCAAGCCGAAGACTCGGCGGGGGCCTTGCCCTTGACGGCGGCGGAGGAGCGCTTGGGAGCCATGAAGTCGACGGAGAAGAAAGAGTGAAGTCGGAGTAGGCTCGAGGATTTCTCTCTCTCAAGCACAATGAAAACAAGTAAAGAATAATATGAAGGACGAAGGGAACTATTTATAGTTTTTCAAAGAGCAACGGCCGCCTCAGATTGCACCGAATAAATAGGGGTAATCCCTCCGATTGCACAGACAGCATCATCACGTGCGCAACTTGATTGAAAATTCAAAAATTCAAAGTATTTTAAAATTTTGAATAAATTCAACTTTCAAAAACTTTGAAGGGGGTCTTATAGGTCCTAAAAAATCAAGTTGTACCCATCAACAAAGTCATAAAAATCAAGAAATACATCTTTCAAATAAAATTACGCAGAAGTCAGATTGCGCATCATCCAGATTGCGCAGACTGGACTGCGCACACTCTCAAGTGCGCAAGCTGACATGGCCATGTCATCATTACCTGACACAATCAAATCTTCTGACAACTGACAGCACAAAGAACGAGGAGACTGTTCGTTTATTGCGCCGTACAGCGCTCGAGGACAGCTGTACATGCAGCGCAATCTTCAAGACTGACTGTTGCGCCATCCAGCCCAGCGCAATCTGAAGTCAGCACAATTTATGTGGCGCACTTCATAATGACAACTGACAAAAGTACACGTGGCATTCATGCCATCAATTGCTCACTACGTGGCAACCATCTGTACACGATCATGCGCATTTCAATCAAATGATGCCATGTGTCCAAGTCAGTTGGCCCACGATCAGACAACTGCCTGTGCAGTCTAATGCTGCGCAATCCAGTGCATGCGCAATCCAACTTGCGCCATTCAGAATAACTAAAAGTTAGTTATTTCCAGAACTCTATAAATAGAGTTTCAAGTCTTTATTCTAGGGGATCAGACATGAAGTTCAGAAATATCAGAGAGTTCGGGAGTTCTTGCCCAAGTGCTGCTACATTCTTCCGAGGCTATCGCCTTCAAATTCAGAGGCTACCGTCTTCAAAGTTCACATCGTCCTAGGAAAAAAGAAATCGTCTTCTAGATTGGATTCCTATAGTTGTACTTTCCCAGAATTCTTGTAATCTTCTTTACAAAGTTTGTTGAAATAAAGATCAACTTTTGTTTTTGCAAACAGGTAGTTTGTGCCGTTATGCTTCTACGGCTGTGGACGAAGGATTGGTGGAAGGCGAAGAAGTCGACGCTTCTCGCAACGGCTAGAAATAGAAAGATTTCATGGGCCTTATTCAAAAAGGCATTTCTGGATCAATATCTGCCTCCAGCCATGAGCAAGAAGATAGAGGATGATTTCATCACACTGAAACAGAAAGATATGTCCATAGAGGACTATGAGTCTGAATTTGCCAAGTTAGCAAATTTTGCTGCTGCGATGCTACCCACCGAATAGACTCGCATAAATCGATTCGTTGGAGGTCTAAATGATGTCATTCAACTGAGTGTGCTGAATCGAGAATGTGGGTCATATTCTCAGGCCTTTGAAGCGGCGCTACAGGTGGGACTGTTCTACCTGAAGAAGGCATCCAATAAAGTACAGTACAGTCGGAACCAACCCGCCAAGAGATATCATGACGGAGAGAAAAAGACTGACGGGGAACAGAACAACAAGCCTGTATGCGGCTTCTGCGGTCGACGAGGGCATGTTAAAGAGGACTGCCGCTATGTGAATGGCCAGAGTTGCAGTCACTGTGGCAAGAGTGGGCACATCAAGGAGGACTGTCGTGCCCCTAATAACGCTTGTTTTCGTTGCGGCCAACAGGGCCACTCAGTCAAATATTGCCCGAAGAGAAATCGAAATAGAGACGATAATGAAGAGCGTGGGCAGCTGCCTGGTCCACCGCCGCTCCGAGATGGTCCATACAATCAGCAGTTGCGGAACGCCAACATCGCGACAGCGCGCGTCTACAATCTCTCCATATTGCTTGATCCAGAATGCAACAATAGTGGAGGTGAGTTTATTTTTTAAGTTTTGAGGACAAAACTTTTTCTCAGTGGGTTATTATGTAGTGCCCCGCTCCTCGCGGTCCACAATAGTGGGGAAATCCTTGCCGGTATCGATTGACCATGGATGAAATGCAATGAACCTTTCCAATTGATGGATTGGCTTCTATTGAAATAAATCCAAGAGTTTTGTTGAATGTTTTCTCTCGCTGCTTGGTTTTGTTGAATGCATTTTCGTGTTGGTTTCCGATGATTGGTTTTCATTGTTCGCTTTCATCGCATTTCGCATTCATTCTGAATCTTGAGAGAAAGAGACAAAGTTTGCTAATCAACTATTTGTGCCAATGTAGGCTGCGTGAATTGTTCGTGAACGGCGCGTGAAGTCCCTCATTCTCTCGACTAAGATTTATCTCAGTGAGTT
This sequence comes from Iris pallida, assembly GCA_029216955.1. NCBI lineage: Eukaryota > Viridiplantae > Streptophyta > Magnoliopsida > Asparagales > Iridaceae > Iris > Iris pallida. The sequence goes on along the minus strand of JANAVB010005397.1, from coordinate 2,059,347 downwards.
GCTTCAATCGAACAAACATTGATCTGTACGCCTAATAAAATGATCTCTAGTCCACTCTGTTGCCTTGTCCCAATGATCAACGATACCACATCCACAAAAGATAAGAGAAGATAATTGAATTGAATCAAATGTAAGAATATGTGTTGCTATTCGATCCTGCTCTATAAGAATGATCATCTGCTTGTCAATAGTATGCCTGCAATGTAGACACGTACAGACGAACTTGTATGTGTTGCGATGAATCTAAAGGCACGAAACAAACGTGTCGTATATCTGTGCATAAGTCCAAGCGTGTCTCATCTGATAGAACGGCTAGAGCATGCATTTGGTCTCGGACAACTTGTATACAAGGAAACATTTGTCTCTCGGGTGGCATCTGGGGGCACCTGGAACCGCTCGGCCTAGGAGAGATTAGGGCCACCATGTGAAAATGGGAGTCGATCTGAGTCCTTAGCGACGAGCTGAACCAAAGAGTCACAGCGACTAATCATGGAGATAACCCATGGACCAATATGTAGAATAGTCCATCTGCATGACCCGAATGACAACTTCAATATCTGCAAGAATGAACATGAATTACTCGTTATGCAAATTGTGCTAACATATTTTGTGCAGGGATGACTGCCGGCGTTGGTAAGTTGCTTATGATATATTTCTACTATCATGTTCTTATAAATTGTTAAAAAGAACCTAGTCAAGTAGAAAGATCACTAGTAAATGTTAGCTCAACACATTGATTTAGTGCAGAGATTTGCGAGTTCGGCCAAAAGCCGCTCGCCAGTACATGATGTGTGCTGACCCACGTTGTGGGCATCCTTTTCAGAAAGCAAAATAGGACAGGAGGATTTCAAGTGAGGCACCGATGCTCGTCTAGCCCAGTAGAGCTCGTGGATCGCCTCGAAGTTTCAGTTTCATTCCAGTCAAGTTTCAAGTTTCTTTTCCTTCTGAAAGTGTCTTTTATTTCTAGCATGTAATAGAGGGATATGATGTATGGGCATTGCGACTATTTTCCAAAGAGAGTTTCAAAGAGAATCATGTAGCCAAAATATAAGGCACTCTGAGTTTGCAAAGCTTTGTACTTGTATTCCTATCAAGTTATCAATAAAAGAAGTATTTCTATTTCAAATCTCTGTGTCCAATATTTGGTTTTCTGCAATGAATGGGTGCGTGCGTGTGTTTCGCTTAACTAGTGGGTGCGTGCGTGTGTTTTTGCTTGACTAGTTATTTTTGTGCAGGTACATGGCCTTGTGCAAGCGCAACTTAGGCTTGCACGGCATCACGCCTTAGCGAGGACGATCGATCCCGCAGGGATCCAGGCAAGACGGACGACCCTAGCGGGAACGGGGCGTGACACGCTGCGGGGCCTAATTTCGATCCATACAATCGTGCTGAGGAGACACCGAATGCCGATGCCGTGAAGTTCATGGAGTTGCTGTAGAATGCAAGGACTCCTTTTTTGTTACGATCTGCACCCGATTTTCGGACACGAGCTCGTGAACAAGCCAGCTATGTATCGAGCGAACTCCAGCCCGACTCAAATACGTATAAGCTGTCAAGGTCAGGGTATCATGTATAATCTAAACTATATCTCAATCCACAGGAATCATATAAACAAGAATGAACAAGTATGGGTCATGGTCTGCAGCCCATTAGCATATTGTTCGATTAGACTCCAATAATGATATGAGTCTATAAATAAGCAGAGTATATCATGGTACTAAATATAAAGCACGAGAGGATAATAAAGAAATATCATAAGCAAATACCTGTATCATGCATCGCAATCCTCTACCATCCCGCTCTACTAACTCCACGCAGTTGCTAAACCTGAAGAGATCATCAGGTCCTCAGAGGACTAGCTAGATACATAATACGCAAGTTAACATGTAATAGTACAAATATACAAAGAAGTGAGGAACAATCAAGGATATCCAACGAGACAAAGTGAATTAAGACACAAAATGTAAACACAGGGATCCTAAGACACTGGCATGCCATACTAGAAATGGCTAATAGGTTAAGGCTATAGACTGCAGTCAAGGTAAGTACTCACAATCTAAAGTGTCTCAATCGCAGTCAAGGCAAGTACTCACAACCAAGACGGTAGCCAATCCTAGTATAAAAATTCTATAGACCGTTGTCAAGGTAAGTACTCACAATATATAGAATGTAGTCAAGTCCTACTCAAGTCATGTCAAGTCAAGTCAAGTTATAATCAAGTCGATGGAATCGTGGTGTAGGACTAGACAACTTTTTCAAGGAATACATATGAAACTAACACGGTGTAACAAATAGAACTATCATAACAGAAAGGAACAAGAATGTGCAGGCAACTAGAAACATATAAAGTAAAACTATAACAAGATGTGTGTACTAGACATGGAATAAAGCAATCATGAATGTAAGGAAAAGAACAGCAGCGAGATAATGAACATGCATATAAATTATACTGTACAAGTTGGGAAGTTATACTTGCCTGGAGGGTGCACGCAGATCCCACAAAATATAGTCAACAGGTGAGCCGTAAAGTCCAAGTCATCGCAACTGTCTCCGAAAGCTGAAATAAACATTACCGATGTTCTCAGAATAGTCAAATTAGCTAGGATTGCCTGTCCATAAGTCCACTTATGGACACAGGAGAAAAACGGTAATTTTGGACAAAAACGATGTCCGCCATTGGACCCGCTTTGCCCCAAAAAATGTGTAAGAGTCAATGATCTCTAAAGTCATTAAACTACCTGTCTACGGATCCGGTTTGATGATACGAACCCAACAGTATGTCCAATTTTGGATTCCGAGGGGCCGTGCACAAAATTGCTCGTTGAATCGGACCGTGGGGCCCGCAAAACGGCGATCCGATCAACTGTCTCAGAATCGAACCAAACTTGGCATGCAGGACCAAAAAACGATATGGTCCTCTTGGCGCAAGTTTCGTCTCGATCTGACGAACGTGCACAAAGTAATTGAGGAATTTGCACAGAGGCCGATACGGTGAATTTTGACGGATACGCATCAAATTCGTCGCGCACACACGACCAATTTGAATTCCATTAAAGCCTACACGTCCACGAAACCGTTATGCACCTTTCGATGCTTTCGGTTCGCGACCAAGTCGCCCGATTTGGCGGGACGCACGTGGTATCGAAGAATTTTCTAGTTTTCAAAAACTGTTTTTGAGTTTTTTCTCTATTTTCAATTTGATTTAACTCACTGCTTAAACCCCTAGCATTAAAACTAAAAATTAGGTTTCCATCTCCTATAGGTTCTCTATAGATCTGTTCAAGTAGATTACTAGGTTTCTCGATAGGTCGATCTAATTCTGTCTTCCAAGTTGGGGTCTTAGGATAGTGATGGCTCTGTTTACAACAGAGTTTTTCGTCGACTTCGAGTCGACCTCTATTCGAATCTGAGTCGACTCCATACAAACCAGATAGGTGGGTTCCTAGAGGGTTATATGGGTTGTCCGTAGGATTTTACGGGATCAAAAATAATCAAACGGGTGAATAGAAAATTAATTGCAAACTTATGTACCTGCAACTGCTGTTGTCCTATTTTCTCCGCGCTTGTACGTGCGCGCTCAACTACACCGGCCGACGGCGGCTTCGGCGGTCGTCCGCCGACGGAGGGTGGCCGTACGGGTGGTTTGGGGTGGCATTGGGTCGGAAAGGCGTTGTGCTATTAGGTTTTGGGTGTTTATTCGAGGGATTCCCTCTCGATCTATCTATATATATACACACACGCTCACAGGGGAGGGGTCGGGCCTCCTCTGTTTGGCCGAGCGTGCGAGAAGTTGGCCCCATGTGGGCCGACTGTTACTTTTTCTTTTTATTTTTCTATTTTCTTTATATATAATATATATATATATATATATATATATATATATATACACATAAATACGTATGTATATGTATACATACATATATACGCACATGCACATATATATAATATATATATAAATACACACATACACATATATATCTATACATTTTTTTAGAGAATAGGAAATTTTATTGTTGTATAAGACACAAAATACTGAAACCTATACAAGAGGAGCGCCAAGCGCTGGCAACAGGAAAGAAACGGCAAAGGAAGCCGACAAAACTGAAACAAGAATACATGAACTAATCTAGGGTCTCCCAGAACGTGGGCATGGAGTGTGAGCAGTGACGCCTGATCTTTAGGATCTGTCTGATAATTTCCCTGGATAGGGGAGGAGGAAGGAAGAGGAAGGTGACGACCCTCGTATCGGAACTTGTTTCTGTTTTTCCACAGGACCCAAATTCCTGCGGCCGCGATGATCTGATGTCCGTAGGAGATGCCCCAGCTGGACAGAAGATCGTTGAGGCCCCCAGGGAGGGGGACCTTCCTAAACATGGTGCTGAGAGTCGCCCGAATGCTCGTGGCCAGGTCGCCAGAGGTGAGGATGTGCTCAGCCGATTCAGTTTCAGGGGTAGTACAGCAATGGCAGCATGAAGCGAGGCTGTAGCCTAGCGAGGTGATGGCATCGTCGGTGGGGAGCTTCCGGAAGTGGGCTCGCCAGATAAGGATCGACCATTTGATGGGGATGTAAGAGTGCCAGAAAAGAGCGATTAGGGTGGACGGGGTCCCGATGCCGTGAGCGACTGACCTGGCGGAATGCAGAGTGAACTGGCCGCCCGGGCCAGGAGACCATCTCATGATGTCCGGGGTATATATATATATATATATATATATATATATGAAATAAGAGAAGGGGAAATTTTATTGATGTATCAGGCGCAAAATGAGGGAGCCTATACAAGAAGAGCGCGAAGTGCTGACAACAGAAAAGAAACGGCTAGGCTAGCCGACAAAATAGAAACAAGAAGACGAAAACTAATCTAGGGTCACCCAGAACCTGGGCGGTGAGTGCGTGCAGCGCCTCCGGAACTTTAGTATCTGTCTGATGTTTTCCCTGTACAGTTGGGGTAGTGTAAGTTGTCGGCCCTCGTAACGGAACTTGTTCCTGTTTTTCTACAGGACCCAAATTTCCGCGGCTATAATGATCTGATGTACGTAAGAAACCCCCCAGCTGGACAGGAGATCGTTGAAGCCCCTAGGGAGGAGGACCATCTTAAACTTGATGTTGAGAGTCGCCCAAACATTCATGGCCAGCTCCCCAGAGTTGAGGATGTGCTTTGCTGATTCGGATTGAGGGAAAATACAGCAATGGTACCTCGAAGCTAGGTTGTAGCCAAACGCGGTGATGGCGTCGTCGGTGGGAAGCTTTCGGAAATGGGCTCGCCAGATGAAGATCGACCATTTGATGGGAATGCAGGCGTACCAGAAAGGAGCGATGAGGGAATTTGGGGTTCCGAAGCCGTGGGCGACTGACCTGACGGAATACAGAGAGAACTAGCCGTCCGGGCTAGGGGACCATCTCGTGATGTCCGGAGTGTCGGAGAGGCAGAGATTTGCAGTGGCGAGGTGGGCGGCAGCCGCCGGACCGAGCCTGTTAGTGACTCGGAGGAGACTCGGAGGGGTGCCAGAGGATACCACCCAGCCAACGATCGTGACTCATCGATGAGTAGCCATTACCCAGCTGGATGTGCATGAAGTGGTTTGCGAGCTGTCGGCCTCGGGTAATGCGTCTCCATGATGATGATGAACGGTTGTTGACTAAGGCCATCCCTAGGTGGGAGTATCTGAAGTATCTCGCTTGCATGAAGCGACTCCAAATTGAATTGGCTGTGCGCAGCTTCCACCATAACTTCATGGAGCATGCATCGGCGATGTGTTCCAATCTACTGAATCCCAGTCCGCGCTCGGAGGTGGGTTTAGCCATTGTGTTCCAGCTGGCCCAGTAGGGCTTATCTTTGCCTTTATTGTGACCCAGAAGAAGGTGGCGAATAGGGATTCAAGCGAAGCGAGGAACTTTTTGGAAGGGTTACAGACGCTAGGGTATAGATGGGAATGGAGGATAGTACGTGCTTGATCAGAATCAGCTTGCCTCCGGGCGATAGGGTAGCATTGTGTCAGCCCTGGATCTGTTTCCTGATGGCGCTGACCATGTACTCGAAGATACCCGAGTTGGCCTTGCCATAGACCAGAGGGCACGCTAAGTAGGTGAAAGGTGGGTATGTTGTGGCAAAGGAGGTCAAGTTGGAGAGCGTCGCAGAGTGAGACGTGTCCATTTTATGATGGGTGTATATGACGCTCTTGTTGTTGTTGATTTTTTGTCCGAAACATCTGTTGTACCTGTTCAGCGTTTGAAGTACCACCTCGATGGACCCGATGTCGCCGGATGAAAAAATGAGGACATCGTCAGCGTAAGCGAGTTGGGTAATGATGGGGCAGCCGATGGTGGTGTGAAAGTTGTGGAACCGCGGGATATTGGGCATGCACTTAAGGTTTCTGCTGAGGGCCTCCACAGTGATGATGAAGATAGTGGCAGAAAGAGGATCCCCCTGGCGAACGCCACGGCTCGCATTGAAAAAGACTTCGGCCTGGCCGTTGATGACGGTGGAGAACCAGGAGTTGTTGATGGACCAGAAGATGATGTCTGCCATGACCCGCACCCTGTGTAGGGCACGAGAAGTGGGTACGTCCAGCCTACGCCGCAGTGTTGGCGGTAGAACGCTGTCCTAGGTCACTATCTAATCAACAACTCACGCAATTATATAATATACTTGTCAAATCTCAACTCTGAACGGAGGACAAGTATAGATATAATGGAATCTCAATCACATTCAAAGAACGATAAGATAACACAGAAGTTTATAACTAAAGACTAAACAACAACATTTATAAACTACTAAATAATAATATCTCAAACAAACTCAAATACAAACTCGTATCTCAAGTTATTACAATTCAAGTTCTAAAACATGAAAACTAAACCAAGTCTACTAGCTAGTCTCCCGATCACTCCTGAGAGTCGGGGCCATAGGTAGCTAAGCCATCTCCTGCTCCAAGGCAAGTAGGGCAAATGTCCTCAGGACAATCATCTGTAATATTTTCAACAGGTCCAGTCAGGACAGGAACGAGTACAATTCATCAAGAAATCCCAAGTAAATGATAGAGAACTATAAAGCAGTTATAGACTGTTTTATTGATGAACATGGTAGTTTGTATACAGGTGATGGTATAGAGAAACAGTTAAGATACAAGGAAAGTAAGGTAAGTAAAACAAGAGAAGAATCATGGCAATAAAGACTGTAAAATATAATCTAGCTGAACTAGAGTAACATGATATAAGTCCAGACAGTATAATATGAGTCAAGTGTAATCCCAGTGTGAGTCCCGATAATGTAAATCTAATACCAGATGATTCCAGTACAAGATGAGTCCAGACAGTGATCAATGATTCCAGGGTGAGTCCAGACAATACTCTAAAAGTGTGTTTTAAAATATCGAGATCGACATATAAACGGCTGTAGGTAATATGGCACATCGCACACTCGCGAAGTGTGGGATGGCTATCATTCCAGCATAATTCCAAGGGAGTGGTTCCAGTATTTGGATAATGTTCACATGTCTACTCTAATATTTTCCCGCCCACAAGTATAAGTGAATCCAGAATACGACCCGAGAATCGAGATGAGTCCAGCAAAACATAATGATACCAGCAAGAGATTCCAGAGTGATTCCAGTAGGTGGTTCCAGTAGTGATTCCAGAAGGTGATGCCAGTAGTGGTTCCAGAAGGTGATGCCAGTAGTGATTCCAGAAATAGAGGCCAGATAAGATGGTATGTGTGTCGCATACATGAATCCAGAAATATCCATATGTGATGTAAGAATCACATAAAACTAACTAGAGCTGAAGTACAGTAATTGATAAGTAAATGAAATAACTATCAGAGAATGTACTCGCCTGTTACTCTGAAAAGAGTAGTATAATATCAGATGTCTGCACCGGAGTCACAATGTCCTAAATAGAGCAGTATAGGTTATAATGTATTTAAAACAAGGTAAATAAAGTTTACGATGTAATCTACATGATTTTTAGGTCAAACTAGGTCAAAGTCAAACTTGGTTCAAAACATGGACAACTGTCTAGGTCTAACTAAGGTCAAACTGGTCAACTAACATCTATGGTTGGTCAAACTATAGTCAACTAGTCAATTGGGTCTATATCTAAGTCAATCTCTATAAGTCCAACTCAAAACCAAACCCTAGACAAGGACACCATATATATCTATATCATATTTATATATCACACATATATATATATATTCAACCTTATGTCAATTATCCACAATTCTTATTATCTAACATATAAAACATATCCCTATATAATATATCACATACATACATATATGTATATATACATACACTAGCGATTTCATATATCCTCAAAATGTATTACATTACCCCTAACCATGTGCCTATAACATATATATGAATCTACTCAAGACTAGCCAACAGAATATATATTCATATATAATATCCCAATATAAAATACACTTCACAACATATAGGATACCTTACCATTTCTAATCCCTCATCTACAATACCAAACACACACTATCCTAATGCATCATGTTTGATCCTAACATAACTTCATATATCTATCCCTCAATACATGTCCACATATACCTATATTGCATATATATATATACAAGGTATGACTCATACATAATACATGATATATATGAACCCTTCATATAGTATACAGGTATACCCCAAGCTGTAAACTGAATCAAGAGGCTAAATAGTGAAATGCATATGGACAGATGAAGAAGGTTAACATAGATTGGAACCATAATTCAAGGACTGAACAGGAAGAGTGATAATCTTGTGCTCCTTACCCGAGCCTCCTCATTGATATGAATAAGTGCTCAAGAGGGCAGGTACATGGGATATGGGGATGCATATTTGGAAATGCAAGATATTGCAATACTTGTCTGAACCTTCCCAATTAGAGCCCATATGCAGGACATCAACTTGTGCTGTTAGCTAATTAATTGGAATGCAGGACATGAAGTAATTGCAGTGAATGAATGTGATTTGGAACCAAAGTCAGTTTAATGCAACTAATGGAGCAGCGCACAAGAATCCCTAATACTGAAACTGGACACCTGGTAGTGTATCTTACTGATACAACCCTAACTAAATGGCTAAGGGTCAAGACCAAGGCCAAGGTAGTGCATGTTGCTGCCATGCCAAGCTAATGAAGGTGCCCTACTGCCACTGCCCTATATATCAACTGAAACCAAGGCATATAACCAAACCATATAACCAATTTCCAAGTCACTCACATATATGTAAGGCCTATCTCCATCTCAGGAACTGAGATACTCAATCTCTCAAAAACCTTGCAAACTTATATTCATGTATGTAACTTCAGAAAACTGGAATGCCAATAAATTCATGTATCGACACATAGATGATTTACCCTAACCAAAATCCGAACTAAACTCACAAACATCAGCCCTAAACCTGAAAGCTTGTATCAGACATATACATCCATTCGAAACCTACTGTATGTATATACCTATATATACTATAAAACTCTGAAACTGAACCAAGTATCAGTCATATACATCCCATTTAAAGTAACTACACATGCAATAATTACTCAAACTAAGACTAACTCAGCAACCAAGGGGGTCAAGTGTGTGTATAGAGTGTCAAACTTGTGTCCACGTGTCTTCAAGTATCCTACAAGTGTGAAAACTGTATCAGAAGCCAGTGTCAATAAGGTACCAGAGCTAAGTGTACAGACAGCATCGTACGTGTGGGTCGAGTGCTCTAGGGACTCATGTGTCCATCCCCAAGTATCGGGGTCGTATTAGATGATAACCTAGGTCTAGGGCTACGTATCCCATAGCCTGAAATGTGTCCACGTGGTGTCGTGTCTTAAATACGAAGCCGTATCCAAAGGAGTCTGCTGCGTGTGTGTGCAGTGGGGTCGAGTCAGTGCAGGTCGATTTCCATCCTAACCACTCTACGAAATCGAGCAAAACTCTGGGGGCATGCTTTTAGTGTATGCCCCCTCATGTCCACTAAAACTCGTGTCAAAAGAGCCCGTGTAGTGTCCTACAGGGGGCCCGAGTAGCAGGGGAGAACACAGGCACGATGCGGTACCTCGTGCAGGCGTGTCACAGACTCGTGTGCGTGACACAAGACACGTGACACATCTTGATCATGTCTAGGTGTAGAGGGGGACTAGGGCTAGGTGTCTAGGTGTCTGTATGAACCTCAAGTCATGTCGTGTCCGAGTTTCAAAGCTGTGTCAGAGGGTCGAAAATCAGTATACTATGAAGTGTGTAAACCAGTGCAGCTCGTGTTTCATGTCCGACACGACACGAAATGTTGTAAAACTTTAGGGAGGTCCTGACAGTGTCTGCCCCCACCCTCGTGCCAATTTACATATGTCCGAGTTGTGTGTGCAGTAAGAAAACAGTAGGTGGTAGCAGGGCATGGGTACGGAGCATCGTGGTGAGGTTTGTGTCCAAATTTGGACACAAAAACAAACCCAAATCATGCTCAGTCACATACATACATAATCTACATATAATAAGCTTTCCAAATATGTAATTTGTTTTGAAAACCAAGAACAAAATGTTCTAAGAAGCATTTTGTCGAACACCCAATTAAATTCACGGATACGTGTCCGATACGGACACGAAATGGACACGAGATCCTACCAAACTTGGGCTACACCTAGGAGAACCCTAAATGAATGCATCTAGGGGAAGAAATCAGGAATTTACTAGGGTTTATAGGGTTTTACCTATTGAGTGTTCAAACTCAATGTAAAGAGCCTCGATTCGACGTCTTCCTCGATTTTCTTCGGTTCAACCGTCCTCGGACCTTGCTAGCAAGCACCCACAAGTATCATCTACTATTGGGGATGATGATGTAATTGATTTGACTCAATTTGGGCTCAATTTGGATTAATTGGGGGGAGTTTAGGGAAGAACAAGTAGGGCTTTTCTAGGTTTTGTAAAAAGAGGCTAAGGCTTTTGTTAATGTGACTTTATAGGAAGGGGGCTTGTATGGCTATTGAAATGAGTAGGGTTAGGGTTTTATATGAGTGGTTAGGATCACTCCACCCAATTCCAAGGCTTCCTTTTGGTTCAAGGCTTCTTTTCACAAACATCTTAAAAGGAAAATATCTTACCATAATAATATCTAGATATTACTAACCTTGGCACTTAGTAGGAATGTTCTAACCTTAATTCTAACATCAAGACTAATCTAGGTTAGGTTAACTTCTAGGTTAAGGCTTAACTAAAAGACTAGAACAATATTTAATTAATATAAATTATAAATTCACAAAATTGTCAAAATGACCAAAATACCCCTAGGCTAAAAAGTAGTAATATGAAATTCTAATCACATGACTAGGCTCCCTTGATCATGGTTGGTCTCTAGGCTTAGCAATTCTAGGGTTACAATAGTTAATCATCAAAATCACCAATCACTATTTTAAATAGTTTTTAAAATAACTAAAAATTACCAAAAATCATATCATGACTAAAATATCATTATTAAATGATTATAATTACAAAATTTTAAAATTACCCTCATTTGAAAAATTAGGTGTTACAAGTCTACCCCCCTTAGAAGAATTTCGTCCTCGAAATTAAGATGATCGTACTCCTCCTAGGTCAAACCCCCAACAATCAAGGTCGAAGGATAACATGCAATCATAGTCCTACTGGTTGTGATTCCACAGTCTCGAATATGGTAACTATGCTATCTAGCATATCACAAGAATATCCTGACAGGTACTAATGAAATCACACATGAAGGTGAAAGAAGGACAGAAAAGACAGACCTGCTAACCCGTCACCCATAGCGTCGGTCTATTCGATTGTCAGCACAAAAGCCCTGCCCCTCTGGGGTATATCCCTCTGATGGTACAGGGCACGGTGCTGCGCTATAGGTGGCCTAGCTCCCTCTATCTAATCCATGATACTTAAGTAACATCCACACTGATATTCTATTCCATCACACTAGGGCACCATCTATATGGTATATATTCTAAAATCTGATAATCATACCCATCTATCCAGAACCATGTTACCAGAATCCTCATTACGCCAGTAAGTACTATAGCGATAATCCATAGAGTCCGCGACTAAGGTACATACCTCTAGAATCATGGCATTTAAAATTTTCGTATTGCCGCTAGATTGGCTGTGAAAACCTTAAATTACCATACTCGAGAAATACATCCAAAATTAGACTCTATCTCATCGCCAAACCAGCTAATATGGCTGTAAAAGACTCTAGATTCTATGACTGAGGCAACCTAGCCCACAATGTTATATTGGTAGAAAATTAAGTCAATAATGAATACCAAGAATCAAATTCAACGATGAACAAGGAAGTAGACAGAAACTGTCGGAATTGAATTTCGAGATAGTTTATAATGAGATTCTCAAGGGTCATCCCAGGAATCTTCTCAAGTAGTCCTAACTGTGATTGAGTACTCTCTCAACTAAAGCCTATTCCTTAGTTCCTATTGCCGACTGTAGTGATACTCTAGTTCGAATACCACTACATAAACTCGACCTGCATGGGCCACCACTAAAAATGTGTCACGACCCGCACCCTGTGTAGGGGCACGAGAAGTGGGTACGTCTAGCCTACGCCGCAGTGTCGGCGGTAGAATCGCTGTCCTAGGTTACTATCTAATCAACAACTCACGCAATTATATAATGTACTTGTCAAATCTCAACTCCGAACGGAGGACAAGTATAGAGATAATGGAATCTCAATCACAGTCTAAGAACAATAAGATATAACACAGAAGTTTATAACTAAAGACTAAACAACAACATTTATAAACTACTAAATAATAATATCTCAAACAAACTCAAATACAAACTCGTATCTTAAGTTATTATAATTCAAGTTCTAAAACATGAAAACTAAACCAAATCTACTAGCTAGTCTCCTGATCACTCTTGAGTGTCGGGGCCATAGGTAGCTAAGCCATCTCCTGTTCCAAGACAAGTAGGGCAAATGTCCTCAGGGTAATCATCTGTAATATTTTTAATAGGTCCAGTCAGGACAGAAACGAGTACAATTCATCAAGAAATCCCAAGTAAATGACAGAGAACTATAAAGCAGTTATAGACAGTTTTATTGATGAATATGGTAGTTTGTATACAAGTGATGGTATAGAGAAACAGTTAAGATACAAGAAAAGTAAGGTAAGTAAAATAAGAGAAGAATCATGGCAATGAAGACTGTAAAATATAATCTAGCTGAACTAGAGTAACATGATATAAGTCCAGACAGTATAATATGAGTCAAATGTAATCCCAGTGTGAGTCCAGACAATGTAAATCTAATACCAGATGATTCCAGTACAAGATGAGTCCGGACAGTGATCAATGATTCCAGGGTGAGTCCAGACAATACTCTAACAGTGTGTTTTAAAATATCGAGATCGACATGTAAACGGCTGTAGGTAATACGGCACATCGCACACTCGCGAAGTGTGGGATGGCTATCATTCAAGTATAATTCCAAGGGAGTGGTTCCAGTATTTGGGTAATGGTCACATGTCTACTCTAATATTTCCCCGCCCACAAGTACAAGTAAATCCAGAATATGACACGAAAATCGAGATAAGTCCAACCAAATATAATGATACCAGTAAGAGATTCCAGAGTGATTCCAGTAGGTGGTTCTAGTAATGATTCCAGAAGGTGATGCCAGTAGTGGTTCCAGAAGGTGATGCCAGTAGTAATTCCAGAAATAGAGGCCAGATAAGATGGTATGTGTGTCGCATACATGAATCCAAAAATATCCATACGTGATGTAAGAATCACATAAAACTAACTAGAACTGAAGTACAGTAATTGACAAGTAAATAAAAGAACTATCAGAGAATGTACTCGCATGTTACTCTGAAAAGAGTAGTATAATATCAGATGTCTGCACCGGAGTCACAATGTCCTAAATAGAGCAGTACAGGTTATAATGTATTTAAAACAAGGTAAATAAAGTTTACGATGCAATCTACATGATTTTTAGGTCAAACTAGGTCAAAATCAAACTTGGATCAACCATGGACAACTGTCTAGGTCTAACTAGGTCAAACTGGTCAACTAACATCTATGGTTGGTCAAAATATAGTCAACTAGTCAATTGGGTCTCTATCTAAGTCAATCTCTGTAAGGCCAACTCAAAACCAAACCCTAGACTAGGACACCATATATATCTATATCATATTTATACATCACACATATATATATTCAACCTTATGTCAATTATCCACAATTCTTATTATCTAACACATAAAACACATCCCTATATAATATATCACATACATACATATATGTATATATACATACACTAGCCATTTCATATATCCTCAAAATGTATTTCATTACCCCTAACCATGTGCCTATAACATATATATGAATCTACACAAGACTAACCAACATAATATATATTCATATATAATATCCCAATTTAAAATACACTTCACAACATATAGGATACCTTACCATTTCTAAGCCCTCATCTACAATACCAAACACACACTATCCTAATGCATCATGTTTGATCCTAACATAACTTCATATATCTATCCCTCAATACATGTCCACATATACCTATATTGCATATATATATATACAAGGTATGACTCATACATAATACATGATATATATGAACCCTTCATATAGTATAAAGGTATACCCCAAGCTGTAAACTGAATCAAGAGGCTAAATGGTGAAATGCATATGGACAGATGAAGAAGGTTAACATAGATTGGAACCATAATTCAAGGACTGAACAGGAAGAGTGATACTCTTGTGCTTCTTACCCGAGCCTCCTCATTGATATGAATAAGTGCTCAAGAGGGCAGGTACATGGGATATAGGGATGCATATTTAGAAATGCAAGATACTGCAATACTTGTCTGAACCTTCCTAATTAGAGCCCATATGCAGGACATCAACTTGTGCAGTTGGCTAATTAATTGGAATGCAGGACATGAAGTAATTGCAGTGGATGAATGTGATTTGGAACCAAAGTCAGTTTAGTGAAACTAATGGAGCAACACACAAGAATCCCTAATACTGAAACTGGACCCCTGGTAGTGTATCTTACTGATACAACCCGAACTAAATGGCTAAGGGTCAAGACCAAGGCAGTGCATGTTGCTGCCATGCTAAGCTAATGCAGGTGCCCTACTGCCACTGCCCTATATAGCAACTGAAACCAGGGCATATAACCAAACCATATAACCAATTTCCAAGTTACTCACCTATATGTAAGGCCTATCTCCATCTCAGGAACTGAGATACTCAATCTCTCAAAACCCCCTCCAAACTTATATTCATGTATGTAACTTCAGAAAACTGGAATGCCAATAAATTCAGGTATCGACACATAGATGATTTACCCTAACCAAAATCCGAACTAAACTCACAAACATCAACCCTAAACCTGAAAGCTTGTATCAGACATATACATCCATTTGAAACCTACTGTATGTATATACCTATGTATACTACAAATCTCTGAAACTGAACCAAGTATCAGTCATATACATCCCATTTAAAGTAACTATACATGCAACAATTACTCAAACTAAGACTAACTCAGCAACCAAGGGGGTCAAGTGTGTTTACAGAGTGTCAAACTTGTGTCCACGTGTCTGTAAGTGTCCTACAAGTGTCAAAACTATGTCAGAAGTCAGTATCAACAAGGTACCAGAGCTAAGTGTACAGACAGCATCGTGCGTGTGTGTCTAGTGCTCTAGGGACTCGTGTCTCCATCCCCAAGTGTCGGGGTCGTGTCAGATGATAACCTAGGTCTAGGGCTACGTATCCCATAGCCTAAAATGTGTCCACGTGGTGTCGTGTCTAAAATACGAAGCCATATCCAAAGGAGTCTGCTGCGCGTGTGTGTAGTAGGGTCGAGTTAGTGCAGGTCGATTTCCATCCTAACCACTCCACAAAATCGAACGAAACTTTGGAGGCATGCTGCCAGTGTATACCCCCTCATGTCCACCAAAACTTATGTCAAAAGAGTCCGTGTCGTGTCCTACAGGGGGCCCAAGTAGCAGGGGAGAACACAGGCACGATGCGGTGCCTCGTGCAGGCGTGTCACATACTCGTGTGTGTGACACATAACACGTCACACGTCTTGATCGTGTTTAGAGGTAGAGGGGGACTAGGGCTAGGTGTCTAGGTGTCTGCACGAACCTCAAGTCGTATCGTGTCCGAGTTTCAAAGCTGTGTCAGAGGGTCAAAAATCAGTGCACTATGCTGTGTGTAAACCAGTGCAGCTCGTGTTTCGTGTCCGACATGACACAAAATGTTGTGAAACTTTAGGGAGGTCCTGACAGTGTCTGCCCCCACCCTCATGCCAATTTGTACGTGTCCAAGTGGTGTGTACAGTGAGAAAACAGTGGGTGGTAGCAGGGCATGGGTACGGGGCATCGTAGTGAGGTTCGTGTCCAAATTTGGACACAAAAACAAACCCAAATCATGCTCAGTCACATACATACATAATCTACATATAATAAGCTTTCCAAATATGTAATTTGTTTTAAAAATCAAGAACAAAAAGTTCTAAGAAGCATTTCGTCGAACACCCAATTAAATACACCGATACGTGTCCGATACGGACACAAAATGGACACGAGATCCTACCAAACTTGGGCTACACCTAGGGGAACCCTAAATGAATGTATCTATGGGAAGAAATCAGGAATTTACTAGGGTTTGTAGGGTTTTACCTATTGAGTGTTCAAACTCAATGTAAAGAGCCTCGATTCGACGTCTTCCTTGATTTTCTCTGGTTCAACCGTCCTCGAACTAGCAAGCACCCACAAGTATCCTCTACTGTTGGGGATGATGATGCAATTGATTTAACTCAATTTGGGCTCAATTTGGATTAATTAGGGGGAGTTTAGGGAAGAACAAGTAGGGCTTTTCTAGGTTTTGTAAAAAGAGGCTAAGGCTTTTGTTAATGTGACTTTACAGGAAGGGGGGCTTATATGGCTGTTGAAATGAGTAGGGTTAGGGTTTTAGATGAATGGTTAGGATCACTCCACCCAATTCCAAGGCTTCCTATTGGTTCAAGGCTTCTTTTCACAAATATCTTAAAAGGAAAATATCTTACCATAATAATATTTAGATATTACTAACCTTGGCACTTAGTAGGAATGTTCTAACCTTAATTCTAACCTTAAGACTAATCTAGGTTAGGTTAACTTCTAGGTTAAGGCTTAACTAAAAGACTAGCACAATATTTTATTAATATAAATTACAAATTCACAAAATTATCAAAATGACTAAAATATCCCTAGGCTAAAAAGTAGTAATATGTCATTCTAATCACATGACTAGGCTCCCTTGGTCATGGTTGGTCTCTAGGCTTAGCAATTCTAGGGTTACACTAGTTAATCATCAAAATCACCAATCACTATTTTAAATAGTTTTAAAAATAACTAAAAATTACCAAAAATCATATCATAACTAAAATATTATTATTAAATGATTATAATTACAAAATTTCAAAATTACCCTTATTTGGAAAAATGGGTGTTACAAGTCTACCCCCTTAGAAGAATTTCGTCCTCGAAATTAAGATGATCGTACTCCTCCTAGGTCAAACCCCCAACAATCAAGGTCGAAGGATAACATGCAATCATAGCCCTACTGGTCGTGATTCCACAGTCTTGAACAGGGTAACTACGCTATCTAGCATATCACAAGAATATCCTGACAGTTACTAATGGAATCACACATGAAGGTGAAAGAAGGACAGGAAAGACAGACCTGCTAACCCGTCACCCATAGCGTCGGTCTATTCGAATGTCAGCACAAAAGCCCTGCCCCTCTGGGTTATATCCCTCTGATGGTACGGGGCACGGTGCTGCGCTATAGGTGGCCTAACTCCCAGCGTTGGGGAGACCAGCGGAGAGGGATGGGGCTGGCCCGCGAAGTGGGGTCCACCTGGCACGCTAAAGCCCGCGGCTGAGGGAAGAGGCTGTTCCATACCGTGGGAGCCTGCGGGTACACGAACTACGCTACCCGCAACAGAAGGAGAGGGATTACCCACGATGTGGGGTCCATCGGGCGCACTAAAGCCCGAAACCGAGGATGAGAGCTGGCCCACACTGTGGGGGCCCACAAGCTCGCGTAAACCCGCATCACTATTAACCGGCTGATCCACGTGGTGGTAGCCTACGCTTGTGCCTAAAGTAGGAGCAAAATCTATGCATAGGCCTTGCTGCATAAAATCCTGAGTGGGACAAGGTTCGTCAGCTGGCCCGAGCATAGAATGCAGCATAGGAAGTGGAGCTGGCTCTTTTGCCGAGGGGAAAGCCAGTCGCTGTGCGTGAAGATGACGCAACGTCAGCGCATGCCAGGGGTGGCATGCTGCAGGGGAAGCTTGGAGCCCCGAGCCTGCTCGGCACTGGGACCAGGGTAGTGAAAGTAAGTAGCTGACGCTTTGGCGCCGGGCCTAACGCAGCCCTCTGGGCAGAAGGCGTCGCTCCGCACTGCCGCAGAACCTTTGGAGGGGAAGGTGGGCGCTCCGACGCGAAGCCTGTGGCCGACCATGGAGAGGAGTGTGCTGAGGGTGACCAAGACCTGTGGAGAGGCGCTTCTCTAGAAGCCGGCTAATCCACGAGGTGGTGGCCAACGCTCGTGCCTAAAGCAGGGGCAGCAGCTACGCAGGGTCCCAGCTGTGGAATATCTGGAGGGGGACAGGGGTCGCCAGCTGGCCCAAGCATAGAGTGCAGCATAAGGGGGGAGCTCGCCGAGGCTGGGGGAGGACGGCCCCCGACCAACTAGGGAGAGTTGGTCAGGAGTCCAGGCCGAAAACGCCGGAGGGGGGCCGAGGAGGGATGGAAGGGAGGACGACAGGAGGGAGGTCGGCGCGGGATCAGACTGAGAGCGGTGAGGGAGGCGACGACGAGGAAGATATAGGTGCACGCCGGAAGCAGAGGAGGCGGAGGACTTCCGGAGGAAACGACGCGGGGGGCGTTGGCGCCGGGGAGGGCGTGAGCACCTCGGACATCTCGTCGACGAGGCTGTTGGGGGAGAGGGGACGAGGAAGGAGGGAGGGGTGGAACGGGGAGGGGGGGAGGGAAAGGGCGGAGCGTCGGGCTTCGTTGGCCGCCCGGTCGGTCGGGAAGACATGCCGGAAGGGACTCTTCACGCGCTGGGGAAATCGCCAGGAAATCGCCTAGAGGAAGACGACAGTTTATATATATATATATATATATATATATATATATATATATATATATATATATATATATATATATATATATTTTTACAGTTTATATATATATATATATGTATATATTTTTTTTTTTTACAATTTATATATATATATATATATATATATATATATATATATATATATATATATATATATATATACACCACACACACATATATTTATTCATATATCTATTTATATATGATATGATACTTCCAAATTTTAAATAAACTAGAAAATATTTTTAATAAAATGCTATAACACTTCGAGAATATTTATATCGAAATATTGTCATTATATATATATGTATATATACACATCCATATCTACACACCTCGTATATACATATCTTTAAATACTCAGTTAGCCAAAAATATTAATAATATATATATATATTCATAGTATAATGTCTTATTTACAGGAATATATATACACACATATATACATACCATTCATATAATATATGATTTAATAAATATAAATCGTTATCATATAATAAGAACAAAATAATATTAATGATAATAATAATCCTAATAACAATTAAAATAGTCCAATAATTATTTTGATGGAAACAACAAGCACACTACTTATCTGGCTCCCGAAGATCATACAAATTTTGTAAAACAGTATTTAACAATAATAATACCTATAATCTACCTATAATCTACCTATAACAAATATTTAGAAAATAATTGCCAATTCCTAAAAATATATATACAAAATATTTTCATTTACCAAATATGTCTACAAGGTCGTATTTGGTCCCACTACATGACTACCTGGGCTTGGATTTGACTTGGGCTTATTCTGGACAGGTTCGGTACAACCGGGTCCCCGAAAACTCAATAATATAATTTAATAATAAAAAAAACTTCAGTACGGATTAAGTCGCAACTTGGCTTGGTTTTTCTAATTAGGACACTTCTATGGCTCGGCATTCCCTTACCATGGCTAAACACTAGTCAAAAAATGTCACTGCACTATCCGTGCCATGATTCTTAGTCGTCTGGTACTTCAAAACTCAACCATTGCTAAACTCATCTACCGTAATAATTAACTAAATAAACATTTGTAAAATTTTAAAATTACTCTTTAAATGAAATAAATAATATAAAAAATTTGGGAAGGGAAGCTACATTTGTACCCTGGTGGTGAGGATCATTCACCGTTAGAGGTGATCACTCGGCTCTTGAGCATAAAGTCTGACTTTAACATGTCGCAAGAATACTACAATAGAGTGCTCGAGTTGATTACCGATATCTTGCCGGTGGGTGCCAAGTGTGACACCCGTAATATTTTAATTAATTAATTCAGTGTTATTTTTATTTAATATAATTAATATTTTTGAAAATTTTAGAGTTTAGTCAAGCCCGTAAAATTTTTAGAATTTGTTGCTAAATTATTATAATTTTAGGATAACCATATTTTTAGAAAAATAATTATTTCTAGTATTTTTAGTGTCTGGTTTGACCTGTCCTGAACCCATCTTGATCTATTTTCAAAATCGAACCCAATCCCGGTTTTCTAAAACATTCTTAAGTATTTTAGGATATATTCATATATTATATTTTTAAAACAAAAGAATTCTTTTGTTCCTTTAAACTTTCATTTAAACCCTCTTTAACTAATTATCTCTCTCGCTCTATTTCATTCTCCAGCAAAGGAAAAGAAAACTTTTTCTTTCCTCTCCGAGCCACTCGGCCGACCCTTCCTTTCCCTAACGCCCGACTCCTCCGTTTATCTCCCGAAACCCCCATCATCCCCTATAAAACCTCTTCATCATCTCCACCAATTCCCCAACCAAGCCCCAACCCAAGCCCTAGCTTCCCTGGCTGCGTCCCACGGTGCATCCCGAGCACCGACGCTGAGCTCCTCCGTACGCGGCTGTCCCCGACGCCGACCGCGCCCTCCGGCAAGTTCTCGATTTCTGTCGCCGTGCCTCCCTGAGCCACGCGGCCATCCCGACCGCCGGCCGCCCCCTGCAGCGCCTGTTCTGCGCGGCTTTTCCGTCGTCGATCTCCCGAGCCACCCCGATTTGCTGTTCCGTATCCCGATCTGCTGTCCAATATCTCTGTGTGCGACTCCAGCGCAGTTCGGACTCGATCCGCTGCTATCCACGTTCCGTGGATATTTCTTTCTATTTTTTACCTAAGAGCTCTAGCCGAGCACCCCAGGTATCTTCCGTATCTCTGTGTCCCTCTCTTTGGTATCGATGATGACATGGTCCCCGATCCCGCTATGGGAATCAGATCGATTTGAAGTTTCAGATTTTCCAAACTTTCTTTCGGAGTGATTTTTGTAGCTTCTTTGGTTCTCGAAATTTTCTGAGTTAGAGTTTGATTCCTGGTATATGGTTCTGTGACCATTTAGTATTGGTTCTGTGGTTTTTCGAATCTCAATTCGGTTTTTTCGAATTTTGTTTCGGATACGTTCTGAAGATTTTGGTTATATTTTATGGTTTATAATCTCTGGGTTGGGATTGTATATGTGTTGGTTGGCATTTTTCCAGGATTGGGTTGTCCCAATTATAGAGGAGGTGCTGCCCAAATTTTTAGGAAAAATATTAAAGTTTTGAATAAAAATTATTTCCAAATTCTGGCTTTTAGAAAAACGAAATTATGACTTGAAATGTTGATTTAAATATGGTTTTATCATTTTCGGGCAATGACTGTATCGGTTTGTAGACCCTAGCAAAATCCAAACGAAACCAGAATTTTTCAGACGTTGAGACATAAGCTAGAATGCAATTTGATATTTTGGACCAAGTCTGAGACTTACCGTATTTCTTATATTTTTAATTTAAATAATTATTTTAGAACGTATTACTGGACAATAGCATTTTTGAGTGCAGGGCCTCGGCCTGCTGAATGGACCGGTTTTCGGCGTTCGGAGCTCAACAATAATTTTAATTAATTTATGTAATAAGTTGTAAGGGCATAAGCCCAGTTTTTTATTTCTTTTCTGAGACCTTGTAATGTGTAGTATAGCTTTTTCTTTATTTTCTGGGTTATTGCTTTGACATTAAATACGTAGAATATAAAAATAAATTATTTATTTTATATAGAAATTTAATAATTTTTCTCACATTAAGTTCTTGTAAGTTAACAGAAATTCATATTTCCCTCATTTAAAGAAAAATCTAGTTTTATATATATATATATTACTAAATTACAAAGTTTTGACAATTAAACTGATAAATGTTATTTCCCAATTAAATCAGTAAATTGACTTTTACCTCGTTAAATAATTAATGGTAGTTCGAAATGATAACATATTCAGGTAGAATAATTTTTTATAAATTAAAATTTTGATTAGGATTAATTTTAGAGATTATAACTAGAACACCTAGATCTGGTTCACATATGTTTCTAAGAAAGGATTCTCAACTGTAGGATTTCAAGGACGAGTCTGAATCTTTCCCCGGTACCAATCTCAAATCCAGTTATAAACCAAGGCAAGTACGGTTGTGTTTATTTTTTAATTTAGTTAATAATTATAATATTGCAAGATTAAACCACATTGTTACACGAAACTCTCTCCTAGAGTATTGATTGTTATTGATTATGGGATTGGGGGAGTAGTGTAGTGTATTACGACCAATACCCCTCATATTGCATATTGATTGTGCGAGCTTACCCCTCTTACACACGGGGATAAGCCGTATCGTATCACTAGGATACTATTGTACAACTCAAGCTGGTCATAAGCTTTACATACTCAAATCACATTGTTTTCAATTATGGAAAATTGCTAGAAAAATTGTTCAAGTATTTAAACTGTTTAAATTGCAAATTTCTAATTATTAGTTGAATTGTTAAATTTTCATAATTGTACTTTGCTCCTTTCCTGACTAGATCCTCCACCCCCAATAGGATCCTTTGATGAAGCTGAGCTATTGATAAATAGCTACTACGACCCGGTGCTTTATCCAGCTGTTCTACCAGAGTCCCATTTGGAGGACGATGATCCTGTGACTGACGAGCCAACTTCCTAGAAGATGTTATTTCCTTTCTAGTTTGATGTTTTGTATAAAAAGACAGTTTAATCCAGTTTTATTTTATCAGTTGTATCAGTTGAACATTTTGTTGGACAAGTTTTTATTATTCGAAATTTAGATGTTGTGACAAAATATATTGTGTTGTTGTGATTACCTGCATTTGGATACAGCTTACTGCCGCCGTCTCACAACGGTGCAGGCTGGGCATGATCCGATTCGACCCAACAATTTGGGACCGGGTCGTGACACCAAGTTACCGAAAGACTTCTACCGCTCTAAGAGGATGGTGAGATCCCTCTGGATGGAATATGACAAGATCGATTGCAGTCAGAACGGATGCATGCTTTACTACAAAGATCACAAGGATGCAGAAGTGTGCGGATTCTGCGGTACTGATCGCTACAAGCCAACTGCTGCAGGCAAGTTTAAAAGACCGACGGCTTCAATGTACTACTTGCCGTTGACGCCGCGGTTGCAGAGGTTGTTCATGTTGAAAGAGACTACCAAAAATATGAGTTGGCACAAGCGACAACAGACCGAAGGAGTGTTGGATCACCCATCTGATGGAGTAGCGTAGAAGCACTTCGATCGAGCATATCCTAATTTTGCTTCTGATGCGCATAATGTAAGGTTGGGGCTCTGCTCTGATGGTTTTACCCCATTTGGTCTTTCAGGCTTCCAATATTCATGTTGGCTGGTAATCCTCACTCCGTACAACCTACCGCCTTGGATATGCATGAAGACACCTTACATGTTCTTAACTATTATCATCCCCGGTCCGAACAACTTGAAGAGGAACATCGACATGTACTTACAGCCGTTGATAGATGAGCTGAAGCAGCTATGGAAAACAGGGGCGTACACGTATGATGCTTCGAAAAAACAAAATTTTTAGATGCAGACAGCACTAATGTGGACAATCAACGACTTTTTGGCTTATGGAATGTTATCTGGATGGAGCACTCATGGTCGGCTCTCATGTCCGTATTGCATGGACCGTACTAAGGCTTTTTGTTTGAGACACGGAGGAAAGCCATGCTTCTTTGATTGTCACCGGCAGTTCTTGCCAAAAAACCATCCATACCGTAGGAACAAAACTGCTTTCCGTGCCGGAGCTATGGAGAAGGGCGATCCACCGCCAATGTGGTCCAGAGAGGACACATGGGAGCAAGTAAAAGACTAAGTGCTATTAAAGATCCTAGAACGAGCAGCCGTTACGAGAGATTTGGCAAAGATCATAACTGGACCAAAAGGAGTATATTCTGGGATCTGCCATATTGGAACACAAATCTGATTAGACATAACTTTGACGTCATGCATATCGAGAAGAACGTTCTTCATAACATAATTAATATTGTAATGGACGTCAAGGGAAAGACAAAAGACAATCAGAAGGCTAGATTGGACTTAGCCAAAATATGCAGATGCCCTATATTGCACATGATAGACAACGAGAAGGGAAAGCTTTTACGGCCTAAGGCAATCTACTCGCTGGATATGGAGGACAATGTGAGACTTTGTAGATGGATCCAGGGCTTGAAATTTCCGGACGAATATGTCTCCGATCTAAGAAGATATGTCGACATAAAGGATTGTAAACTGACCGAAATGAAGAGCCACGATTACCACGTATTCATGGAGAGGTTAATTCTTGTTGCATTTCGGGAATTATTACCGCCGGTAGTCTGGGATCCATTAACAGAGCTTAGCATATTCTTCAGAGATCTTTGTTCTTGCAAGTTGCTCGTCGATCATTTAGAGAAGCAAGAGAAGGACATTGTGGTAACACTTTGCAAACTTGAGAGAGTTTTTCCTCCTGCATTCTTTGACTCAATGGAGCATTTATCGATTCATCTATCCATGAGGCTCTTATTGCTGGACCTGTCTGTTATCGTTGGATGTACCCGTTCGAGCGACAGTTGAACCACCTCAAGAGGAAGGTGAAAAATAAGGCACGGGTGGAGGGTTCTATTTGTGAAGCATATGTCCTTGATGAGATTTTAAACTTCTGTTCCATGTATTTTCAGCCTCATATTGCTACAAACAGAACAAGGGCTCCCAGAAATGACGACGGCTATAAAGTTGGTATTGAGGCAAAGATGAAAGTATTTACTGCCTACGGAAAACCATCTGGTAAATTAAAAAAAAAGATATCTAAATGACGACGAGGTTATCGCTGCAATGTTATATGTATTGCTCAACTGCGACGAGGAAGAAGTGGACAAGCTAGAGGGGTAAGTAAAATTATTTCGCCTGCTTCATTGCTTCTCAATATAACTAATATACCTATGCTTCGTTGCTTTTCAGCATGTTTAAGGATGAGGTAACGTCCAACAATCCGTATGCAACCAAGGAGGAAGTAGAACAGCAAATGAGACTTCATTTTCCTTTTTGGTTGAGAGCATATGTTCGGATATCTTCACAATTTACTTTTTCTGTATGTTTATACTTGCACATAATAATTAAGTTAGCATCGTTTATTTGGTATTCAGGTTGATCGTCCAGAGGTAATCCTTAAGAATGAGTATATTAAAACTCTAGCCAAGGGACCAATTTATCAAGTGAAGACCTAGCCAAGTTACTGCGTAAATGGCTTTAGGTTCAAGTCAACAAATGCTCGAATAAGAGACGACTTCTTAGATTTGGATTCTACGAAGAATAGCTATTTGTGCATAAAATCTTCAAACTACAAAGACGTCGACCCAGGCAATGACTTCTTTGGTGACTTACGGAAGATTGTGGAACTGACATACAATTATGCTATAGAACCTTGTAAGATCGTCTTGTTCAGATGTGACTGGTTCGATCCGATCCAAGGTCGAGGTTGGAGAGTTGACAAACATGGTCTTATTGACATAAATTATCGCCGTCGATATCAAGCTTATGAGCCATTTGTTCTAGCAAGCCAAGCTCAGCTAGTTTACTTTACCAGCTATCCAAAACGAGGAGCCGGAAGATCAGATTGGTGGGCAGTCTGTAAGACTAAAGCTCGGAATACCTTCGATGTCGACGAGATAGCTTATCAGGAAGACAAATTACCTTTTATTACAAATATTGTTGATATGGACTCAACGAAAGTTCCTCATGACATGTTTCATCAATTAGAAGAGGTAGAAGTATCAAAAGAGGAAGAGAAAGTTGATATAAATGAAGAGGAAGAGGAAGAGGAATCGAAACAAGATAAATTTTTAGAAGAGAATTAAATATATATGTTTAATTTTAAGATGTAGTATGGTTTACTTTTGTTTTTTCAGATGTAGTACGGTTTAATTTTGTTTTAGCGACGTTAATAAGCGACGTTTTCAGATGTAGTATGGTTTACTTCTTTTTTTCAGATGTAGTATGGTTTACTTAGCGACATTTTCAGATGTAGTTTGGTTTACTTTTATTTTTTACATGTAGTATAGTATACTTTTGTATTTTTTTAGATATGGCTCGACGTGGATCCTTTGGTTCCGGTACTGGTGGGAGTCGACAAGCCTGACAGTCTCCATCTACCACTCCTCCTACCGACTCCTCATCCCCCCGCACTCAAGTATACACTAGCGGTCTAGTCGCTGGCAGTGTCTCCATACCCGGCTCTAGTAGTTCGAGGCTAGGGCCTTCTTCTTCTACGCAGCCAGTACCTTCGAGTATTCCAGAGGTCGACCCCACAACTGAGGAGCAGGCCGAGGCCCACGTCGAGGTCGAGGGCGATGGCGAGGCCTACGCCGATGGCGAGGAAGAGGCCGAGGCCGAGGGGTAGGCTACGGACAGGGACAGGAGTAGAGGCAGGGGCAGGGGGGCAGGGGCAGGCTGCAGCTCGCATTTGAGACAGATCCTCCATGTCGCCCGGAGGGGGATATGAGGTTAGAGATTTGGGCCTGTACTCGAACCAGGCGGTAAGTAAAATTGTTGCATTTAATTTGTTTAAATTTATTATAAACTTGTTTAATAAATTTTTATTTCCATTTTACAGGTATCATCCCTCCTCCGTACACCGGTCGCTGGGTACATTCCAGCGACAGAACTACGGGAGGGCCTGGATCAACTGGAGGGATGTCCCGGCCGACAAGAAGGCCTTCTTGTTTGAGCACTTTTCAGTACATAAAAGTTTATTTCCTCTTAACATTTAGTATGTTATGTTATAACTTACATACTTCTATAATTTATTCAGCGGACTTACTTCTTTCCTCTCCACCGCGCCGTTGCTGTCGAGGCTATTTTTTTCAACGTTGCCAGCAAGCTCATTAGGGACGCGATCCTCGACCAAAAGGATCGCGACCGTCGGGGAGATCCAATTCAGGGTTGGATCTCTGCCGCCGACTGGGCGATAATGAAGAAGAAATTCGAGGAGGAAGCCTACAAGGAGAAGTTCGCGAAGTCTAAAAGAGCGCGATAGGCGGGGTCCCAGTGGTGTGGTGGATCACGGTCCATCATGGATTTTTTCACCTATTTGTTACATATCTTGCCCTATACCCATAAGTAATACTTTATAGTAATATATTTCTTTCAACTTAACTAACAAATTATATAATAATTTCGTAACAGGTTGAATCGGAAGAAGATCCGAATATGGTGACCTTGTTCCTCGTCACGCATACGAAGGGGAAGCGGTTCATAGACGACAAGGCCCGGGACACCTACGTAAGTTTTACTTAATGCTAGTTCAATAATATTAATTTTTAGTTACATAGAAAATTGATATAGATGTTATTTCTAGGCCGAGTTTTAGAAGTTTTACTTAATGCTAGTTCATTAATATTAATTTTTAGCGACCACGTGAGAATTTATATAGATGTTATTTCTAGGCCGAGTTTTTGAGGCTTAGGGAGGCCGGGCCGACACGGTCAGATGGAGCTGGTGCTAGCACTTCCCAGCAGCCCCTGGTCGCCACAGCTTAGTCAGATGATGAGCTGTGGATGAGGGATGTTGGTGGCATGCATAGGGTACGTACTATGGTACAGGCTCCTATGGTGCCTTTATTGCGTCACAGGCCTCTACGACCGTTACTAGCGTGCCCGGCCCCGCACAGACTGAGTAGTCGCTCCACCACCAGCAGAGTGTCGATGCGCAGATCGTAGCTCTGCGTGACGAGATGCTGCAGATGATGGGGGCCGCATACAGATGATTCAGCGCTTATCTCACGCTTTGAGAGGCTTGAGGAGACTACTGT
Organism: Iris pallida; assembly: GCA_029216955.1. Classification (NCBI taxonomy): domain Eukaryota; kingdom Viridiplantae; phylum Streptophyta; class Magnoliopsida; order Asparagales; family Iridaceae; genus Iris; species Iris pallida. Next base: position 2,031,019 of record JANAVB010005397.1, on the reverse strand, counting down.
AGCGCTGCGATAGATGACCCGTGCTACGCAGGAGGCTATGCAGCGTTTGGTCGAGCGAATGCAGCAGTTCCAAAAGATGGCTACGGAGCGACCTTCTGCTGGTACGTCGGGAGCATCGTCTACATCCGACGGTGCACAGGAGGACATGCTCGTCCACTTGCTGTCACCGGAGGTGTATCAGACGATCCTGACGTTGCGATGACAGTCATCTGGTGGCGCTCCTCCTCCAGCTTCGGCTCCAGCACCTGGTCCAGCTCCAGCATCGGGTCCAGCTCCAGGCGATCAGTAGTTTCATTTTTGCATTTTTGGACTGTACTATATTTTTTACTTTATACGTATTTGGGGATATTTACTTTGTTCGTTGAGGATATTGACTTTGTACGTATTTACGGATATTAACTTTGTTCATTGAGGATATTATATATTGACTTTGTTTGTTACGGATAGTATTTTTTCTTTATATTTTTTGTATATTCTGGAATGTATTGTGCGTGCCGGTGTTGAGTATTCCACCGAGGGGGTCGACGAACCTAGGGATTGGATTATGTATTTTGTATTTTGTATTCTGTATTTTGGCTCAGGCTTCAGCTCCATTTTCAATCTGGATTCTATTTTTATGTATATATTTTTTAACTTAGCGACGTTTTTAGCGACGTTAAGATTCGTAGCTAAATATTAATGACGTTAATAAATATCGCTAAAAGCGTCTCTAAAATGCTGACGTGGTAACATGTGGCACCAAATCTGATGTCAGTACGTCGTCGTCAAAACGTCGCAAAAGTGTCGCTAAACGACAACCACACGATAACATCGTCATTTGCGTCGCTAATTAGCGTCTGTAGGTCCTAAAAATCAAGTTGCACCCATCAAAGAAGTAATAAAAATCAAATTGTGCACCCTTCAAATGAACTGCGCAGGTGACAGATTGCGCAACAACTCAACTGCGCAAGCTGAACTGCGCCCCCATCCAAGCGCGCTAGCTGACGTGGCTGCATCATCATTATCTGACATAAAATCAGATCTTCTGACAGCTGACAGACCGAAAAACGAGGAAACTGTTCGTTTCTTGTGCATTACAGCGCTCGAGGACAGCTGTACAGGCAGCGCAAGCTACCAGCCCAATCGAAGCGCAGTCTGCCAGATTCCCCGTATCGTAGTTCAATCCAGCACAGTCTGAAGCCAGCGCAGTTCATATGGCACAGTCCATCAAGACAACTGACATTTTGTACGTGGCATACATGCCATCAATTGCTCACCACGTGGCAACCGTCTGTACACGATCATGCGCATTTCAATCAAACAATGCCATGTGTCTAATACAGTTGAGCCACGATCGAGTAACTGCCAGCGCAGTTTGCTGCTTGCGCAGTCCAATATCTGTGCAATCCATCTTACATAATCCAGAATAACTAAAATCAGTTATTTCCAGAACTCTATAAATAGAGTTTCAAGTCCTTCATAGGGGGAATCAGAAAAAAATCAGAAAAATCAGATCATCACCAGAGATCAGGAGTTCTTTTCCAAGTGCTGCTGCATTCTTCAGAGGCTACTGCCTTCAACTTCAGAGGCTATCGTCTTCAAAGTTCACATCGTCCAAGGGATAAAGCGATCGTCTTCAGATCGGATTCCTATAGTTGTACTTTCCCAGAATTCTATTGTAATCTTCTTACAAAGTTTGTGAAATAAAGAACACTTTTGTTTTTGCAAACAAAATGGCGACTCTGCTGGGGACGACTTTCTCCTCCGACGAGGAAGTGACAACTCAATGTGACATTGCGTCTATCGAAAAGACACAGAAGACGCTGGTTGTAAAGGTCAACCAGACGGCCTACGAGGAGATGATCAACTCCGGGACTACTCGTCGCATTGCAACTTCTGCCAAGAGCAAGGTTCGTTCAGTGTGGACTCCAAAGTCCTCTACACAATCCCCTGCGCAATCCTCTGCGCAGTCTGCTGTCTCTGCTCCCAAAACTGCTGCGTAGTCTGTTGCCTCTACTGCCCATGCACAGTATACTGCTTCTCTTGCCAGTGCACAAACAACTTCCTATGCTGCTCTGGCAAAGTGCAAGACACCTCTTCCCCTAGCGCAGTTGGCTGCAACTCTTCCTGCGCAGTCCACCACTCCAGCAACCAGAATACAACTCAAGCACTCTGAATTAAAGACTCCTGCTGCTTAAGGTACAGTGTCTGTGGCCAAAAGGCCATCTGTCAAAGCTTCTCATGCACAACCAGCCAATACGCCAACTGCCACTTCAACCCCTGCACACACTGTGCCAGCGCAGTCTAAAAGGGACAGCCCTTTGGCTAATCTCCTTTCTTCTCACAGCAAGGGGAAAAACTTTGCTCCTCTTTCCAATAACCCTGTTGCTCCAGCACAATCCACTGGGGGTAGTCTGTTGACTATTCTTCCTCCTCCTCAGAATAAAGGAAAAGGCCCGTTGGTCTTTTCTCAAACTTTCTCGTTCCATGACTTGGAAGACAACAGAGGGAAACGCTCTTTAGCCATGTAGAAGCATGGAAAATATTAGAATAAAGGCATAAATGGCCCATGCGGTTTCGGGTAGCAAGTCTATGCGGCTCATACTGGAGTTGCCCTATGCGGCCCAAAAGAAGACCCTCAGACTCATGCGGCTCGGGGATGAATGCGGTTCAGCAGGAATATGCGGCTCAATTGACGACACGTGTGACCCCCCCCACAGTTGGCCACTGGAGTAATGGCCTCATTTAATGCTCTGACACGACTCGACGGCTATCTCTGACATAAAGTATCATAATGGCTCTGCCATAATGACAGACTCTTCGAGAAAAGAAGAAAATCTCTGACCCGATCTGACAAAAAAATCCTAGATTGCCACGTGACAAAAGTCTCATGCGGCTCGGATAGAGAACAGCTTCATGCGGCTCATTGAGGAGTCACTCTAATATGATTAACAAAAATCCGCCATATGCGGTCCACCCATAGCCCGGTCTATGCGGCTCAACACCACGCTAATTTATGCGGCCCACAGAAACTAGGCATATGCGGCTCATGGAGAGATCGTCCCCTGCGGCTCGTAAAGATTATGCATATGCGGCTCACGGAAAGTTCGTCCCCTGCGGCTCGATGAGGCATTGACTCATGCGGCTCACGAGGAGTATCCCCCTGCGGTTCAAGTGTTGGTCACCCTATGCGGCCCTGGCAGGATCTTCAATTAAAAAAACGTGGCACTGAAGATGCAACAGAATCCCAACGAGAATATTCGACATCATCATCATAATTGCCGAGATCAGGGCATATCATTCATCATCAAGCCAATAGGACACGTGGCGAGCAATCAAATATTGGCATAATCAATCACGAAGATTTAAAGCAGTCAGCATTAACTGCTCATAAGATTTGGTGCTATCCGTATTAGTGGCCGAGATTCATTATGATCAGGATCAAGGGCCCAGATAGAATGAAGGAGCGCCGACATTCCAAACAGATAATCATCAGCAAACCCTAATGATCCCACCCCACTCTTATAAATAGCCAGCATCATTCCCATGTAAAAAAGGTCGACAACAAAAAGAATAAAAAAAAGAAGAGAGAGATATACACAGAGAGAGCTCCCCCTTTTCTTGATAATCACAGAGAGAGAAGCCAGGAGAGCAACCCGAGGATAGTAAGAAGAGCCTTTCTTCGTCAACGCCGAGCAGATCTTCCCCGAGCCAAGGCTGCATACCGATCGTCCAAGGAGTAAGGCAGAGCGGCCGTCGCTTTCCCGAGCCTCTATCGTCACCCCCCAGAATTAAAAATAAACAATCGTACTTAGTCTGCTGTACCTAGGTTTTCGTCCCTAGACTTTCTTTGTACGAGCGAGTTTGTATTGTGAGTCTAAGTTCAGTCCTCCGATAATTGTTCTGTTCTTTTACAATCAATGGCAAACACGATGGCGACTCTGCTGGGGACTAACTTCTCCACGGCTGAGGAGTTGGTGACGCAATCGGATGCAGCCAAACTTGGCTTCACACAACAGAAGATGGTCGTCCGCTTCGACCAACAGGCGTTCGAAGAGATGCTCTCTGAAGGTAGCGCTGGCCCGGTCCAGAAACGCACCTGCACCACGAAGGCTCGCAAAGAGTGGAGGCCAAAGTCATTTGCTCCTCCCCAAGCCCTCGATGGGATACCCTCGGTCGCTCAAGACGGCGAGAAAAACTCTCCTGCGGCCCCACTTCAGATCGCAGACACCTCTGCTGTCCCCAAGTCCGGCAGAAGAAAATACTATGATGCTGGACTTGCAGGGGCAAAGAGGGTCTCTGCTCAACCTGAACCGCAGAGGGGTAGTAGCCACAGAAAGAAAATCCATGCGGCCACAACCGTCAACCACATGAAGAAAACTCATGCGGCCATTTCTGTCAGCCGCATAACTTATGCAGCTACAGTTCCTAACCGCATGGATGAGATTCATGCGGCTAGTAAAGTCAACCGCTTGCAGAAAACCCATGTGGCCACAGATGCCAACCGCATGCGGACAGCCTGCACGGTCGTGACTCCTAACCGCATAAGAACTCGTCCCACAACAGAAGACAGTCGCATGCAGATAGCCTGCACGGCATCCTACGCTAGCCGCATAGCGTCTCTACCACACTTCTCTCGATCAGTTTTCGACCGACTCTCATGCGGTCCTAACTCTGATCACTTTCTGGATGAAAATCTAGACTCTGTGATACCTAATGTCGACTCTTCCTATTACGCACCCACAAGTGCTAAAAAGAAAAAGTCTAGGGCAGCGCGGGCTCATCAAGTCCAGACAGCTGCCCCAACCTCTAACTATCGGGGCGTCCCGCTGAGTATCACGCGGGCCTCTGACGGAAAGTTGTATAAAACCACTCGAGTCCAGCCCCCGGCGGCAAACGGACAAAGTGGTTCCTCTGACCTGCGTGAAGCTATCCTCCACAAACGCAAGAAAAGAGAAGGAGCCTCAGCGTGCAGAGAGTCCTCACAGGGACGTCACTGCACCCAGATTATCGTCAACTGCTGTTGCAACAACACGACAGTAACGGAAGACCGGCCATCCGTCTTCCAAAGATTACAACATCCGAGCTCGGAAGACGAGGCACCTCCCGTTGCCTCCTGTAATTCTGCGCGGAAAGTCCCCGTTGAGGGGAGAGGGAAGAAGACAAGCATCTCCATCCCAAAGGTGTCAACTATTGCAGCTAAGAAGCCGTCGTCTAAAGGATTATCCTCTACTGGAGTATTCTAACACACCCGTTCAAAGACGAAAAGTGCTGCAGTAGGAAGTTCGCCGTCTACGTCATTGGGGGTCGTCGGAACTGGGGGTAGCACTCCTCCAAACCTCTACGACAACCCGACATTCCAAGAAGACGGACTGGAGGAAGCAAATCCTCCGACGGATACAACAGATACCGACGTCCCCGAGGACGTCCTAAACGAAGCAAGCTCTGAAGCTGGAGGTACTGTTCCTTCCGAGTCCGAACCTGAAGAAAACATCCCCACATATCCTGATGATTTCTCGATGCATGAGTATGACTCGGAGGGCATGTCCGCCACCTCTCCTTCTGTCACTCCTCACGTGAGGACGGTATTCATGACGGACAACAGCCAAGGTGGTTCCGGCGATCGCCAACGTATCAACACTTTGGAGGCCATACTGCACACCTTGGTCAAGTCTGTAGACGAGATCAAAGCAGCGCTTCCTACTCTGCAGGGAGTAACACCTGGTCAGACAAGCACGGGTCCCGCGAACAACATAGATTCAAATTCAGCGGCACCAAACCCGGGCAATAATGCTTCCGAGATAACGGCCCCTACCGCAACAGATGAGGCCCGAGAAGTAAGGAGAGAGGTTCAGGAGCTTCGAGCGATGTTCCACGCCCGAGAAAATTCTCAAGACCTCAGAATACGGCAACCATACCCTGCTGAATGGAGGGATGTGCCCTTTCCCCCAAGATATAAGCCGTTCAATATCAACCCATATGATGGTAAGACTTCAGCAAGCCGGTACATCACTTACTTTGAGGTCACTACCGACCATCTGCCCCATGATGACGCCATCCTCACATGGTTATTCATTGGGGCACTGGAAGGAGTCGCCTTCGATTGGTACCGCAACCTGCCAGATAATTGCATCTACTCCTTCGCTGGCTTCAAGCGCTTGTTCTTGGAGAGGTTCTATGAGGTAGGGCAGGACGTCACGATGTCTACCCTCATGGACGTCGTCCAAGGAGAGAAAGAGCTGACAAGGAATTACATTGAGCGGTTTCGTCAAACCGCAATGAAGTTACCATCTGGCAAACCGGACTCTTCCTTGATTAAAATTTGCCAAAAGAGACTACTCCCAACAATTAGTCTCTGGATGGACGAAAGTCAATTCAAGGATTGGAAGGCCTTTATCATCAGCGCTACAAGTGCCGAAGAACGATTGAAGAAAGCTCGCCAACTGGGGTTGCATATCTCAGAGGAAGAGAACAAGGGAAAGCGTCCCAACGCCGGCAACGACAATGGGGGTAGCCCCTCCAACAACCGGGACAACAAAGGCAAGCAGGCCATGGTGACCGATACAGCCCAGAAGCCCGAGCCACAGCCAACAGACAAACAATGGCCTCAAATCACTTATTCTTTCGAAGACGGCCACGTCAAGCCTATCTTGGACATGCTTATACAAGGAGATAGAATTCAGTTTCCTCCACCAAGGCGGAAACCTCGGCCGGCTGATTTGGAAAGTTCGAAGTTCTGCTATTACAACCGCTACGTCCACCATGCTACACACGACTGCTACCAACTAAAACGGTATATCCAGAACCTCATCGATTCGAACGCTCTGGCTATCGACTTCGAGGAGTTAACCGTAGCAGCCAACATGGTGTCCGTACAATTCGGCAATTTCCCTCCAACAGAGACTCAAGACGGTGTCATACCCATCCCTCTGGCAACGATGGAAATCACTAATCTTCTGCCTGCCCGTGATCATACTCCCGGCCTAGTACCCCTCACCACATCACGAGGGAAAATTATGTGGGTCCATCCGGACCTAGTCCACGAGGTGACTCAGCCCACTTTACCTTCTAAAAAGAAAAGTGGAAAGGTCAGATCATGCCGTACCGCCTCGACAGAGGAGGAGGAAGTCCCAGCCGTCACTACTCGATCTGGAGCACAAGCCCAACCAGTGGCCGAGGATCCGACTAATGATCAGCAGCCCACAAACGCTGATACTCCGGGACCGGCTCAGCCTTCGACGACCGACAAACCCAGGCCGAAAGAGACCCGTTTCGACAAATCCCTCCGAAAGGAGACACCTCAGGGGCTGGAAAGACCCTACAACTTCGACATCTTGGCTCAATTGGCCAATACACCGGCCAAATTATCTTTATATGAACTCCTGAGGCTCTCGAAGGATGTCCGCACGGCTCTAAGTGAGGCGCTCCAAAATGCCGACGCATACTTGGCTCAGGTCAACCTCACGGGAGATAATCAGCCTACAGATCTCCAAGATAGTGCGTGTACAGGTGCAATGCCCAATATCGTCTTCTCTCCGCAGGATATGCTCATCAAAACTAACCGGCACGATCGCCCATTGTACTACACTGGATACATCGACGACGTAAAGGTGGACCGAATGCACATTGATCCTGGGTCCTCCATAAGCATCATTCCGAAGGGTCTGCTACATCATCTTCGCATTCCAATGCATCGCCTGACGCCTACAAGCACCGCCATTAGCGGTTTCAATTCGGGCAGGAGCTACCCAATAGGGAAGATTCGCTTGAAATGTCAGATTGGCGATCTCCAATCAGAAGTCACCTGCTACGTCATAGATGCCGACACTTCTTACAATATCCTTCTGGGGCGGCCTTGGATATACGATTACATGATCGTGCCTTCCACGCTACACCAGTGCTTCAAATATGTCGATAAGCACGGCTTCGTGAGGACAGAGTTTGCTGATATCGATCCCTTCAAGGGGGTCGAATCTTATTACTCAGACTCCTGTCTGTACGAAAAATCAAAGAAGCATCTGGTCAAAGAGGAGGTGCAAGCTCACACCAAGACAACCACAAGATCAGAAGAACCCCTGACGATCCACCTCCAGGATCGCAAACCAGGCAGTTCTGCACCCCTTACGGCTACTCTGCGTAAGGACGCAATCAGTCTATTGGCGCAAGAAGAGCAGATGAGAATCCGGCTGTCGAGGTCCGGCCAAGTGCCGAGACCCACACCAGGGCCTTTTACCATCAGACTACCGAGAGTCGGTCAGCTCCAAGCGGAGAAACTCAATCCCTCCGACAGACTGCTCACGATACGTCTTCCTAAAAAGGGCCGTCACCCCGACGCGAGGTCTGACACTTCCAGCGAACCAGCCACTCCTTGCCCCACGTCAGATGCCAAGCTGGGGGTTGCTAGTCTACCAACAACTCCACGACCTGCTCCGCCGGTCGAGCCTCTGAAGATCAAGCTGACTAGGTCACTCTCTCAGTCTTCATTTATACAGGGGGTGGCCGAAGAAGAACCAGAATTAGCCAAGTATGTGGCTGCCCACTCCGATACCCCTTCCGCGGATGATGTAATCCCTCTCGAGAAGATACCTTATTTTATCAATAAAGGGCTATCTTTGAATTACATCGAGCTCAATAAGCTATGTACAATGTATGCTATGGACCACGGTATAGGCACTCACCTACACACACAAGTGACAAATGTGTATACCACAATCCTGCTTACTCCGGCAGAAGACGCTTACCGAATAGTCGAGGGAGGGGACCACCCGATTATCTTCGGCCGGAAAGACGATCCGTACCCCTTCACCATAGAAGAAGTCGATCTTGGGTCAGATGCCGGGAGATTGCCTCTATACCTTTATAGTCCCCAGTCCAAATACCTCATGCAGAAACAAGGATATGATCTAGAAACTACACCAGGTTTGAATTACGGTACCGGACGGCGACTACCTTTGAAGCCCCCAGTACCGTCTGGTAAACCACGGGACTACTATAGCAAAACTCGATGTGGACTAGGGTATGTAACTCCCATAACGACTCCAGAGAGTTCAGATAAAGAATGTGATTGGCAGTTACACTCAACCGGGTCACCAACTTCCGACTCAGACACAAGCATTGGAGACATATTCAGACAAGTCCTATCAGTCAACATGGCATTTGCCGACGCTTACGAAGAATACGAGGACATTCCTGAAATCCTCGAGCTTGAGCTGTGGGCCCAACAGTTAGACGCACAATGGGAAAAGCGGTTCGAGCTAAGAGAACCTTCTACAGAGGATAAAGTTATGCAGGTCAACCTCGGCACCGAATCCTCTCCAAAGCCAATCTTCGTCAGTAAAAGCCTAACAAACGAGGAACGAGAATCACTGCTGGAACTCATCAGAGAATACATTGACGTATTTGCATGGAGTTACGAAGACATGCCGGGATTAGATCCCGATATTGCTCTCCATAAACTCAATATACGGCCGGATGCAAAGCCAGTCAAGCAGCAGCAACGACGCTTCCGCCCGGGCGTCATGGACGCGATCGAAGCCGAAGTCAACAAGCTGATAGCCAGCGGCTTCATCCGTGAGGAGCAACACCCTGACTGGGTCGCCAATATAGTCCCGGTCCTTAAGAAGAACGGGAAGATCCGAATCTGCATCGACTTCCGTAATCTAAATGAGGCATGTCCGAAAGACGAATTTCCCCTCCCGATCACGGACATCATGATTGACAACACATGCGGCTTCGAACGTATGTCATTCATGGATGGATTCTCGGGATACAATCAAATCAAGATGTCCCCCGACGATGAGAAGCACACATCATTTAAAACACCGATCGGCACATACTGTTACACAGTCATGCCATTCGGTCTAAAGAACGCTGGTACCACATATCAGCGGGCTATGAGTATCATTTTTAGAGAACATTTGCGCAAAACAGTGGAATGCTACGTCGACGACATCGCTGTCAAGAGTCGCCGTAAGGAGGATCATCTGCAAGATCTGAGAATGGTATTTGACCTGATGCGAGCCCACAACCTGAAGATGAACCCTACAAAGTCGTTCTTGGGCGTATCCAGCGAGAAGTTCTTAGGTTTCATCATTACTGCACGGGGTATCCATGTAGACCCTGAGAAAACCAAGGCAATAATGGAGATGGGTCCCCCGAAAAATCTCTACGAACTTAGAGACCTCCAAGGGAGGCTAGCCTATATCAGAAGGTTCATTTCCAATCTCTCCGGACGATGCCGGCCGTTCACACACCTCATAAAGAAGGAAGTCTCATTCGTATGGGACGAAGAATGCCAACGCGCTTTCGACGACATCAAAGAATATTTGTCAAATCCTCCAGTCCTGGTGGCCTCGGTCCCTGGAAAACCATTCTTGCTCTATGTACGAGCAATGGAACACTCCCTCGGTGCCCTGCTGGCACAAAATAATGACGCAGGACACGAACAGGCCATATACTACCTCAGCCGAATGATGGTCGGGCCCGAACACCGATACACTGTCGTGGAGAAAGAATGCCTCGCCTTGGTATTCGCCATTCAAAAGACGCGGCATTATGTTACAGGACAAACCATACATGTGATCTCACGGGTAAATCCCCTCAGGGTCCTCATGACTAAACCAGGGGCGCTCAGCTCTCGCCTCGCTACATGGGCAATACTGCTATCCCCATATCATATGATCTTCGTCCCACAGAAGGCTGTCAAAGGCCAAGCCCTGGCAGACTTTTTGGCGGCCCATCTAGGATCGGGGTCATCCAGAATATACGAGGAAATACCAGATGAGGTCGCCGATTCTAATACAACCACCCACGACAACATATGGAGGATGTTCTTCGATGGCACTTCAAGAACCGGACCCAAGGGAAATATCGTCGTCGGGGTCGGAGTAGTATTGATCTCTCCTACCGGGCTAGTGATCAATCGCGCCTACTCTCTCACGGAACCCTGTTCCAACAATGTGGCCGAGTACAACGCTTTGGTCATTGGCCTCCAACTCGCAAAGGAGCTGGGAGTAGAATATCTCAAAGCATACGGCGATTCACAATTAATCGTCAATCAGATTCGGGGGTCATACGAAGTCCGTCATGAAGACATGATCCCCTACCACCAAATAGCAATCAACATTATCTCCTCATTCGAGGGATTCTTCATCGAACACGTCCCCAGACTTTAAAATATCGAAGCCGATGCCCTAGCAGGCCTTGCCGCTTCCTTAGCAGTGCCGAACCAAGCGCATCACTCGGTTGAGGTGATAGGCCACGAACTGGTCTGTCCCAAGAACAATATTCAATTCGTGGCGAGCTATTCCGCCCAGACGGTCGACGAAACACCAGACTGGAGACAGCCGTTCATTGACTTCGTCGTATACGATATCCTCCCGGAGAATCCAAGGGAAGCCACCTCCATCAGACGGCGTTCTCTCAGATTCTTCTACGACACAGAGACAAAGATGCTGTACCGACGATCCTACGACGGATTATTACTCCGGTGCTTGTCAAACGCAGAAGCCAAAGAAGCTGTACGAGAAGCTCACGACGGTGTCTGTAGGGCCCATCAGCCTGGCCCTAAGCTACAGGACCGCCTTCGCCGTATGGGCTACTACTGGCCCACGATGGTGGCAGACGCAATAGACTATGCCAGAAAATACAAGGCTTGCCAAGTCCACGCGGACTTCATTCACCAACCATCCGAGTTTCTACATCCAACGGTGGCATCCTGGCCATTCGAAGCATGAGGAATGGATATCATTGGTCCAATCACCCCACCTTCCTCCCGAGGACATCGCTTCATACTTGCGATCACTGACTACTTCTCCAAATGGGCGGAAGCCGTCCCACTCGCCGAAGTCAAGACTTTAAATGTAATCAGCTTCCTGAAGCACCACGTCATCTACCGCTTTGGACTGCCCCGAAGGATCATCCATGATAATGGTCCGCAGTTTATAAGCCATACATTCTATCGATTCTACGACAAACACCGCATTCAGAATGTCGCTTCGACACCATATAACCCGGCAGCAAATGGGTTGGCAGAGGCATTCAATAAAACAATCATCAAACTCCTCAAGAAGTTTGTCTCCTCCAACAAATGCGACTGGAACGAGAAGCTCGGCGAATGCTTATGGGCTTATCGCACCACGGTTCGAACAGCTACTGGGAATACACCATTCTCTTTAGTATACGGGAGTGAGGCAGTCCTCCCACTGGAAACTCAGATTCCCTCACTCCGCGTCGCCCTCACTTATCAATTGACAACGGATGATAACTATCGACGTCGATTACAAGAGTTGGAGGCCTTGGACGAAAAGCGCCTCCTAGCCCAGTAAAGGATCGAGCTATACCAAGCACGTATCTCAGGAGCCTTCAACAAGAAGGTCAAAATCAGAACATTCCAAGTGGGCGATCTCGTTCTGGCAGTCCGGAGACCAATGGTCATGACTCACAAGACCGCAGGCAAGTTCCAGCCAAAATGGGAAGGTCCATTTGTCATCGAGGCCGTGTTCTCCAACGGCGCCTACCGCCTCGCCAAGCAGAATGGGGACTTGCTTATGTTGCCCGTCAACGGCAAGTTTCTGAAGAAATACTATGTTTAGACAACATTCTCCAAATTATCGAGTCATGTACCCTCTTAGTACCCCTGAACTCGCACCCACCATTTTCCAAATTATCGAGTCATGTATCCATTGATACCACTGAACCCACATCCACAACATTTCAGATTACCGAGCCATGCACCCGCTGGTACCACTGAACTCTCATCTCCTCAATATTTTAGAAAATCCAAATTATGTACTTACATTTCGATCACTCTTTCAGATAGTAAGTCACGTATAATCATACCTCTGAACTTTCTTCCTGAAAGAGATCCTCCCTCATGATCCACCACCCGCGCTCCCAGTGCACAAAAAAGGGTAATCGATCCACTAATTTCCGAAACGACCATGTCCTCATTACCTCTGAGTCATTTTTACTTCCACCAAAAACAAACCGCCCCTCGCATAGAACTTCCATGTCCTCCTACCTCTGAGTAGTTCTATGCACCCCTTCTTCATTGAGCCCACTCCTGCCATGTCCTCATTACCTCTGAGTGGGAAGGCTCCGTCGAAGAAATCACCATATTTGCCATGTCCACATTACCTCTGAGCAAGTATGTTGGTTCCCTTTCAACCTATTATCTGTACCCACAACCGGAGTGCGACAAGGATAATAGGTCCACAAATGTCCTCTGTTGACCACAAATGTCCCCTGTTGACCACAAGCGTCCTCTATTGACCACAAATGTCCTCTGTTGACCACAAATGTCCTCTGTTGACCACAAACATCCTCTGTTACCACTATTGATTATAGAAAAGTGTTCCGTGAAGTCTCCCCCTACCATGTTCTCATTACCTCTGAGTAGGAAGCTTCTACGGTAAAACCTTCATGTTTGCTACGTCCTCATAATCTCGGAGCAAATATGACTGGCTTCCTTCCACCTTATTATCCATACCCTGAACCAAGGTACGCCAAGGATAGTAGGTCCACAAATATCCCTCGCTAAGCCCCTTAGCATATACCCGCCATTCTTCCGTGCCCCAGGAGCCCAGTTGCTCTATGGCACTCCTTTTCCCAACCCCAAGAACATCCATGACCACTTTGCCATGGCTGCTCCAAAACGTCCTAATCAAACTTGTTATCCGTACTTAAAACCAAGGTACACCCAGGGTAACAAGTCCACAAATAATCCCCCAGCAAGTCCAATTCCATGAACACCACAAAGAACAAGAAAGAGAAGATGAGTTGAAACATGCTCATTTATTTCAAAATTCAAAAGAGCTACATCAGTGGGGATCACATCCCTTGCAAATAAAAATATACACATATGAAAGAAAAACAAAAAAAAGAGAAGCAGAAGAAGACAGATGGCGGATCACTGTTCCGGGGCACATAACACCGTGAGGCGGTCCTTTATCAAGGCGACCGACCGCTCAAACCTCTGTTTGGCTCGACGCTCAGCTTCCTGGTTCAACACCGCCGGGTCCTCCAGATGAACGTGGGCCTGCCAGTTATCCTCGAACTTCTTAAAAGATCGCTCCAGGTTGGCAGAAGTTCGAGAAATCCGCTCGGCCTCCCGAGCGATCGACTCCTGCTCTGCACGAGCAGCCTCCAGCTCTGACTCGAAGAGGGCCAACTCTTGCTGGAGTACGATAATCCGCTCCTGTGTGGCAGCTACTCCACGAGAAGCAGACTCTTCATGAGCCCTACAAGCCTGACTTCGACGACCCAGCTTGGCATACGAAGCGGAGAACTTGTCAAGGTCCTCCCGCACAGCTGGCCTGGCAGCATCCCGAGCAAGCCTGATCCTATTCCGAGCAGTAACAAGGAAGCCCCGCTCCCGTTTAATCGCGGCAGGCAAGCCAGCCTGTCGTGTTGCCAGCAGTTGAGTCACAAGCTGGTCGGCCTCGACCAACTTGGGCTCCAGAAGCGCGGCTAACCCCATCCCGCCAGGAAGGTCCTTCAAAGTATCAATCTGGCCGCGAGCACCCTTCAGAGACATAGTGAAAGGGATTCCCCGTTCCACGGTAGCATCTACACCCCTCCCTAAGTGGCGATAGAAGTTGTCAACTACATCTTGCGTCACCTCGTTCAAAGCCTCCGAGGAAGCCGGTGTTAACGGGAGTGTGGCTGGCAGCGCAGAAGAAGATGCGATAGAATCTGCCGCTCCTGCCACGAGAGAAACCAACTCTGTACGGAAGGACGCTTGAACAGCGGCCAACTCCTCTTCAGCAGTCCGTAGAATTTGAATGCTCGGTAGGACCGAGATGTCAGCCTCTGAAGCCGCAAAAGAAGCAGAGGATGAGGCAGAGACCGCAGTTCTCAGGACAAGCTCCATCCCCACCCGCCCAGGACTGGCAGGAGACACCTCAGTATGAGTCGATAAAGGAAGGGAAGCGCTTCCTTCCCCCGGATCAGGACAGGTCGAGCTCTCCCTAAGAACATCCGACGCAGGAAGTAAAGGGTCGGGACCTACAGGGCCAAAACAACCATGAATCGATTTGATCTGGAGGATATGCTGATAAAGCAAATAAGCCTCCGCATGAGTCAATATTTGACCTATCTTACCAACCGAAGAGCATGGAGGCTGAGGTTCGCTTGCAGTCGCCCCAACACCTTCACCGACAGCCTCCGAACTAAATGAAATAGGCTCCTCCGCCCCAGCACCTTCGGAAGGAGATGCGCCGAGATCGGCATCGCCTTCCGAAACTCCAGCAATCTCGGATACAGGTCCAAAGGAACCTTCGTTATCCCGGATTGGGGTCTCAATAACTCGAGAGTTCTCAGCATCCGTTGAAAGAACCCCCGTAGAGGGGACCGCAGTACATACGCCACTAGTTAAAGCAGCAAGGGTCGGATCAACCGCGGGGGCGAAAGACGGTGCATAAGAGTCCGGTTCATCAGGCGCCTACAAAGGAAAGTGATCAAGTCATATCCCAAGAAGAGAAAAATCACAATAAACAGATAAATCCTATTTGATTTTACCTCCGGAGCATCGCCAGCACCTTCACCCCCCTCCGTGATAAACAGCCTACGAGATCTGGCTACAGTTCTCTTTACAGAAAAAGTCACTCCTTCATCGGCGGACTCGCCCCTGCCTCGCTTACGCGAGAGACCAGGCATTGCAGACGGTGGTTTCGACCTCACCACCTCAGGAACAAGTGGCAGCTGATCTTCCATCTCACCAAAAACGGTCGACGGTCGATCCGCCATCCCCTCTTCTGTCATAAGGGGCGGCTGATCCGCCGTTACTTCACCACTAGAGGAAGGAGAATCCTCGTCATCCCGCTCCTCCGGCTCGTTGTTTCTTTCAGCTGTGTTAGAGGACTCAGAATCAGGCATAGGGATCCTATTCGCCCCTTTCTTCTTCGCTTTCAACACTGGGGTCCTCTCCGCCAAGCGAGTGCCCAGAATGAAGCTCGTCCTCGGGTCAAAATCTACAGGAGCCTGGTTCACCGTAACATGGTAGAAGGCAGCCATATGCAAGATCTCCTCTAGCACGTTGGCCACAGGAACGGAGAAAGTAGTCTGAGTATGACAAGTGTCATAATAGCTCCACGCCCTAATACCGTCAAGTATACTGCCCTCAAATCCCAGGCTAGGACTGGGACGCCCAAGGAATAGTTGACAATACCCAAATTGGCGGGCAAATCTACTGGGCAAATAGGGCTCCAGGTATACAGTGTTACGGTTGCGATAAACTAAGTGCGATGGGCGAATGTTACGCAACCAATAACGCATCTTCTCAGGCAAGAAATGAGGAGGTCTCAAGCCATCAACATGAAAATTCCTCACCTCCTGGTCAGTAAAACGGGGGATAGATACGAAGAAGCTATACCCGTCTGTCCTCGCCAACATCCTCCGACACGCCGGCATAGTACTATATTCCCAAGGCTGATGACGATATTTGAAAAGAAAGGCGTCATCGCCCGTAACGCTGTCTCCCGTCCCAGGCCTCATCAAAGACTGATAATACAGCAGCAACCACCCCAACAGGTAATGATAAGGCAGCTCTATACGTTCAAAGTCCATCGCCACGTCACGTGCGATGACTCCGGACGAGAATGCGCGGAGACCATGGTGAATGCTGTATACCATTGCAGGAAGAAGAGCCAACCTGACCCCAAAAGCCAATTTCACAGCGGGAAGAATAAAAGGATGGCTGATCCGCTCGATAGCACCTGTCCCGCCTGAAACCACACAATTGCGTAGCCACACCATTAAAAATCTGGCCAGAAGGGCCTTATCTGATAACCGTCGAGTGCCATAATAGAAATAGCTGAAGGAGTCAATCCGACTCCCAAATTTGTCGCCCATAGACTTCGACCTCTTAGCAGTCGACATCAAATCTTCCACTTCACCAGGAGTTTGACGGTCGCGGGAAGTGACCCGGCCAGCAGCACTGAATTTAAAAAGATAAGAGACCCAGGACTTGGTGTGAGAAGAATCCCCCTCCGAGCTATCATTTTTTTGGATAGCCACTCGATGGCAGGTACTATGATGGCATAACAGTTCTTGGTATACCGCGACGAAGCCTGGGAATCGACGATCTAGATCCCGGAACTCCTCGTTCGTCGGAGTGTACGCCTCGAAAGGCTCATCTCCCCAGGGAAGCTTGGAGATGTCATACATCTCATGGAGAGCGAGCCCCAGCTCCCCTACGGGGGTGAAGAACGTCCATGTCCGATCGTTATACATCTCCAGAAGGGCCATAAATAACGGCTTATTAATGGACAGTCCGTGGCTGGTACCCCGGATAGTGTCATAAAGATTGAATTCCCTCAAAGGTGCCTCATATTTCTGCAGAATCCATGAAGTCAGGTTAGCCCATGGGGGAGTGGGGTGCAACCAGCCCTGCAGAGCCAACCTGCCAACAGGATAAGACCCCTTTCGTGCAAGCTGGCTCAAGAAGGTATCAGTCTGAGAAAATGAGAAGTTAGGACCGGGCGTGTTGATAAAAGAACCCGGAACTAACCCCATCACGGACCGACTGATTGGATTCTTGATCACACGCACCGACCCGGTAGCTTTATTATGACGGATCTCGCCCACGAACATCCCCGGTCCGGTGGGAGTAAGAGGATCTGTCATCTGCCTGTCCAAGACAACCATGTTGAACCACGCAAAGGGGAAATGACGCTTCATAATGGGAATATGAATCGGCCTCCCATCCAGAGCAAAATCTTAATTCTCGGAAATATCAAGAACGCGGGAGTTTTTAACGATCAGTGCATCCCCAAAGAGGAAGACTGGTCTCAGATGCTTCCCTTCAGGATTCCCTAAGCTCATCATATCACGAAGGAATGGGAAGGATTGAACCCTGATAACAGTCACTCGTTCTAAAGGCTCGTCAACGAGGAGCTGCTCTGACACTTGATGAACTAAGTTGTCCAGTGGCACGTTTTCGACAAGTTGCTTCGAACCGACCAGGAGTTCTCCCGCAGAATTCACGGGTAGATTCACTAGAAAAAGATAAAAGAAACAAGGTCAGAAGATAGACAAAAAACAGAAGCATTTGAAAGATTATTGGAGTCTATGCGGCTCAGGTTGCCACAGCCTCATGCGGCTCATCAGCAGATAGGTCCATGCGGCTCTGCGTGTCATAGCCCCATGCGGCTCTGAATTAACCAAGTCCGTACAACTCAGATTCAAAAGGGTTTATAGATTCATGCGGCTAAGCCCAACTCATACAAACCGCTGCGGCTACAAACCATCAAGTTCATGCGGTTCAAAAGTGAGCAACGCTTATGCGGCCCAAGTCGAAAACACACATGCGGTACTGATCGAATATGACAAGCTCATGCGGCCATAATGGGCGAAGTGCTTATGCGGTCACATCGATACGTCTCGTATATGTGGCTTGTGCATAAAGTATGCAACAGAGCCATGGCAGCAGTTAGGGTTTTTCGGAGTGACCCCCTTACCAGCGATGGGCGAGTGAACATCAGGATGGACAGCGCCTACAGCAGCCGGTGGAGGAGCGACTACATTCGTCGCCACAGTCGCCGTAGCAGCAACTGCCTTGCCCTTCGCGGCCTTCGATGCAGCAGATCTCTTGGGAGCCATGGTCGATGAATGAAGAAGGAAAACGAAGAGCGAAGTTGGCAACAGGGAATTCAAGCAAAGAAAGGAGGTAAAAAAATCTCCAAGAGCTGAAAAACTCCTATTTATAGGCGATCTATAAAGTAGAAAGACGCCTCGGATTACGCACCGCCTCCAAAAATAAAGGCGAGAACACTTCGGTCAAGGCAAAACCGACCCTTGGGATCCTCCCCCAAAAGACGGTGTCAAATCAAATCGAAGGCAATTAATGAAGATTTGCTCACGTGGTCAGGGCGCGTGGCAAAGAGCCTATGCGGCCAGAAGAATCTATGCGGCCGAGATGCTAATGCGGCCAGGAAGCTCAGGTAAACAGAACATCCTATGCGGCATGAACGGGGCCATGCTTCTTATTCAAAGTGTTTCAATTTTACAAATTGAAAACTTTGAAGGGGGTCCTGTAGAAGCATGAAAAATATTAGAATAAAGGCATAAATGGCCCATGCGGTTTCGGGTAGCAAGTCTATGCGGCTCATACTGGAGTTGCCCTATGCGGCCCAAAAGAAGACCCTCAGACTCATGCGGCTCGGGGATGAATGCGGTTCAGCAGGAATATGCGGCTCAATTGACGACACGTGTGACCCCCCCCCACAGTTGGCCACTGGAGTAATGGCCTCATTTAATGCTCTGACACGACTCGACGGCTGTCTCTGACATAAAGTATCATAATTGCTCTGCCATAATGACAGACTCTTCGGGAAAAGAAGAAAATCTCTGACCCGATCTGACAAAAAAATCCTAGATTGCCACGTGGCAAAAGTCTCATGCGGCTCGGATAGAGAACAGCTTCATGCGGCTCATTGAGGAGTCACTCTAATATGATTAACAAAAATCCGCCATATGCGGTCCACCCATAGCCCGGTCTATGCGGCTCAACACCACGCTAATTCATGCGGCCGACAGAAACTAGGCATATGCGGCTCATGGAGAGATCGTCCCCTGCGGCTCGCAAAGATTATGCATATGCGGCTCACGGAAAGTTCGTCCCCTGCGGCTCGATGAGGCATTGACTCATGCGGCTCACGAGGAGTATCCCCCTGCGGTTTAAGTGTTGGTTACCCTATGCGGCCCTGGCAGGATCTTCAATTAAAAAAACGTGGCACTGAAGATGCAACAGAATCCCAACGAGAATATTCGACATCATCATCATAATTACCGAGATTAGGGCATATTATTCATCATCAAGCCAATAGGACACGTGGCGAGCAATCAAATATTGGCATAATCAATCACGAAGATTTAAAGCAGTCAGCATTAACTGCTCATAAGATTTGGTGCTATCCGCATTAGTGGCCGAGATTCATTATGATCAGGATCAAGGGCCCAGATAGAATGAAGGAGCGCCGACATTCCAAACAGATAATCATCAGCAAACCCTAATAATCCCACCCCACTCTTATAAATAGCCAGTATCATTCCCATGTAAAAAAGGTCGGCAACAAAAAGAATAAAAAAAAAAAGAAGAGAGAGATATACACAGAGAGAGCTCCCCCTTTTTTTGATAATCACAGAGAGAGAGAAGCCAGGAGAGCAACCCGAGGATAGTAAGAAGAGCCTTTCTTCGTCAACGCCGAGCAGATCTTCTCCGAGCCAAGGCTGCATACCGATCGTCCAAGGAGTAAGGCAGAGCGGCCGTCGCTTTCCCGAGCCTCTATCGTCACCCCCCAGAATCAAAAATAAACAATCGTACTTAGTCTGCTGTACCTAGGTTTTCGTCCCTAGGCTTTCTTTGTACGAGCGAGTTTGTATTGTGAGTCTAAGTTCAGTCCTCCGATAATTGTTCTGTTCTTTTACAATCAATAGCAAACAAGCCAACCCTTTTTCACAAAATAAGGGAAAAGGTCCTTTGGTCTTTTCTCAGTTTTCCTCAGTTTTTATCGTAGAAGATCAATCTGAACGTGCCTCGGCACCAACTAGTACAAGAACTCTCTCAAATAATAGTTCTTCTTCCCTCTTTGCCAAAGGGAAGTGTACTGATCAAAGAGGTATTCTGCCTACTCCGGTAGCAGAATTCCAAGATCTCCCAACTCTCAGGATATCCCCCTCAAAACAGGGAAAATTACTGGTGTCTCAGACAGAAACCCCTGGGTGTAAATTTGCTGATCTAAGGACTTATCTCAATAGACCAGTTTCTATGAAACGCAAACAGCCAATGCCAAAATTGAACCAGCATCAGAGGCAAACTTCCAGGATCAAAAATCCTGAGACCTATGCTAATGAAGTGAGTACTTCCCTGTACACTCAAGGGACAAAACATTTGAAGAACCGGAACCATGTTCCGAATATAGTCAAAGAACATATTCCTCAGACTTCTTCTCGTCCCGTCATTGTTCCTGATCTCCGAGAACACCTCAAACAAAAACAGGACAACATCTCAACACCTCCAGTTCAACCACTTGGACACCATTATAATCATAAGGTTGTCATCAAGTGTTGTTGTAAGACAATAAAATGATCTGTCTTCGATCGTTTGAATTTTGTAACTTCAGAACCAATGTCGGAAGATGAAGATGAAGTGTTGAACGCTTCCGTCAATATGACTTCTCGAGACACTGGGAGTAGAAAGTGCTCCAAGCATGGCAAGCCTCGCAAGCCCAGCCAACGGTATTTAGATCTACTCCAAGAATCTTCTGAAGGAGTATTTTGACATACCAGATCCCGAAGCCGAGATACAATCGGTCAAAAGAATCTTCTCTAAGATCCTTCTGGTCATCTCCCTCTTTCTCACTCAGGAGATGATTCCTTTTCCGACTATGATGCATACAACAAAAGCTCTGAACAGACAGTATCCTCCACTGTACCTAGAGAAGTGACAGCTTATGTTGTCACTGAAGACCCAGATGCTTCTAGTTCGGCTAGTCAAGAACAACGAATAGCTGCGCTAGAAGACAAGCTGAAAACCATGGCTGAAATGATTGCAAGTATGCATTCTATCATCGTGGCCCAACATACAGTACCACCGACTGTACCTACTGCAAATCCGGAGATCATAGCATCGTCAGTGCCTGGTTAGTGTCTCCTCAAGTACCCCTTGTACCAATTCAACCCACACCCAGTCAGTTAGGTGCTGGGGGTAATGCTTATCACGTTGTTCCTCCCGCTAACACACTGATTCAGCCTGCTCCTTCTTCATCATCGGAGGATGTTAATGAAGCTGTCAAACTCTTGCGCACTCAATTCGAGGCTTTCAAAGAGAAGGACAACTTACAAAGATTAGAAATCAAGCAACCGTATCCTATTGAATGGAAGGAAGTTCCGTTTCCTTCTAAGTACAAGATTCCAACAATCTCTCTGTTTGATGGAAGTACTTCTCCTAGTCAGTTCATTAACCACTTTGAGGTAATGACTGTCCAACTTCAGCCAAATGACGCTCTTCTTACCAGGGTATTCGTTGGCTGTTTTGTCGGTGTGGCATACGATTGGTACAGAAGCTTGCCTGATGGCTGTATCACCTCTTTCTCGGGCTTCAAACAGATCTTCTTGGAAGGATTCTATGAGGGGATCAACGACATGACCATGTCATCCCTTAATAAAATCAAACAAAGACATAATGAGATCGCTGAGAGTTTTATTTAAAGGTTTTGCCGAGAAGCTTTAAAGATGCCTCCTGGGACTCCGGCTGCAGTCACTATAAACACCTGCAAGGCAAACCTTTTGCCTATTATCAGCATGTGGACGGGGTCAACTCAGTTCCAAGACTGGGATGAATATTGTTTAAGCAGCTAGGGGTACACATGTCTAACCCCGACCGGGACGAACACCAGACATCGAGTGGTGGTAACCGCCAGAACAACCGCAAGGGAAAAGAAACTTTGAATATCAATTTAAAGAACAAAGAATCTCTGGCGGTCAACGTAGCTCCGTCTACTTCTACTCCTTCTGCACCTCCACCAAGGAACCTCGTCCGAAAGTAGAGTACTCCTTTGACGAGAATGACACCGTGAGCATCTTTGATTGCTTGATCAAAAGCAATAAGCTCCAACTTCCAGACCCGAAGAAGCCTGATGAGGTCAGTAAGACTGATCATCCCAAATATTGTGTCTATCACAGGTTCATTGGGCATCCCACTCGAGCATATTATGTGCTCAAAGGCAAGATTCAAGAGCTAGTCAACGCTGGTGTTGTCACTCTGTAGCAAGACGAGAAGACGGTTACCGCGAACATGGTCTCAGTTCAGTTCGGTGACTTCCCTCCATAGATGGTACAGCACAGTGTTATCCCTATCCCCAAGGCCACTCTTGAGATCGAGAATCTCCCTCCTCCTCGAAGTGAAGGTCTCGTCCCCTTATCTCTTGACGATGGTGAGATTATGTGGATTCACCCTGATCTTGCTTCGGAGTTCGAAGTTCCCTCGTCCTCCAAGAAGAAAGAACGCTCCAAGGGTAAGACAAAGACTTGCAATATGGTGTCTTTTGACCCCATAGTTGAAGAAGAAATACTGCTGGGCACCAGATCAGGAAAAGCCTACCTACGAGAAGTTCCTGAAAATCAAGAAAACCCTGTCTCTCCTTCTGAGTCCGCTCCAGTGCAACCTGTTTCCACTGAGGACATCCCTTCTGCATCCTCACCGGTTATAGAACCTACTCATCCTAAGCCGACGGTAGCCAACAAAGGCAAACAACAAGTCTGCTTCGACAAACCTTTGAAGAAGTCATCTCCTTCTGGACTTGAAAAGCCTTACAACTTTGATATCTTGGCTCAACTAGCCAATATACCGGCCAGGCTATCAATCTTCGAGCTCTTGCGCCTCTCCAAAGAGACTTGGGAAACTCTAAGTGAAGCTCTAATGCAGGCAGAAACCTGTCTAACCCTTCTAAAAAAGCCGAAGGCAGAGCCTGTCTCTTGCCTCCATTGTCATAGTGTGTTGGAGTTAATTCCAAATATGACCTTCACACAAGATGATATGTTGATGGAAGACAATAGGCATGATCGTCCTCTATACTATATAGGATACGTCGGCTCGATAAAAGTTGATCGTATTCTGATAGATACAGGGTCAGCACTCGACATCATGCCAAAGACAATGTTAGATGCACTGAAGATCCCAGTACATAGTCTTTCTGGCACAATCACCACCATCTTGGGGTTCAACCAAGGAAGAAGTGAACCTCTGGGCAAGATTCGCCTAAAACTCCAAATAGGCAATCTCCGCACAAAGGTGACCTTCTACATCATTGACAACCATGGTTGTTCTTACAATCCTCTGTTGGGGAGACCATTCCTACGTGAACATAACATTGTTCCTTGGACTCTCCATCAATATTTCAAATACGTTCATGACAAGGAAGAAGTTCAAAAGGAGGTTGCACATCTCTATCCTTTCAAAGGTGTCGAAGCATACTGTAATGATGCTCGCATGTATAAAGATGAGTTCATGAAGGTAGTACTGTCTCTTGACACTGAAGAAGAACAGGAAGCAGTGCCCAATGACACCCTCATCATACATGTCAAAGGGCGTGTTTCTCGTCCTCAATCCTCCAAACTATTGGCTATTCATTTGCCAGTCCAGAAGCAACCAACTGATGGTGGTCAAGATCAAAGGGAGCTCATCTCTTCTGAGCCACTTGTTATTGATTTACGTCGTAACAAGGATAAAAGGGAGCTCACCTCTTCTAAGCCACTTGTTATTGATTTATATCATAACAAGAATAAAAGGGAGCTCACCTCCTCTGAGCTACTTGTTATCGACCTCTATCGTAACAAGTCTAATCCTCCTCCACGTTCTTCTTCTCCCCCTCTTGTAATCAATCTGACCAAGTCTGCTAAGGCTAAAGGTCCTGTTGTAAATACAGATGTACAAATCAATAAAAAAGCATCTCCTTTCCAGTATACTGATGTCATTTATCATGCTAAGTGCTATTTGGATATGTTAGATAGCTTTCAGTCTTTTACAACGAGAGTTGTACAGTCTCTTCAAACAGAAGTCTCACTCGAACACCCAGATGATTCATACTTTGTTGTCCCTTCTCGAAAGAAAGGCAAAAGTCCAATACTTTTTAGTAAAGGACCAGAACAAAAATTTAGCTATAGGGATGATAGCAAAAGTAACGATACGGGACATCTCCAACTTCGTCGTTACAGTCAACAATCAAAAGATATCATCCGGAAGATGGGTTATGACTTCAAGAATGGCCTCAACTACGGTAAGGGTAGACAAACTCCTATCCGTACGGCTGTTCCGAAAGGAAAGTTATAGATGTACTACAACAGGACAAAAAGAGGTCTCGGATATGCTTCACCTCCGATATTATCCCCAGCAGTCTCTGAATTCGATAGTGAAGAGCGCTCTAACTCTTCTGATTCCATATCATGGGATTCTGACACCAGCATTGATCAGGTTCATCGGCTGATCGTATCTTCCAACATGGTCTCCGTCGAACTTCCAGAAGGCTATGACAAGGATATTGAAGAAAATCCTGAAACAGATCCTTGGGCTCAACGAATAGATACTCAATGGGAACTCCGGTTCGAACAACGAGAACTTCCTACCGAAGATCAATTGGTTCAAATTGATATAGGAGAGAGCGGGTCACCTCGTCCAATATTCATCAGCAAGAACCTTCCGAAGGCAGATAAACAAGAATTAATTCTTCTTATTCAAGAATACATTGATCTCTTTGCCTGGAGCTATGAAGACATGCCAGTTCTAGATCCCAAAGTTTCTACTCACAAATTGAATATCCTGCCTAATGCAAAACCAGTCAAACAGCAACAATGGCGCTTCAAGCCAGAAATGATGGACGCAATCGACAATAAAGTCAAGAAGCTCATCGCTTGTGGCTTTATCCGAGAAGAACAACATCCAGATTGGGTAGCCAATGTCATCCCAGTCCTGAAGAAAATCGGCAAAGTATGAGTTTGCATCGACTTTCGGGATCTTAATGAAGCATGTCCAAAAGATGAATTTCCTCTCCCTATTACGGACGTCATGATTGACCACACCTGTGGGTTCGAGAATATCTTTCATGGATGGATTCTTCGGATACAATCAGATTCGGATGAATCCTGAAGATGAAAAACATACTTCTTTTCGTACTCCTCGCGGAGTCTACTGCTATACCGTAATGCCATTTGGTCTCAAGAACGCTGGCGCAACTTACCAACGAGCTATGAGTACCATCTTTCGAGATCATCTACGCAAGACTGTCGAATGCTACGTTGACGATATTACTATAAAAAGTCGTCTAAAGGAAGATCACATCCAAGACTTGAGAACTATGTTCAATCTAATACGCCAACATCAACTCAAAATGAATTCCACCAAGTCATTCTTGGGTGTCTCTAGTAGCAAATTTCTCGGGTTCGTCATTACCTCTAAAGGTATACACGTGGATCCCGAGAAGATCAAAGCCATTAAAGAGATGCGTCCTCCACGCAACCTAAAAGAGCTACGAGGATTCCAAGGTCGACTTGCGTACATCAGGAGGTTTATTTCGAATCTGTCTGGACGCTGCAGACCATTTACTCAACTAATGAAGAAGGGTGTATCTTTCATTTGGATCGAAGAATGTCAACAAGCATTCGACGATATAAAATGATATCTCATGAACCCACCAGTCTTGGTACCACCAATCTCAGTCATACCATTCTTAATGTATGTCCTTGCTATGGATCATTCATTGGATGCTTTACTTGCCTAAAAGAACAAAGAAGGCCATGAACAGGCCATCTATTATCTCAGTCGTACTATGATTGGTGCCGAACATCGCTATAGTTCGGTCGAAAAAGAAGGACTAGCTCTTATTTTTGCTGTTCAAAAGACGAGACATTACATCATTGGACAAACCATTCATGTCATATCCCGAGTTAATCCTCTTCGGGTACTGATGAAGAAGCCTAGCACACTCAATTCTCGGCAGGCTACAAGGGCCATTCTGCTAGCCCAATATGACATGATATATGTTCCTCAAAAATCTGTTAAAGATCAAGCACTGGCTAACTTCTTAGCAGCTCATCCTGTTCCAGAGACATCCAAACTTTATGATGAAATTCCAGACGAGACATTGGAATCAAATATAATCTCCGAAGAATTTCCTACTTGGCGTCTATTCTTTGACGGTGCATCCAGGATTGGTGTGGTAGCCCATGCAGGTCAAGATAAATTGTTTGGTTACTTTACTATACCAAGCAAGCCTGCGAATAGGATTAGAAGTCTAGGATCTCATCCACATACTTGACCTCTTTTCTTGATTTTATCTACCGTTTGACTCATCAATTATATCTTGCTTGCTTCCTTCCATCCATATTCTTATCTTCCCTTCGTGCTTGCTAGAGAGTGACCCTACTAGTTAAATATCCCAAACACCCTTAGCTTAATTCTTTTAAGTTGGGTAGAACACCCCACGACCCGATACGCCCTTGACTATTAAGACCATAGAGACTAGAGGAATCTAACCCATTTGGTCAACCAAGCCTTGGTCAATAAACCATAGAATAATTGTATAGGAATAAAAGACTTAGATCCTTATGACTCTTAGACTATTCATAATTGATTTTATTTATCTACCATCATGCCTATATTTTTACTATCTAAACTAATGATGCTAATGTAGCCTAGTTTTTGCAAGTTTATCTTTTTATCGAGCTTGTTCAAGACATATGTTGTCGGAAGAGCTTCCACTAACATGTTGTCTAATCAGAACCGGTGCATAATGGTCTGGTCAACCAAGTGTACTTTGGTTCGCTTTTGCCTATTATTCTACGTGGATGGGGACATAGTTAAACTTGTCCTCTAGAGTCCCATCCGCGACAGCCTTGGCAACACCTTTGAAATTTTTCGATCGTCTTTGAATCACGTATTCGTATTCGATGACGCCTCTTTTGAACTCCTTATTGCTTTCGCATTCACCTATTTTAGAATGGCAAAGGCGTTATACTAGACCCTCTTCTAGCCTTCCTATCGGCTACGACCATTCTCACTCGATGTTGCTATATCTTCATCCCGAACTACTCGGCCCTATCAAGACCCTCCAATCGTTTAATTTAAGTCAATCTATTTCGTTCTCTTAATCGTGACCCTCATTCATTAACCGTGACCACACCGTATTATTTTTCTATGATCTAGATCGGGATATCTTCCGGCATGATTTGTTATCGATTGTTTCCCATCGATACCCCCTTGTGTATTCTCACCCCCACGAATTCTTAATTTCGAGGACGAAATTCTCACCCCCCACGTATAAAATTCCTAAATATTTAGTAGTTCATTTTAAATAAAAATGTATTTTTGAAATTTATTGATATTAATATTTTATTATTCAAAGAGATTTAGTATTCAAAAAGATTTATTATTTTCGAAATTATTATTATTGGTATTTATGGAAAAATATATTTCGAAATTATTGTGAAGATTTAAATTTTGATTTGATTCCATGGATACATTTTAATAGTAAACTAATATCTATATTTGAAATTGATTTGATTTTAAACTAAGGGAATTTGATTTGATTTAAATTAGATTTGGATTTGGATTTGGATTTGATTGCTTTTAAATTAAATTAGCAAATATCTAAATTAGGTTTAAAGGAATCCTAATTCTTATCTAATTGGGAATTCCCATATCCTATAAATAGGCAGGTACTCCTCCAACTTTTTATTAATTGTCTCCACAAATAAATTCTACCACAAAAGTGAGTGCATCGTGTCCATGACCGTGTCCGTGTCCCATCCACTATGTGTTCATTGTACAAATACATTTCTCTACCTCGGATCCGACAGATCCGAACCCCCGTCCCCGTCGTATCGAACACACCCGACACGACTCATCCAAATTCCTAAATCCTAAACCTCTGCCTCCTCATGTCCCGTTCGACCCGACCAATCCTGACTCCCCGGCCATTCCCACTGCCAACACCCACCTCAACCACCGCCACCAGCAATTTCCTCTCCGACTTTACTGTTCACCAACACCACCGCCCGGAACCACCACAGCACCACTGCTGTCGACACCACCCTCCGTACAACCACCAGCCTCATCTAAACACCACCGCCAACCCGGCCAAAGCCGACCGGCCGTCCACTAACAAAACACCGCGACCAAACCAACAAGCCACAAATAAACAAAACCCTAACCCTAAACATACCTGTCCACGCGTGCCGCCTGCCCCTCAGGCCGGAACGTCGCGCCGCCCGAGCCCCGATCTCTGTTCCTGACTTCCTCCGTGTGCCGCGAACCCCTCACCGTTGCTCCTCTTCCGACCTCCGCGCCAAGTCGCCAGAGTACACCGTCTCCTCTCCTCCGCGTCCAGCCCGGCGAACCAACGCCGGCGTCACAGCTCGCCGCCCCTCTCTCCCTCTCCGTCCAGCCCTAAACCCCCTTCTTCCCTTCCTCTCCTCGTCCTCCGCTCGCCGCGACCTCCTCCGCGGGGCTGCTGTGCCGGCGAATCGCCATCCGCGCGCCTAGCCGAGCCACCCCGACGAGCCTTCCTCTTCCTCCCGCTCTTTCCCGCTTCATCGTCCCCATTCTCTCTTCTATCTCTCCGCTCTCCTTCCCCGTTTTCTTTTTTTTACCAAATTTTCTTTCTCTCTCTCTCTCTTATTTAATGTTACTTTTGAAGAAAGTCCTGTGGAGCAGTACAGCACCTTCTTTTAATTGTTATTTTGAACTTTCTCTTGTTCAATGTTAACTTTCTTTTGAACTTTTACTTTGTTAACTTTCTTTTGAAGAGTACTCACCTCTAAAGAGGATAACAGCAGCAGTATTGATTGCTTGTATTTTATTATTTTATTTTATTTTCTTATTATCATTTTTATTTTTATTATTTACTGTTATCCATACATTACCTTAGTTTATGATTTCTATTGCTATTAATTAATTTCCTATACCTATTGTTATGATTATTATTATTTAAAATATTACCTTTGAGAATTATATATTATTTTAAACTATATGTGTAGTGTAGGGGATAGAACTATTTAGGCAATTTCAAATTTAGGTTCTCACCCTGAAAACATATTTTTTGACTAATAAATAATTTTCAAATTATCATATATATTTTCAAGTAGTTAAATAAAATATTTTACTGAGAATAGTTTTTGACCTTAAACAATTTTTGTATATAACTACCTATTTTGGGATATAAAATATATTTTTTCCAGGATTTTAAGTATTTTCTAAAATTGTATATATATTATTATTATTTATCATATTTTCTTCGGTATCCTTCAGTCCATGCCTAAACCTTTTCTCATATTCCCTCGCCAAATCTGTACATCATCCTGTCGAACCTAACTAATTCAACCGTCCTGGACCCAATGGAACTGTCCGTGCCATCAACAGAGGTTCCTTTGTGTAGTTGTTATACCAAAGTCACAGTTCATGCCACCATGATTATCGCAGCACACCATACGTCCTACCAGGCAAGACACCTTGTCATTTGTTGTTTACTTATTTTAGCTCATATTTCATGATGCAAAATAATCTGTGATATATGGCTTAACCTGTTAGAACTTACTGTTTATTTATATTCCTGCTATGTATTATTTTTCTCACATTAAACCTAGATTTAAGGGACCAACTTGTGTGTTGCATTCATTGGCCTTGACACGTTGTAACACGAAGTTGTGTGTCGCATGTAGGATACGGAAGTACATGATTGGCTGGCCACCAGTACGTACAAACCGTGCGATAGGAATAACTGCTAATAGAAATTGTATGCTAGTTTGACTTAACGGTTATAGATGTTATTGTTGTGGATACAACATAGTAGGCATTGGACGGGGAGGACAATTCCTTAGCGTATGGGCTTCGATGCACTTTCCTTTTTGTAACCCGTGAGCTCTGCCGGAGACGCGGGTCAGATTACCCATGATTACTGACGGCCACTGACGATTCTGCGGAACGTCATGCTCTTACTGATGGGGCCTCTGATGCCCAAAGGGGGACTACGCCGATCCTATTTAGCCAGGGACCATGCGTAGGAAGGATTGTTCTTAACAACATTTTACTTAGAACGGTTAGGTACCTTTATCCGTTAGGTACGAGTACTTTTGGTTTGGGTACTTGTATCTGACCGTGGCTTAGAACAATAACTTGTCGCAGATTAGTTCGTCATATCTTGTCCTTGTTTGGTTGTAGGTGTGACTTACTACTTCGATGAGAAGGTATTGAACCTTGTTGGGGTCCGGATACCATATTGGATTATTAGCATGGAAAGATACGTCACAGTGAATTAGTTTACCATTTCCTGTCCTTATTTGGTTGGGGGGGATGGTACGCTCGTTCTGTAGGTGTGTATTGGACCATGTTATAATTCAATTAACTTATTTATTTGAGCAATATTTATTCAGTTTATATGGCATGATATTATGTGTCTTGTTACGTCCCCCTGAGGACCTGGTTATCTCTCCAGGTGTGTGCTATTGTCTTTCGCAGGTGCTCTAGCTTTAGTGGTGATCATCGCTACTTCTTCGAGGATGATTGCATTTGGATCGTCTTCGCTTCGCTCGCCAAAGTTATTTCTTTCTCATGTATTTTTCCTTATCTTGTTGGTAGTGGATTTGTCTCCGCCCAACATATTGTATCAAGACAACTTATTCTTATTATATGACATCTTCTATTCATTTATTTTGTGGATGAGATTAGTTATGGTTCTACTGTATTTTACAGCTTATGTATCCATACGAGGCCCATGTACTTCGTATGAATATAGCTGGCACGTCTACGTTCCTAGTCCTACATATTTTGGGACTGGGGCATTACAATTGGACCTAATGGTGCCATTGTCGCAGGAATTGGGGTTGTTCTTGTTTCTCCAGACAGGTCAACTATTCAAAGAGCCTACTCGTTAGATGAACCTTGCTCCAACAACATAGCAGAATACAATGTTCTACTCATTGGTCTTCAATTAGCTAAACAACTAGACGTCAATTATCTTGAAGTTTATGGTGACTCCAAGCTGGTTGTTAACCAGGTTAGAGGAACCTATGAAGTTCGCCATCAAGATCTAGTGCCTTATCATGAAGCGGCAACCAACATGGCTACATCATTCAAAGCCTTCTTCATTGAATATGTTCGACGAGCTTGCAATACTGAAGCCGACGCTTTGGATAATCTTGCAGCAGTCTCAGCCATCCCTATCAAAAGACAGCAGGTGGTGGTTGTCTCTAATCGGGAATTGTTCTGCATCGAAAACAATCGTAATATTGAGTTCAGTAATCTTACTGAAGCTAATGTTATCAGTAAAGATTGGAGAGCTCCTTTCATCGACTTCGTAGTTCATGACATACTTCCTACAGATCCTAAGGAAGCTACGAGTATTCATCGGCGATCTCTGCGATTCTACTACAATCAGACCACCAAAACTCTTTACCGACGAACTTATGACGGCCTACTCTTGTGCTGTCTTGCTGGTGATGAAGCAAAGCAAGTATTGCGTGAAGCTCATGACGGTGTCTGCGGAGCACATCAACTCGGTCCTAAACTACAAGACCGTATCTGACGCATGGGTTACTACTGGCCCTCTATAGTATCTGATGCCATCGAATATGCAAGAAAATGTCGAGCTTGTCAAATCCACGCAGATTTTATTCATCAACCATCAGAATTCCTTCATCCAACTGATATTTTCTGGCCTTTTGAAGCTTGGGGCATGGATATTATAGGTCCCATCAATCCTCCTTCTTCTAGGGGACGTCGGTTCATACTGGCAATAACCGACTACTTCTCCAAATGGGCTGAAGCTATACCCTTGGCTGAAGTCAAGACCAGCAGGGTCATCAACTTCGTCAAGCATCATGTCATCTATAGATTTGGTGTACCTCGAAGGATCATTCATGACAATGGACCACAATTCATCAGTCAAAAGTTCACAAGGTTCTGTGATGATCACCGGATTGACAATATCGCTTCGACAGCTTACAATCCTGCTGCTAATGGCTTGGCTGAAGCTTTCAACAATACTATCATCAAGCTCCTTAAGAAGTTTGTGTCTACTAACAAACGAAATTGGAGTAAAAAGCTTAGAGAATGTCTATGGGCATATCGTACTACGGTCCGCAACCCTACAGGCTGTACACCCTTCTCTTTGGTATACGACTGTGAAGCAGTTCTACCTCTAGAACTTTAAATTCCGTCTTTATGGATTGCCATCGCTAACGAGCTCACTACAGAGAACAAGGACCTTCTTCGACTCCAAGAATTAGAAGCGCTTGACGAGAAATGGCTATTGGCTCAACAGCATATTGAGTTATACCAAGCCCGCATCTCGAAGACCTTCAATCGCAAAGTTAAGGTCAGAGCCTTTCAGAAAGAAGAGCTCGTTCTAACTATCAGACATCCTATGACTATGACTCACATGAGCAAGGGCAAGTTCGATGCAAAGTGGGAAGGGCCTTACATTGTGAGCAAAGTCTTTTCAAATGGAGCCTATCAACTCTCAGAGCTGGACGGTTGAGTTGCTATGATGCCTATTGTTTGCCATGAAATATAAAAGAACAGAACAATTATCGGAGGACCGGACTTTTACTTCACGTTACAAACTCGCTTGTACAAAGAAAGCCTAGGGACGAAAATCTAGGTACAGCAGTCTAAGTACAATTGTTTATTTTAGATTCTGGGGGGTGACAATAGAGGCTCGGAAAGGCGACGGTAGCCCTGTCTGACTCCTTGGACGATCGATATGCAGCCTTGGCTCCTTGTGAAAAGATGGTAGGCTTTGATGAAGAAATGCTCTTCTTGCTCCTCTGTTGCTTCTCTGGCTTCTCTCTCTCTCTGTGTGTATTCTTTCTCTGACTATGGGGGAAAGTCTCTCTGTATATATGTATTTTCCTCTCTGATATTGTATATCTCGCAAGGGAATGGCACCCTGCTATTTATAATAGTGGGATGTGATCATTAGGGTTGCCAATGATTATCTCTTGGAGATGACGGCGGCTTGGGGATTGGTCAATCCAGGCCATTCGTTTTGATTATGATGAATCTGGGCCATTAGGTGTAGATTACACCAAATCCCATGAGCAATTAATGTTGATTGGAATAAATCTTCCTTATAATGATCTTCTGATATCTGCGAATAAATTAGATCTATTCTTCTGCCACGTGTCCCAGATTATTGGGATTTGACCCAATCTTTAATGGTAGCCAATTTGAGAAATTAATTGGTTTAGAACACGTGTCCTAGAAGCAGCTGGAGGATTTGGACCGCATGACTAGTGAGCCGCATATGAATGTGAGCCGCATATGGTTCACCTGAGCCCTTTAACCACAGAGGAGTAATTCTTGTGGGCTGTATAGGTACATATTCGCCTGAGCTGCATGGACATGACCCTCTCGAACCGCATAAGAAGTCCTCGCTCGAGCCGCATGAGGCTTTCATGGCCTGAGCCGCATAGGATAGATTCACTCTGAGCCGCATGGGAAGTTCTTTGCTCGAGCCGCATGAGGCTTTCATGGCCTGAGCCGCATAGAACAGATTCACTCTGAGCCGCATGGGATTTATTCTGAACCGCATGAGCAGTGAACCGCATGTGAATGCCCACGTGGCAAGGCCACGTGGCATTTTTATGGTTCTCGAGGGATTTGTGTCAGAGATCTCTTTTCTCTTCCCTAGAGATTTATCATTAGGACAGAGCCATAATTACCTGCTTTGGTGTCAGGGCTGTCAACTTTTCAGAGGGGTCAGCCGTCAAAGTAATTAATGCAGCATGGGTCGGAGGGGAGCACTATCAGGCCACGTGTCTTCTGAGCCGCATGGAATGCCTCGGGCCGCATAGCTCCTTATGTCGCATGACTCCCTGAGCCGCATGAGGTTTCTGAGCCGCATGGATATTTTCTGGCCGCATGAGTTATTTTCTTTAGTATTTTCTATGCTTCTACAAGACCCCCTTCAAAGTTTTCAATTTACAAAATTGAAATACTTTGAATAAGAAGCATAGCTGTGTTCATCTAGCCGTATATGAAATCCTGACCGCATAGAAGTCCTGGCCGCATGGGTCGTTCAGCCGCGTAGGTGGTTCAGCCGCAGGGATTGTTCAGCCGCATAGCTTCTCGCCACGTCATTATTTGCCACGTATGGCAATCTTTAGCACTTGATTGTTGTTGATTTTTTTAAAGGCCGCTTTTTGGTGCGAGATTCGAGGAGCTTGGCCTTCATTTTCGTCGTCTTATTTTGATAACCGAAGAGTCGGTTTAGTGTATGCACGGGGATCGAAACGCTCCGTCTTTGTTTATAAATACTGGTGACTTTAGTCGGAGGGACTTCTTTACTTTCTCTTTCGTTCACTCTTTTTCCTGTCTTTTCTTTCTGATCTTTCTTGTCGAAGCAATGGCTCCTAAGTCTTCTAAAGTTATTTCTGCCGCCGCGAAGGGCAAGAGGGTGACGTCCTCGTTAGCCGTCGAGCCTGAAGCGCCCGAAGTACCCTCTGACGTTCGTCCTGCCTTTAAGGGTAAGGGTTGCATTTGGATCTTGAGTACCCATGGCTCTGCTGCATATTTATGCATAAGCCTCCTCCCAAGTCGGTGGCAGAGCCGCATATGTTGTATGGGCCGTATGACTTTTCCATCATAGACAATGCTCCATGTTTGAACCGCAGAAGAAGGATTCAAACACATAAAGTCTCCTCTGAACGGAGCCGCATATGTTTTTAACAGGCTGATCCGCATAGCGTTTTGTGCCGCATGAGTTCTTCTGTTAGAACTGTATATATTCGTCCAATCTGCATGAGCTATCGAGCTAGAGTCGTATGGAACTCCCATCTGATCTGGGCCGCATGAGACTTATTGACTCGAATCGCATAGGCTTCCTCGAAACTGTATTTCTTGAGACCCAACTGGACTGGAGCCGCATAAGACATTATTGACTTGAACCGCATAGGCTCGTGGGAGCTTCTTTATTCAGTAATTTTTTTGTTTTAGCCATCTTTTAATCCTGTTTCTTCTTTCTCTCTTCTTTTTTTTCCTTTTCAGTGAACCTCCCAACAAACCCAGCAGGAGAGCTCCTTGTGGGTTCAGCTCAGTATGCCACAGACGTGCAGCTTGATGAGTTAATCCGTCGTATAGGGGATCAGCTTCCCACTACTGAGCCTAGGGAGAGAGTGGATGCTATTAATAAACAACCTTTCTGCTTTCTTTGTTCAATGATGAATTCGGGGAAGTTGGATGGAGAATTTCTGAAATCGACTTTTCTCTTCAGGGACGCCTTTTCCATAAAGAACTCCCGATTGCTGGATGTCTCAGAGTACTGGGATTTTTCTGTAGACGGGGTAGAGATTCATATTCCTGAGATGGAACGGCATTACCCTCTCTCACGGTTTAACATGGTACTATTGGGTAGGACTATGGTGGGCTCCCTGACTCCCACCCAACAGGGAATGATTGTGAGCAAAATTCACTACAACAGACGCACGGGTTTAGTATGTGCGGGCAAGGAATCCGTGAGTCGGACTGTGACGGGGCTGCTCCCGGGCACTTTTGTAAACACAACTGGCCCTGATTTTACCTTCACCCTAGCTGATACCTTTCTGAATCAGCTCGCTCACAAGGGGTCTTATCCCATAGGCAGGTTGTCGCTGCTGAATTGGATCAACCCCATTCCCACGTGGACTAATCTTACCTCATGGATTTTGAGAAAGTATGGGGACTTTTTTCAGAAAATTAATCTCTACTACGCCGTCAGGGGTACCTGCTATGGGTTGCCCATTAACAAGCCCTTGTTTATGGCTCTATTGGAGCTGTATAATCGGCGTACAGGGACTTTCTTCGCCCCCGGAGGAGAACTGGGGCTTGCTCTTCACGAGATGAACATTGTGTCCAGATTGCCGTGGGGAGGTGAAGCTTTTGAGGTATATACACCGACGAACGAGGAACTCGAAGAGCTGGATCGACGGTTTCCTGGTTTCGTTACTGTGTACCAAGAACTGTTGTGTCATCATAGCGCCTACCATCAGATAGCTATCAAGAAAGTAAATAGTTCAGAAGGGAACGCCCCTCACACCAAGGCCTGGATTTTGTATCTTTTCAAGTTGCGTCCTTCCGGTCAAGTTTTGTCTCGAACTCCTCGAACCCCGGAGGAGGTGAAGGATATGATGTCGAAGGTCAAGAAGTCGAAGTCTACCCGTGACCGGTTTGGGAGTAGCACTGACTCCCTCAGTTATTTCTACTATGGTACCCGGGAGATGTCTGATAAAGCGATCTTAGCTAGTTTCTTGATGGTGTGGCTACGCAACTGTATAGTCTCGGGTGGCGCGGGTTCTATAGAAAGGAACAGCCGCCATTTCATTCTTCCTGTTGTAAAATTAGTCTTCAAGGTAAGACTGGCGCTCCTCCCGGCCCTGGTGTGTAGCATACACCACGGCCTTCGCACATTTTCATTGCTTGCGATGTGTCGATGGACTTTAAACGGATAGAACTACCATACCACTACCTCATGGGGTGGTTATTGTTGCACTACCGGTCGTTGATGAGGCCGGGATCTGATAAAAATGTTTCCGTTGATGACGCCTTCCTTTTCCAGTATCGTCATCAGCCTTGGGAACATGATACCATGTCGGCCTGCCGGAGGGCGTTGGCAAGAATTGATGGGCCCGAATTCTTCGTATCTCTTTCTGAGTTCACCCCTGGCGAAGTGCGGAGGGTATATGTTGACGGCATTGATCCCCCCCCCCAACTTTTATCTGAGAAGATGCTTCTTTGGTTACGCAACATCCGTCCCGCGCACCTGGTGTATCGTTACCGGAACAGAGTATACCTAGAGCCTTATCTGCCCAGCAGATTTTCTCGTCAATTCGGGTATAGTCAATTGTTCCTGGATCGCCCTAGCGCTTGCTTGAGCTTCAAGGACAGTGTGCTAGATGGCGTCCGGGCTTGGCATTATTATAATGCAACCCATACCCGAGCCAGCTTCTCACTCCCTGATGCCAAGGTAGAGGGTGATATCTTGTATATAGCGGCCCTTTATCACGTTACAGCGAGCAAGTCTCATGTTGGTTTTAATATGAATACTAGCTTTATTGCTGGCACCGGTTTGGCTGAGAAGCCAGAAGGGTCCAGGAAGAGGAAGAGGGGGGCGAACAGGGTTCCTGTGTCGGACTCAGAGTCTACTAGGGCGGATGAAGAAGACGACGAACAGGATACTGATGACTTATCTCATTCTTCGGGCGAGGAGGTTGGGAATCACCCCCCTGTCGTGCCAGCTGAAAGGGTCGTGGGACAATCGTCTACCCTGCCTGACGAAGTGGTGGAGGATCAACCACCTGCGATACCTGGCCCTTCGCGTAAGCGAAGCAGGCGCGTGACTACCGCTGATGACCGAACTTATTCCATGAAGCATGCTGCGGTCGGACGTCGCAGACTATTTATTGATGATGAGGACGTTGTTCCTGAGGTGATTTGGGCTTCAGCTGTTTCCTTTCTTCTTCTTCTATGTTATGGCCTAATTATTTGTTCCTTTTGCTTTTTATAGGCGTCGGATGAACTCGCTCCTCAGGACCCGATTACCGAGGCTGATCCGATCCTATCTTACTTAGTCAGTGGCATGTGCACCGCTATCATTGCTGCTGGGGTGCTTCCGGTTGCGGCCGAGGATTCACACCTTGCTGGGACCCCAATCCAGGGGGACGGGGGCTCTACCGCGCCCGTCCCTGAAACATCCGAATCCCAACATGATGACTCCGTGGATGAGGAAACTACGCCGGCTGTGAATGAGCCGTTGTCCCCACTCTCTTTCCCTGGTAATACAAATCGAATCATAGCTCGTGAGTAGGCCTATATGTTCTCATCATCTTTTCTTTCAGATTATGTCGACTAATGGTTGCTTTGGATGTTCAGATCCCAACCCTTTGCTGCCAGTGACTGATGTTGCTGGGTTGTATCCCATCGGAGAGAGCCTGGCGGAACCTCTCTATGTCGAGGGACCTTTGTCTGGGTCGAGCTCGGGGTCCAAGGTAGCAGTACCACTGGGACAAGAGACGATGCCCCCTACGTCCTCCTCTGCGAGTGTCGTTTCGGGGGTCAACCTTTCTTCTCTGCCGAGCATCCAGGTTCTTCGGGCGGCGGAAGCGGAGTTAGCCGCTATCCAAGCATCTTTCCGTACGGAATTTGCTTCCTTGGTGGCGGGTGCAGTAACTTCTGAAGCTGCTCCTCCGGTATCGTCTGCCACTCTTCCTCTAACGTCGTCCTCTACAGAGGTCTTGGATGACGCGTTACAGGATGTGGTTGCCAGTTTCTACCGTCACTTGAAGAGGGGGGTCGAGGCAGCAGTGGAAAGGGGGACTCCCTTTACTCTGGCCCGTCGATGTGCCGGTGGCCAGATTAATATCCTTAAGACCCTCCCTGGAGGAGAGGAATTGGCTGTGCTTCTGGAGCCGAAGTTATTAGAAGCTGATCGTCTCGTGGCTCAGTTTCGTTTGTTGCAACAGACTGATTTACCGGCGGTCATAAATCAAGAGCACAGTTTCCTCATTATTGCGGTGGAGAAGGTGATGGCCGCCCGGGAATCGCTTAAACCGGCTATATTGAAGGACCGCCGGGACCTGACTCGGTTGCATGACTAATGGAGCCGTCGAACTGAAGATTGCACGACTCAGGAAGCGAATGCTTCCCGCGGGGTGACTGATACCCGGGAACAGATCCTCGAGCTCCAGAGAAAACTGGCCTTCCTGGAATCAGAGCTTGAGGCTGCTCGTATCGAGAAAGGGATTGCTATTCAGGAGACTGACAAGTACAGTAGGGCTTCTGCTAATCTAGAGCTTGCCCTAAAGAAGATGGAGAACGACTGGCAGTCGTATATTCATTTGAATGACACAGAGCAATTATCCCAAGAGGCCGAGCGTCGGGCTAAGCAGAGGCTTGATCGGGGGACTGCTTTGGTGAAAAACCGTCTCTTGGAGTTGTACAATGTTGAAATGTAGTCGGCCTTTTCTTTTCCCCCATTTTTTTTGTTTCTGTTTTCTTTCTTTCTGAAGGGGATATGATCCCGAAATATGTAATGCTTTTTTCTTCCCTCAAATAAAGAGTATTTTTAATTCTACCCTTCATTTGTATTGCTTGCTGCGTCTGTGATATTGTGGTGATGTTCTCCCCCGCATAGGGGATATATTTGTGGACCTGTTACCCATGGCATACCTTGGTTTTAGGTACAGATAACAAGTTTTGGCCAGGATACCTGAAGCAGCTATGGCAAAGTTGTCATGGGTGCTATTGGCATTGGGAACAGGAACGCCATAGAGCAGTTGGGCTCCTGGGACACGATGAGATGGTATGTTTGTGCTAAGAAACTTAGCTCAGGGTATTTGTGGGCCTATTATCCTTGGCGTACCTTGGTTTAAGATACAGATAATAGGATGAAGGAGAACCGACATACTTGCTCAGAGGTAATAAGGACATGGCAAGCAGGCAAGTTGCTAGAGCGTAGAGTCTTCCTACTCAGAGGTAACGAGTACATGGCAAGAGTGAACTCAACGGAGGATATTGGTGGTCAACAGAGGACATTTGTAGACCTATTATCCTTGTCGTACTCCGGTTGTGGGTACAGATAATAGGTTGAAAGGGGACCTACATACTTGCTCAGAGGTAATGTGGACATGGCAAACATAAAGGTTTCTTCGACGGAGCCTTCCCACTCAGAGGTAATGAGGACATGGCGGGAGTGGGCTCAATGAAGAGGGGGTACATAGAACAACTCAGAGGTAGGAGGACATGGAAGTTCTATGTGAGGGGTGGTTTGTTTTTGGCGGAGGTAGAACGACTCAGAGGTAATGAAGACATGGCCGTTTTGGAAATTTGTGGATCGATTACCCTTTTTGTGCACTGGGAGCACGGGTAGTGGATCATGAAGGAGGATCTCTTCCAGGAAGAAAGTTCAGAGGTATAATCATACGTGACTTACTATCTAAAAAAGTGACCGGAATGTGAGTTCAGAGGCACCAGCGGGTACATAACTCGGTAATCTGAAATATTATGGATGTGGGTTCAGCGGTACCAGCGGGTACATGACTTGATAATCTGAAATGTTGTAGATGTGGGTTCAGCGGTACCAGTGGGTACATGACTCGATACTCTGGGATGTTGTGGATGTGGGTTCAGCGGTACCAGCGGGTACATGACTCGGTAATCTGAAATATTATGGATGTGAGTTCAGTGGTACCAGCGGGTACATGACTAGAGAATCTGGAAAACTATGAGGGTGAGTTCAGTGGTATCAGCGGATACGTGACTCGATAATCTGGAAAACTATGAGGGTGAGTTCAGTGGTATCAGCGGATACGTGACTCGATAATCTAGAAAACTATGAGGGTGAGTTCAGTGGTATCAGCAGATACGTGACTCGATAATCTGGAAATTTATGGAGCGAGTTCAGTGGTACCAGCGGGTACGTGACTCGAGAATCTGGAAAACTATGAGGGCGAGTTCAGTGGTATCAGCGGATACATGACTCAATAATCTGGAATTTTATGGAGCGAGTTCAGTGGTACCAGCGGGTACGTGACTCGATGATCTGGAGAATGCTGTTTAAACATAGTATTTCTTCAGGAACTTGCCATTGACGGACAACATGAGCAAGTCTCCGTTTTGTTTTACGAGGCGGTAAGCACCGTTGGAGAATACTGTCTCTATGATAAATGGGCCTTCCCATTTTGGCTGGAACTTGCCGCCGGTCTTGTGGGTCATGACCATCGGCCTCCGGACTGCCAAGACGAGATCGCCAACCTAGAATGTTCTGATTTTGACCTTTTTGTTGAAGGCTCCAGAGATGCGTGCTTGGTATAGCTCAATTCGCTGCTGAGCTAAGAGGCGCTTTTCATCTAATGCCTCCAACTCTTGCAGTCGACGTCGGTAGTTATCATCCGTTGTCAATTGATAAGTGAGGGCGACGCGGAGTGAGGGTATTTGAGTCTCTAATGGGAGAACTGACTCACTCCCGTATACTAGAGAGAATGGTGTATTCCCGGTGGCGGTCCGAATTGTGGTACGATAAGCCCATAAGCACTCGCCGAGCTTCTCGTTCCAGTCGCGCTTGTTGGAGGAGATGAACTTTTTGAGGAGTTTGATGATTGTTTTGTTGAACGCCTCTGCTAACCCGTTTGCTGCCGGGTTGTACGACGTCGAAGCTATATTCTGAATACGGTGTTTATCGCAAAACCGATAGAATACGTGGCTTGCAAACTGCGGACCATTATCATGAATGATCCTTCGGGGCAGTCCAAAGTGGTAGATGACGTGATGCTTGAGGAAGCTGATCACGTTCGAAGTTTTCACTTCTGCAAGCGGAACAGCTTTCGCCCATTTGGAGAAGTAATCAGTGATCGCAAGTATGAAGCGATGTCCTCGGGAGGAAGGTGGGGTGATTGGACCAATGATATCCATTCCTCATGCTTCGAATGGCCAGGATGCCACTGTCGGATGTAGAAATTCTGATGGTTGGTGGATGAAGTCCGCGTGGACTTGGCAAGCTTTGTATTTTCTAGCATAATCTATCGCATCTGCCACCTTCGTGGGCCAACAGTAGCCCATTCGGCGAAGGCGATCTTGTAGTTTTGGGCCGGGCTGGTAGGCCCCGCAGACACCATCATGAGCTTCTCGTACTGCTTCTTTGGCTTCTGCGTTTGACAGACACCGAAGTAGTAATCCATCGTAGGAGCGGCGATACAGCATCTTCGTCTCTGTATCATAGAAGAATCTGAGAGAACGCCTTCTGATGGAAGTGGCTTCCTTCGGGTTATCGGGCAGGATGTCGTAGACGATGAAGTCGATGAATGGTTGTCTCCAATCTGGGGCATCATCGACCGTCTGTGTGGAACAACTTGCCACGAATTGCACATTGTTTTTGGGACAGACCAGTTCGTGGCCTATCACATCCACTGATTGGCGATCATAATTCGGAACTGCTAGGGAAGCGGCAAGACCAGCTAGGGCATCGGCTTCAATATTTCGGAGTCTGGGGACGTGCTCGATAAAGAATCCCTCAAATGACGAGATGATATCGATCGCTATTTGGTTATAAGGGATCATGTCTTCGTGGCGGACTTCGTATGAGCCCCGGATCTGATTGACGATTAGCTAGGAATCGCCATATACTCCAAGGTATTCTACCCCCAGCTCTCTTGCAAGTTGGAGGCCAATGACCAGAGCGTTGTACTCGGCCACATTGTTAGAGCAGGGCTCGGTGAGGGAACTGAAGAACAGTTTGGCAACTCTAGAGGGGGGGTGAATAGAGTATATATATATAATGACCAATTAAAAAATTACTCTTTCACGAACAATGAATAATCAGAGTAAAATGCGGAATGTAAATGAAAGACAAGAGAGCATACGCAAATACAGCAATTTTAACCTGGTTTCCCTCGTGGAGGACTAGTCCAGGCCTGAGAACTCTAGCTCAGGATTAAATCCACTATTTGTGAAATAGTAGCTTACAACCCGTGCCTTTACTTCAGAAGAGCACGTCAACTTCTGACAGAGAATCGCAGTGGCGATTGCTTGGAATTGTCCAAGCGATTTCTTCACTCTTGCACAAGAATCCTAACTGAGAGATGCTGAGCACTCGAGACTTAGGAGGCTTGTGGCTAGTAGATGGGAAGGGTATGGCTTATAGAGCTTGTAGGAGAGAAGAGAAGAGAAGATTGAGTGATTCAAAATGAGAGAATTCATGCCCTATTTATACTGATTTTTGAGGCAAAATTCGGCCAGAATTCGGGTAGGAGAATTCAAAAATTTGGCCGTTGGACAGCTAGCAACCAGCTAACCCTAAAATTAGGGTTCCTGATTTCTAGGGGACAGAGTTCGGCCCGAACTCTGTGTGGAGGCAGAGTTCGGCCCGAACTCTGTCTCCAGAGCACAGAGTGATTCTAAGTGGGACTTGTGGGCAATTTTGTTTTGGTGGAGCTTGGGATTTTGGGTAGGCTTGTAGACCAAGTTCCAAGAGCTCAGCATAACTCAGAGTACATACTTCTAGACTCAATGAAATGTAAAAGTACAGACTCGAAAATATACTGAG
The DNA here is from genome assembly GCA_029216955.1 of Iris pallida. Taxonomy (NCBI): domain Eukaryota; kingdom Viridiplantae; phylum Streptophyta; class Magnoliopsida; order Asparagales; family Iridaceae; genus Iris; species Iris pallida. The sequence continues at coordinate 1,987,478 of JANAVB010005397.1, read as the reverse complement.
AGTCGGAAACTGAGCTGTCGTTTGTCCCGAACTGAAAGCAGACGTCGTGTGTCGTATTGAATTTATACAGATATTATTTAGTCAATGTAGTCAATATTTGGTTGACTGTGACTTTGTGTCAACAATCTCCCCCATATTGATAATTGACAAAATAATATATGTATATTTCAATATTCATACCTTGACACAGTTGATTACAACATAGCAACCCCATAACTGATGCAGAGCTAGAATCGGATAGCTCCCCCGTAATCAGTGAACGGTTCCGAGCTAGAAGTAGTAGCTCTCCCCCGTAAATAGTACATATACCCTGTAACCTGATAGATAACATATTCCCAGAACGAGCACAGATATACACAGATGAATGCATAGAACCTGCATAGAACCTGTAATAGTTTCCCAAAACAAGCCAGCAAAAAAATATACATATGTTTCTCCCCCTTTTGGCAGTTAGCAATATAAATAAGCAATGAATAGTAATGCAACCACACCAAGAGAAAAAAATAGTATAATACTAGACAAGAGAGTGCATTGGCATAAAAGAAACTACGAGAAATAGCATAAAATGATATCCACCAACCAGAATGTCAAACACATCATCAGGGTTCTAAGATAAAAATCCAGTACATAAATCCATAACTAAATAACTAAAAACATAAAGCAACTAAGACCATCAGCAGTGGCAGCAGCATAACAAGCCAGTCTCCATCACGGAGCACCAGAAGGTCCTGGAACATCTGAAGGACCAGGGAAAGGGCCAACGAAAAGGTCCTGGAACATCTAAAGATCCACAAAAGTATCATCTGGATCCATATACTGCATGACCCACGGATCGTCTAGACGATGACCCGAGCGATGTGGATCCCGCTCAATAGGCACATGCAAATCAGGATGACGAGCAAGCGAATACCGCATATCATGCAGAGAGTTCCCAAGGGCACTAATCTGCAGAGTGGTACGGTAATCCTGCTGCGTCCAGCGATCATCCTCAATAGCAAAACGATCGCGAAGCATAGTCTGAAGCGAATCCAGGTTGGCAGGAGGTGCAGTCTGACCGAGCGGAGGGGCGTCAGGCTCCTCATCAGCAGACAACTCAGTAGTAGCAACAGGCTGAAGGCGTCGTACCTTAGATAGAAAGGTAGGTGCCGGCAGGAACGGACAAGCATCAAGTGGTATACGAAAAGCACGAAAGATCATAGGAAGATACAGAGGATAAACCAAAGCTCGTAGTTTTCTCCTACAGCGAATCATCCAGTCCATCATAGTACGTGGAAGATTGAAATGAATTCCAAAGTGAAGATGATAAAGAGCAGAAATGTCAAGATAAGTGATTTCATCAGGGGAACCGATCTTGGGTAGAATGGTATTAGAGATGATCCAATGAAGATCAGAAAAATATGGGTTGAGATATTTCGTCATGAGCTTTCGAGGACGTGTGTATGGAATGCACAAATCGTCCTTGAAGCTTTCAAGTGAAAGTCCGTTGGGAAAACGGAACGAGCGAGCATCAACAAGCCTTTCCCAAGAACTTGGCTCAAGAAGATCAAGATATTCGGCTAGTTCAAAGTCATCAAACGAGATATCGATACCAGCAACTCGTGAATAAATACGAAGGTCATCAAAGGTTAAGTTGCAGTAGAACATTTGAACGGTATGACGATAAATAGCAGAAGATGTAGTGACTAGTTCATCAATATAGAGGTCATGGAATAAAGAATCATATTGAGAGAATATGGAAAAATTGATAGGATGTCCTGTGAATACCTGACGATTCCGAAAGTCACTAAACCAGTTGTTTGATGCATCAAGTGAGACAAAAAGTCTATTGTCATAAGTGGAAGGATGTTGAGGACGAGGTGGATTGAACAAAGGGTGAGGTGGTTGAAGTTGTTCAATGATTTGTTCAATTGATGGAGGAGAATCCGAAGAGAAAATACTCTCAACTCGAATCCTCTTCCCACGATTGAACAAGCAAGGAGCCATTAAAAGATTTTTAAAAAAAATGGTACCTCAAACAGGTAAAGAACAATGCAGGAGAATGGAGAGGAGACACCTTTTTCTTGATTTGAGAAGCAATGAGGCACTCTAGATCAAAAACTAGGGTTAGGGTTTCAAGGAAAGAGTGTGTATAGGTGAGAAAAGGTGGTAATAGTGAAGGAGAGAGAAAGAATCCCGACATAAAGTAGGGTTTTGTCTTTGGTCGGGTGAAATATTGACCATTGGATTAGAATAGATCCAACGGCAGAGCCAGATCCCGACCCTGGAACCAAGGGACCGAACTCGGCCCGAACTCGGATAGGAGCAGAGTTCGGCCCGAGTTCTGGATCATTGGTCCAGAACAGAATAAAGGCTAAAATGAAAACAAAAGTTGAAGAATAACAAGAAATGATAACAAAGAAAAAGATTTAAGAGTTAAACAAAAGAAAGTTGAGGACACCAAAGAGAATAGAATAGATAGAGAAGGAGAGGTACACAGAAAACAGAATGAACTTTTTAGAAAATATCAATTAGGCAATATTAAATCGAAACGAGCCATATAATAAATAAGGATATATATTGTGGTTCAATAGTCCAAATTTGCCATGGGTTAGCTGCAGGGGCCGGATCCCAGCTAGCGGTAGTCCTGAGGACTAGTGCACCGTGTCGCTTAGGCTTTTACGCCTTGTTGTCAGAAGGACCCTTTCGGCTTGTATCCATACCAAATTCTTCGTAAAAGAATCACAATATACTCGATATTTACGCAGGTGAGTTTCAATTTATGACTGCTTCATCTAAGATTCCAAGTTCACGACAAAGAAAATTGAAACGCTCTTCGGATAGTGGCTTAGTAAAGAAATCTGCCAGCTGATGATCAGTGTCAATAAATTCTAAGTTAATCGTGCCATTTTGCTGATGATCACGCAAAAAGTGGTGTCTGATCTCAATATGTTTAGTGCGTGAGTGGCATACAGGGTTCTTAGTCAAATTGATGGCACTAGTATTGTCACAGATTATAGGAATATGCATGAAAGATAACTTATAGTCTTCCAGGGTTTGCTTCATCCACAGAATTTGTGCACAACAACGCCCAGCTGCTATGTATTCAGCTTCTGTTGTGGATAGTGCAACAGAGTTCTGTTTCTTGCTAAACCAGGAGACTAAAGCTTTTCCTAATAAATGACACGTGTCGCTCGTACTTTTACGGTCGACCTTGCATCCAGCGAAGTCAGCATCAGAGTAACCAATAAGATCAAATGATGTTGACTTGGGATACCATAGGCCTACTGTAACCGTACCCTTAAGGTATCTAAAGATACGCTTAACTGCGGTCATGTGTGATTCCTTAGGATTAGCTTGATATCTAGCACATAGGCAAACACTGAACATGATATCGGGACGACTAGCAGTTAAATAAAGTAAGCTGCCTATCATACCTCGATACTTACGTTGATCAACAGGTTTGCCGCTCTCATCTGGTTCGAGTTTGGTTGAAGTGGCCATTGGCGTGCTGATTGGTTTGATGTTGTCAAGATCGAACTTCTTCAGCATGTCCTTGGTGTACTTTGATTGGCAGATGAAAGTTCCATTAGCCAGTTGTTTTACTTGCAGACCAAGAAAGTAGTTGAGCTCTCCCATCATGCTCATCTCAAATTCCGTCTGCATACACTTGGCAAATTCTTGACAAAGAGTTTCATCAGTAGACCCAAAAATAATATCATCAACATAAATCTGAATTAATAGAATGGTGTCTTTGAAAGATTTGATAAACAGTGTAGTGTCAATTTTCCCTTTAGAAAAACCTTTCTCAAGCAAGAAGCTGCTTAGCCTTTCATACCAAGCTTTGGGGGCTTGTTTAAGGCCATAAAGCGCTTTCTTTAGCTTGAACACGTGGTCGGGAAATTTATGATTTTCAAAGCCAGGGGGTTGTTTGACATAAACTTCCTCCTTAATAAAGCCATTCAAGAAAGCACTTTTAACATCCATTTGAAATAATTTAAAGTTCTGATGATTGGCAAAAGCACAAAGCATCCGAATGGATTCTAGTCTAGCAACAGGAGCATATGTCTCATCGTAGTCGATACCTTCCTCTTGGTTGTATCCTTGAGCTACTAGACGAGCTTTGTTACGTGTGACTGAACCATCTTCATTTACTTTGTTTCTAAACACCCATTTGGTACCAATTATTGAGTGATTAGCCGGTTTAGGAACTAGTTCCCATACTTGGCTTCTCTCAAATTGGTTGAGTTCTTCTTGCATAGCAGAAATCCAAAATTCATCAGTAAAAGCTTCAGAAATGTTTTTAGGCTCTACTTGTGAAATGAAGGCAGTGCTAGCAACAGAGTCTCTTAATGATGATCTAGTAGTAACTCCACGTGAAACTTCACGTATGACTAAATTTTCTGGATGAGAAGGTTTGAAAGAGAATTTCTTAGGCAAACCCTCCAGAGAATTAGTTTTGGTTGAAGTATTCATTGGAGTAGAAGTTGATGGCTCAATGTCATCATTAAGAGTATTTGCTGTACTGTTGTCTTCATCAAAAGTCACATTTGTTGACTCTTCCACAATAAGTGAGCGTTTATTGAAAACTCTATATCCCTTACTCTTGGCGGCATAACCAAGAAAGATACCATCGTCAGCTTTGGCATCAAATTTGCCTAAGTTGTCTTTGGTGTTAAGGATAAAACATCTGCAGCCAAAAACTCTAAAATAAGAAACATTTGGGGTTCTCCCAAACCAAAGCTCATAGGGTGTTTTCTTCGAAATGGGACGAATAAGCACCCTATTCAAAATGTGGCATGCTGTACTTACAGCCTCTGCCCAAAAATATTTCGGAAGAGAAAATTTATTCAACATGACTCTAGCCATATCGCCAAGAGTCCTATTCTTCCGCTCCACAACACCATTTTGTTGAGGAGTTCTAGGACAAGAAAATTCATGATCAAAACCATTTGTATTACAAAAACTTTCAAAATCTGAATTTACGAATTCGTCTCCATGATCACTTCGGATTCGAGTAATCATGTAGCCTTTTTCGTTTTGAACTTTATTTACAAAAACTTTGAAAACAGAGATAGCGTCGCTCTTATTAGCGAGAAAGAAAACCCAAGTAAATCTCGAAAAATCATCAACAATAACAAAAGCATAAAATTTGCCACCAAGGCTAGCTATTCTACTGGGACCAAATAAATCCATATGAAGTAATTGCAAGGGTCTAGTAGTACTTACAGAGTTGATGGAATGAAATGAGGATTTAGTTGCCTTGTTTAGTTCACATTTGGCACATACCGTGTCCTTTTTGAATGTGATGTCAGGCAATCCTCTCACTAGCTTCTTGGTAGAAAGCCTGGATATAGCATCCATGTTGGCATGACCGAGACGCTGGTGCCAAAGTAGTCGTTCGTCTTTGTGGGCATATAAACATCTACCTGCATGGTTAGTATTTATAGAGAGATAGAAAATATAGATATTGTCCTCTCTTTTCCCTTCAAAAGCAATGTCTCCTGTTGACCTATCATAGATATAGCAACAGTTTTGTCCAAAGTTAATATCATATCCATGATCAGCAAGATGGCTAATGCTGAGCAGGTTATGCTTTAACTCGGTCACTAGGCAGACATCCTTTATAACAGGAGAAGGAGGATGACCAATGATACCGTTACCTATTGTGTGCCCTTTGAGATTGTTACCGAAGGATACGTATCCTTCTCTTTTCATCGATAGTGATGCAAAAAGATTTGCGTCTCCCGTCATATGTCGCGAGCATCCACTATCGAGAATCCACTTACTCTCAGTTGAGGAGGGAAGGTCCACCTACATCAAGAGTAGATGTGACCTTTGGTACCCATTTTCTTGAGGGTCCTGAAAAGTTAGTTTTTGGAAACCAAGCATATATTTTCTTGTCTACCAATCTTCTAACTCTACACTGTGGTGAGATGTGTCCATGTATTCCACAGTAAGTACAGATAGCATTTTTATTTATACTGGGAGCATGAGAATGATATCTATAAGCAACAGGATGAGGATGATATGGAGAGTTAGCATGGTAATGATGACTATGCATAGAGTGAGTGGTATGATGATGATGTCTGTGTGGCATAGCATGATGATATTGACTGTGAGAAGTGGCATGCTGAGATTGTCTATATGGCATAGTGTAATGCTGTGGCATGATATGATGATTTTGCTTATGTGGCATAACATGATGATTTTGTCTACGTGGCATGGCATGTTGATGTGGTATGGTATGATGACTTTGTCTATGTGTAGAGTGATATTGGTTGTGTCTTTGTGCAGTATAATGAGTATGAGGAATATTCTTACGTGCACGTGGTTTGTGAAAGTTTGTGTATATAAATGCATGGTTATGTGCTGCATGAGAATGACGTAGTTGACTAGTATGAGTGGTGTTGTGCCCATGTGATTGGGTTTGAGGTTGAACAACCTGTTTACCCAATTTGGTTTCTAATCTTTTAGACATAGCTTGCAGTTCATCAATCTTGATATTTAAGCCATAAATCTTTGTCATGGAAATCTTGTGTCTACTCTTTTCTTCAGCAAGCAACGTGTTGAGAGTAGTGATTTCTTGAGTTTGTTGCTCAATGCGTGCTTCAGCATCATGTAAGCTTAATTTAAGCTTGGATACTTCATCAGTGTCATTTGTGGGTGATGTGTTTCTAACATTATCAAGAAGTAAAGAAATTCTTTGTATCTCATCTTCTAGACTTTTGATTTTGTCCTTGGCATGCTTGTATTTACCGATAACCTTTTTGTGATCATCAAGTAAATCGGTGAAAGCATCGCCAAGTTCATCAAAAGAGAAGTCATCTAAAGTTTCGTTTGATACCTTGGTGGAATTTGCCATGAGGCACACATTTGCTTTGTCTTGAGGAGAGTTCTTTTCTTTCTCGGAGTCACTTGCTTCGCTTTCATGCCAAATGCTTGTGTTGGCATACCTTTTTGATGAGTTCTTCTTGTAGGGCTTTTCATACCGGTTGCTTTTCTTTAAGAGCGGACAGTCTCTTCTGACGTGTCCAGTCTTTTTGCAACCATAGCAGGTTGGCTCTTCTTCATCATCTTCTTGTGGTTCCTTCTTTCTTTGATTGAAGCGAAGGAATTTCTTGAAGTTACGTACCATGAGAGCTTGGTCTTCATCATCTGAGATATCGTCTTCAGTCTCATCGTGATCAACCTTTCGTCGATGAACTTTGAGTGCGATCTCCCTGGTCTTCGGAGCAGGCTCTTCGAAGTCCTTGAGGTCAAGCTCGTGAGTCATGAGCTTGCCCATCAAAGTCTCCATAGACATACTTGTGAGATCATTTCCTTCTATGATGGCTGTCACCTTAGGGTTCCAAATCTTTGGTAGCCCTCTGGGTAGCTTGCGGATCTTCTCATGGTTTGAGTACTGCTTACCAAGCGAGGATAACGGGTTGATGATGTCGAGGAATCTTGTAAACATTTGAGTGATCGTCTCATTTGGCTTCATCTTGAAGGCTTCGTACTCTTGAGTGAGACGGCTTATCTTTGATTCCTTGACTTGAGTGGTTCCTTCATGCGTCACTTCCAGAAGTCTCCATACTTCATGAGCAGTGGTGCATGTAGAGACCCTGTTAAACTCGTTCCTGTCTATAGCACAGAATAAAGCATTAATAGCCCTAGCATCTAGACTTACCTGTTTCTTCTCCTCGACAGAATATTTGTCGTGTGGTTTCTCAGTGAGGTCACCATCGACAACTATTCTGGCGGGCTTTTTGTAACCGTCAGTTACGACAGTCCACAGGTCAAAGTCTAAAGACTTCAGATAAAAACTCATCCTTGTTTTCCAATATGTCTAGTTAGTCCCATCAAATAGGGGAGGCCTATGAGTGGACTGACCTTCACCATGATTGGAGATCAAGGATTGTGTGGTTGCCATGGATCAGCTCTTAGGATGTTAGTCCTTATAAAGAGAACAGAGCTTTGATACCAATTGAAGAACAGTTTGGCAACTCTAGAGGGGGGGTGAATAGAGTATATATGTATATAATGACCAATTAAAAAATTACTCTTTCACGAACAATGAATAATCAGAGTAAAATGCGGAATGTAAATGAAAGACAAGAGAGCATACGCAAACACAGCAATTTTAACCTGGTTTCCCTCGTGGAGGACTAGTCCAGGCCTGAGAACTCTAGCTCAGGATTAAATCCACTATTTGTGAAATAGTAGCTTACAACCCGTGCCTTTACTTCAGAAGAGCACGTCAACTTCTTACAGAGAATCGCAGTGGCGATTGCTTGGAATTGTCCAAGCGATTTCTTCACTCTTGTACAAGAATCCTAACTGAGAGATGCTGAGCACTCGAGACTTAGGAGGCTTGTGGCTAGTAGATGGGAAGGGTATGGCTTATAGAGCTTGTAGGAGAGAAGAGAAGAGAAGATTGAGTGATTCAAAATGAGAGAATTCATGCCCTATTTATACTGATTTTTGAGGCAGAATTCGGCCAGAATTCGGGTAGGAGAATTCAAAAATTTGGCCGTTGGACAGCTAGCAACCAGCTAACCCTAAAATTAGGGTTCCTGATTTCTAGGGGACAGAGTTCGGCCCGAACTCTGTGTGGAGGCAGAGTTCGGCCCGAACTCTGTCTCCAGAGCACAGAGTGATTCTAAGTGGGACTTGTGGGCAATTTTGTTTTGGTGGAGCTTGGGATTTTGGGTAGGCTTGTAGACCAAGTTCCAAGAGCTCAGCATAACTCAGAGTACATACTTCTAGACTCAATGAAATGTAAAAGTACAGACTCGAAAATATACTGAGAGTCGGAAACTGAGCTGTCGTTTGTCCCGAACTGAAAGCAGACGTCGTGTGTCGTATTGAATTTATACAGATATTATTTAGTCAATGTAGTCAATATTTGGTTGACTGTGACTTTGTGTCAACAGGAACAAGAGCCGTTAATCACCAATCTAGAAGGAGAGATTAGCACTACCCCGACTCCGATGACTATATTGCCTTTAGGTCCGGTCCTCGAAGCACCGTCGAAGAACATTTGCCATATATTCTCGTGAGAGGTTGTATGCGAGTCGGCGACCTCATCTGGGATCTCTTCATATATCCTGGAGGACTCCGAGCCCGGATGGGCTGCTAAGAAGTCTGCCAGGGCTTGACCTTTGACTGCCTTTTGTGGGACGAAGATCATATGATAAGGGGACAGCAATATTGCCCATGTAGCGAGGCGAGAGCTGAGTGCCCCTGGTTTAGTCATGAGGACCCTTAGAGGGTTGACTCGTGAGATTACGTGTATCATTTGTCCGGTGACATAGTGTCACATTTTCTGAATGGCGAACACCAGGGCGAGGTATTCCTTCTCCACAGCGGTGTATCGGTGCTCTGGCCCAATCATCATTCGGCTGAGGTAATATATGGCCTGTTTATGGCCTGCGTCGTTGTTCTGTGCCAGCAGAGTCCTGAAGGAGTGTTCCATTGCTCGTACATAGAGCAGGAATGGTTTTCCAGGAACCGGAGCCACCAAAACTGGAGGATTTGACAAATATTCTTTGATGCTGTCGAAAGCACGTTGACATTCCTCGTCCCATATGAATGAGACTCCTTTCTTCATGAGGTGCATGAACGGTCGGCATCGCCCGGAGAGGTTAGAAATGAACCTCCTGATATAAGCTAGCCTTCCATGGAGGCCTCTGAGTTTGCAGAGATTTCTCGGGGGACCCATCTCCATGATTGCCTTTGTCTTTTCAGGGTCTACATGGATACCCTTTGCTGTGATGATGAAGCCCAAGAACTTCCTACTGGATACGCCCAGAAAGGACTTCGTAGGGTTCATTTTCAAATTGTGCGCTCGTATTAGGTCGAATACCGTCCTTAGATCCTGCAGATGGTCTCCCTTGCTACGACTCTTAACGGCTATATCGACAACATAGCACTCCACCGTCTTGCATAAGTGGTCTCTAAAAATGATGCTCATGGCTCTTTGAAATGTGGCACCAGCATTCTTTAAACCGAAAGGCCTGACTGTGTAACAGTACGTGCCAATCGGCGTTCAGAATGATGTATGCTTTTCGTCGTTAGGAGACATTTTGATTTGGTTATACCTCGAGAAGCCATCCATGAATGACATACGTTCGAAGCCCCAGGTGTTGTCGATCATGATGTCTGTAATAGGAAGGGGAAATTCATCTTTGGGACACGTCTCGTTCAGGTTGCGGAAGTCGATGCAGATTTGAATCTTTCCATTCTTCTTGAGGACGAGTACTATATTGGCGACCCAGTCAGGATGTTGCTCCTCACGAATGAAGTTGCTGGCTATTAGTTTATTGACTTCGGCTTTGATTGCGTCCATGATGCCTGGGCGGAAGCGTCGCTGTTGTTGCTTGACTGGCTTCGCATCTGGCCGAATGTTGAGTTTGTGAAGAGTAATGTCGGGATTTAACCCTGGCATGTCTTCATAGCTCCAGGCGAACACATCAATGTATTCTCTGACAAGTTCTAGCAGCGACTTCCGGTCTTCGTCTGTTAGGCTTCTACTGACGAAAATTAGTTTCGGAGAGGATTCACTATCGAGATCCACTTATATGACCTCATCTTCAGTAGGAGGTTCTCTCAGTTCGAACTGCTTTTCCCATTGTGCGTCCAATTGTTGGGCCCATGGCTCTAGCTCAAGGATTTCGGGGATGTTTTCGTCTTCTTCGTAAGCGTCGGCGAATGCCATATTGACTGACAGGACTTGTCTGAATATATCTCCGATGCTGGTATCCGAGTCAAAAGTTGGTGACCCGATTGAATGTGACTGCCAGTCACACTCTTCATCTGAACTCTCAGGGGTCGTTATGGGAGTTACATACCCTAGCCCGCATCGAGTTTTGCTATAGTAGTCTAGTGGTTTGCCCGCCGGGACTGGTGGCTTCAAAGGTAATCGTCGTCCAGTGTCGTAGTTCAAACCTGGCGTCGTCTCCAGATCATACCCCTATTTTTGCATGAGATATTTGGACTGGGGGCTATAAAGATACAGAGGCAATCTTCCGGCATCTGACCCAAGATCAACTTCTTTTATGGTAAAGGGGTACGGATCGTCCTTCCGGCCGAAGATGATTAGATGGTCCCCTCCCTCGATTATACGGTAAGCGTCTTCTGCTAGAATAAGCTGGATTGCGGTGTGCATATTTGTCACCTGTGTGTGTAGATGAGTGCCTATACCGTGTTCCATAGCATACATTGTACATAGCTTATTGAGCTCGGTGTAGTTCAAAGATAACCCTTCATTGATGAAGTAAGGTATCTTTTCTAGGGGGATTACATCATCAGTGGAGGGGACATTAGTTTGGGTCGCCATATACTTGTCTAGCTCCGGTTCCTCTTCGGCTACCCCCTGTATAAATGAAGACTGAGAGGATGACCTAGGAAGCTTGATTGTCAGTGGTTCAGTTGACGGGGAAAAGCGTAGAGTTGTTGGCAGACTAGCGACCCCCAGTTTGGCACTCGAGGTGGAGCGAAGAGTGGCCGGTTCGCTAGAAGTGTCAGACCTTGCGTCGGGGTGACGACCCTTCTTGGGAAGGCGTATCGTCAGCGGCTTGTCGGAGGGATTGAGCTTCCCTATTTGGGGTTGACTGACTCTCGGCAGTCTGATTGTCAGTGGCCCCGTTGTGGGTTTCGGCACTTGGCCGGACCTTGGCAGCCGGATTATCATCTGCTCCTCTTGCGCCGAGAGGCTGATCGCGTCCTTCCGCAGAGTGGCGGTAAGGGGTACGGACTTGCCCGGTTTGCGAGCTTGGAGGTGGATCGTCAGGGGTCCTTCTGATCCCGTGGCCGTTTTGGTACTAGCTTGTTCATTTCCTTCATCAAGGTGCCTCTTCGACTTTTTGTATAGGCAGGAGTCTGAGTAGTAGGATTCGACCCCCTTGAAGGGATCGATATCAGCAAATTCTGTCTTCACAAAGTCGTGTTTGTCGACATATTTGAAGCACTCATGTAGCATAGAAGGCATGATCATATAATCGTGTATCCATGGGCGCTCCAAGAGGATGTTGTAAGAAGTGTCTGCATCTATGACATAGCAGGTGACTTCGGATTGGAGGTCGCCAATTTGATACTTCAGACGAATCTTCCCAATAGGGTAGCTCCTGCCCGAATTGAAACCGCTGATGGCGGTGCTTGTAGGTGTCAAACGATGCATTGGGATGCGGAGATGATGTAGCAGACCCTTTGGGATGATGCTTATGGAAGAGCCAGGGTCAATGTGCATCCAATCCACCTTCACGTCGCCGATGTATCCTGTGTAGTATAGTGGGCGATCATGTAGGTTGGTTTTGATGAGCATGTCCTGCGGAGTGAAGACGATGTTGGGCATTGCTCCCTCGCAGGCGCTGTCTTGGAGATTCACGGGTGAGTCCTCCCCGGTGAGGTTGGATTGAGCCAGATAGGCATCGGCATTTTGGAGTGCTTCGCTCAATGCAATTCGAACGTCCTTGGAGAGCCTTAGGAGTTCGTACAGTGATAATTTGGCCGGAGTGTTAGCCAATTGTGCTAAGATGTCAAAGTTGTAGGGCCTCTCTAGCCCTTGGGCTGCGTCTTTTCGGAGAGATTTGTCGAAGCGAGTCTCCTTCGGCCTAGGCTTGTCGGTCGTCGAAGGCTGAGCCGGTCCCAGAGCATCAGTTGTAGTGGGTTGATGATTTTTGGCTGGGTTGTCAACCACAGGTTGGGATTGTGCTCCGGACCGCGTGACGACGGCTGTAGCTTCCTCGTTGTCTGCTGAGATTGTGTGGCAGGTCCTGATTTTTCTACTCTTTCTTTTGTTGGTGGAAGATGGTGTGGACCGAGTTACTTCTGATACCAAGTCTGGATGGACCCACATGACCTTCCCTCGTGAGGTGGTGAGAGGTACTAGACCAGCAGCCTGTTCCCGGGGAGGTGAAAGATTGGTAATCTCCATTGTCGCCAGAGGGACGGGGATTACCCCGTCTTGAGTCTCCGTCGGAGGGAAGCTGCCAAATTGCACGTACACCATATTGGCTGCTACGGTTATCTCTTCGAAGTCGATGGCCAGAGCGTTCGAATCGATGAGGCTTTGGATGTACCGTTTTAGTTGGTAGCAGTCGTGTGTAGCGTGGTGTACATAACGGTTATAATAGCAGAACTTTGGGTTCTCCAGATCAGCCGGCCGAGGCTCCCGTCTTGGTGGAGGAAGCTGAATTCTACCTCCTTGTATGAGCATGTCCATGATAGGCTTGACGTGGCCGTCTTCGAAAGAGTAAGTGATCTGAGGCCATTGTTTGTCTGCTGGTTGTGACTCGGGCTTTTGTGCCGTGTCGGCCACCATAGCCTGCTTCCCCTTGCTGTTCCGATTGTTGGAGGGGTTACCCCCATTATCGTTGTTGGGACGCTTGCCCTTGTTTTCTCCTTCCGAGATGTGCAATCCCAGTTGGAGAGCCTTCTTTAGTCGTTCTTCGGCGCTTATGGCGCTGATGATGAATGCCTTCCAATCTTTGAATTGACTTTCGCCCATCCAGAGACTGATCGTAGGAAGCAGTCTCTTTTGGCATATCTCAATCAAAGAGGAATCTGGATTTCCAGAGGGCAGCTTCATGGCGGTCTGGCGGAACCGCTCGATGTAGTTCCTTGTCAACTCCTTTTCCCCTTGGACGACGTCCATGAGAGTGGACATAGTGACGTCATGTCCTACTTCGTAGAATCGCTCCAAGAATAGGCGCTTGAAACCGGTGAAGGAGTGGATGCAGTTGTCCGGTAGATTACGGTACCAATCGAAGGCGACCCCTTCTAACGCCCCAATGAATAACCGTGTGAGGATAGCATCATCATGGGGCAGGTGGTCGGTGGTGACCTCGAAGTAAGTGATGTACCGACTTGCTGAGGTTTTGCCATCATACGGGTTGATATTGAACGGCTTATATCTTGGTGGGAATGGAACATCCCTCCATTCAGCAGGGTATGGTTGCCGTATTCTGAGATCTTGAGCATTTTCTCGGGCATGGAACATGGCTCGGAGCTCCTGGACCTCTCTCCTTACTTCTCGGGTCTCATCTGTCGCGGTAGGGGCTATTATTTCGGGAGGATTATTGCCCGGGTTTGGTGTCGCTGAGTTCGAATCTACATTGATCGCGGGGCCTGTGCTTGTTTGACCGGGCGTTCCTCCTTGTAGCGTGGGCAGGGCCACTTTAATCTCGTCTACAGACTTGACCAAAGCAAGTAATATGGCTTCAAGATTATCGATGCGCTGGCGATCATTGGACCCTCCCTGATTGCTGTCCGTCATGAAAACCGTCCTTACATGAGGAGGGATGAAAGGAACGGTCGAGGATGTGCCCTCCGAGTCGTACCCATGCACCGAGAAGTCGTCGGGATAGGTAGGAATGTTCTCTTCGGGCTCGGACTCGGAGGGAACGGTATCCCCATCTTCAGAGCTTGCTTCGTCTTGAGAGTTGTGGATGTCCTCGGGGATATCAGCGTCTGTTGCCCCCGATGGAAGAGTTGTTTGTCCGGGCTCGGCTCCTTGAAACATCAAATTGTTGCGGATGTTCGGAGGAGTGCTACCCCCAGTTCCTTCAACCCCCAGCGATGTGGATGATGAATTTCCCATCGTGGTAAATTTTGTCTTCGAACGGGTATGTTAGAATACACCGGTAGAGGACAACCGTTTAGACGATAGTTTCTTAGCTGTAGTGGTTGATATCTTGGGACTGGAGATACTCGTCTTTTTCCTTCTCCCTTCGGCGGAGACCTTTTGAGCAGAATTGTAAGAGATAACAGGAGGTGCCTCATCTTCTGAGTTCGGGTGCTGTAGCCTTTGGAAGACGGATGGCCGATCTTCCGTCACTGCCGCATTATTGCAGCAGCAATTGACGATGATTTGGGTGCAGCGATGTCCAAGTGAGGACTCTTTGCACGCCGACACTCCTTCTCTTTCCTTGCGTTTGTGGGGGATCGCCTCCCGCAGGTCAGAGGAACCACTCTGTCTATTTGCCGCCGGGGGCTGGACTCGAGAGGTTGTATACAACTTCCCATTCGAGGCCCGCGTGATAGTCAACGAGATGCCCCAATAGTCAGAGGTTGGGACAGCTGACTGGGCTTGATGAGCCCGCACTGCCCTAGACTTCCTCCTTTTAGCACTTATGGTTGCGTAATAGGAGGAGTCCAAGTTGGATACCACAGAATCTGGCTTATCATCCAGAGAACCATCAGGGTCAGGACCGCATGAGAGACGGTCGAAGACTGATCGAGAGAAGCATGAAACGGATGCTATGCGGCTAGGGTTGGGTACCGTGCAGGCTGTCTGCATGCGGTTGTCTTCTGCCGTCGGACGAATTGTTTTTGTGCGGCTAGGAGTCACGACCGTACAGACTGGCCGCATGCGGTTGGCAATTGTGGCCACATGGGTTTTCTGCAAGCGGTTGACTCCCATAACCACATGAATTTTATCCGTGTGGTTGGCAACTGTAGCCGCGTAAGCTATGCGACTGACAGATATGGCCGCATGAGTTTTCTTCATGCGGCTGAAGGATATAGCCGCATGAGCTTTCTTCCTGTGGCTGATATCCTTATGCGGCTCGGATCTCATAGAGTTTCTCTTTGCCCCTGCAAGTCCAGCATCATAGTGTTTTCTTCTGCCAGACTTGGGGACAGCAGAGTTGTCTACGATCTGAAGTGGGGCTGCAGGGGAATCTTGCTCGCCGTCTTGAACAACAGAGGGTGTCTCCGTAAGAGCTTCAGTAGGAACGAAGGATCGGGGTCTCCACTCCTTACGGGCCTTCTTTGTGCAGGCTTGCTTCTGGACCGGGCCAGTGCTCTTGTCGGAGAGCATTTCTTCGAACGCCTGTTGGTCGAACCGGGCGACCATCTTTTGTTGAGTAGAGCCAAGCTTGGCTGCATCCGATTGCGTCACCAACTCCTCATCCGTGGAGAAGTTAGTCCCCAGCAGAGTCACCATCTTGTTTGCCATGAAATATAAAAGAACAGAACAATTATCGGAGGACCGGACTTTTACTTCACGTTACAAACTCGCTTGTACAAAGAAAGCCTAAGGACGAAAACCTAGGTACAGCAGTCTAAGTACAATTGTTTATTTTAGATTCTGGGGGGTGACGATAGAGGCTCGGGAAGGCGACGGCAGCCCTGCCTTACTCCTTGGACGATCGGTATGTAGCCTTGGCTCCTTGTGAAAAGATGGTAGGCGTTGATGAAGAAATGCTCTTCTTGCTCCTCTGTTGCTCCTCTGGCTTCTCTCTCTCTCTCTGTGTGTATTCTCTCTCTGACTATGGGGGAAAGTCTCTCTGTATATATGTATTTTTCCTCTCTGATATTGTATATCTCGCAAGGGAATGGCACCCTGCTATTTATAATAGTGGAATGTGATCATTAGGGTTGCCAAAGATTAGCTCTTGGAGATGATGGTGGCTTGGGGATTGGCCAATCCAGGCCATTCGTTTTGATTATGATGAATCTGGGCCATTAGGTGTAGATTACACCAAATTCTATGAGCAATTAATGCTGATTGGAATAAATCTTCCTTATAATGATCTTCTGATATCTGCGAATAAATCAGATCTATTCTTCTGCCACGTGTCCCAGATTATTGGGATTTGACCCAATCTTTAATGGTAGCCAATTTGAGGAATTAATTGGTTTAGGACACATGTCCTAGAAGCTGCTGGAGGGATTTGGACCGCATGACTAGTGAGCCGCATATGAATGTGAGCCGCATATGGTTCACCTGAGCCCTTTAACCACAGAGGAGTAATTCTTGTGGGCCGTATAGGTACATATCCGCCTGAGCAGCATAGACATGACCCTCTCGAACCGCATAAGAAGTCCTCGCTCGAGCCGCATGAGGCTTTCATGGCCTGAGCCGTATAGGATAGATTCACTCTGAGCCGCATGGGAAGTTCTTTGCTCGAGCCGCATGAGGCTTTCATGGCCTGAGCCGCATAGAACAGATTCTCTCTGAGCCGCATGGGATTTATTCTGAACCGCATGAGCAGTGAACCGCATGCGAATGCCCACGTGGCATTTTTATGGTTCTCGGGGGATTTGTGTCAGAGATCTCTTTTCTCTTCCCTAGAGATTCATCATTAGGACAGAGCCATAATTACCTGCTTTGGTGTCAGGGCTGTCAACTTTTCAGAGGGGTCAGCCGTCAAAGCAATTAATGCAGCATGGGTCGAAGGGGAGCACTATCAGGCCACGTGTCTTCTGAGCCGCATGGAATGCCTCGGGCCGCATAGCTCCTTATGCCGCATGACTCCCTGAGCAGCATGAGGTTTATGAGCCGCATGGATCTTTCCTGGTCGTATGGGTTATTTTCTTTTGTATTTTCCATGCTTTTACACCTATCAATGGTAAATTCCTTAAGAAATATTATGTATGAATGTAACAGGAGTTTTATTTAAATATGATCAAATATTTTATAAATAAAGTTTGATTTTTATTTCATCATAAACGTTGTTACATAATATCAAGGACGAGAATCACTATCATCCTTCTTGAAGACAGGACGAGGACCACTACCGTCCTTTTCAAAAACATAATCAGCAAAAGAGTCGAGAACATCTTTGCTCGAACCCACCAGAAATTTGCAAGCAGCCATCCTCAAGGCCTCTTCTTTCTCTGTCATCCCTGGTTCAAGAAGGAAGTCCAAGATGTCCCTTGGCGGTTTGGGTGCAGAAGAACCTTCGTCTGCCTCTGTCTGCTTTGGCTGGACCGGCTCGGCTCGACGTTCCTCAGTGCCTGCTTCAACCTTCGGGGTGATCTCGTCCTTCTTGGATGCATCTCCAGACGACATTTTGGATCAGAAAGTGAAAATGATCATTCCATCCATATTTATGTCCTATTCATAGGCAAAGATTCTTGGAAACAATGAAGCGATGCGTTCTTCCCAACATCCGATGGTTCACCCATTTATTTCATCCATCTGACGGTTCATCCGTTTATTACATCCATCTGAAGGTTCGTCTGTTCATACCATACATCTGACGGTTTGTCCGTTCATTACATTTATTTGACGGTCCATCCGTTCATCCTGACGATTCATTTCGTTCACACATTTTGACGGTTCGCCCGTTCATTTCATTCATTCGACGGTTCGCCCGTTCATTACATTCATCCGACGGTTCATCCGTTCATTACATTCGCTTGACAGTTCGCCCGTTCATTACATCCATCTGACGGTTCATCCGTTCATTACATCCATCCGACGGTTCGTCCATTCATATACATCTATTGGTTCGTCCGTTCATTACATTCATTTGACGGTCCATCCGTTCATCCTGACGATTCATTTCGTTCACACATTTTGACGGTTCACCCGTTCATTTTATTCATTCGACGGTTCGCCCGTTCATTACATTCATCCGACGGTTCATCCGTTCATTACATTCGCTTGACGGTTCGCCCGTTCATTACATTCATCCGACGGTTCGCCCGTTCTTTACATTCGCTTGATGGTTCGTCCGTTCATTTCATCTATCTGACGGTTCATCCGTTCATTCCATTTCATTTGACGGTCCATCCGTTCATCCTGACAATTCATTTCGTTCACACATTTTGACGATTCATCCATTTCGTTCACATCAACAACTTGTCATGTATTTGTTATTTCTGATTAAGTTGTCTACTGAAATAATAATATTCAACAAATTATATTCTGCCATGTCCACATTACCTCTGAGCAGATATAATGAATATAATTATTTTCTAAAATCAAAAAATATATCATGTCTTGCACCTCTGAATATATTTTCTATCGCTATTATTTATATCTGAATAAGATATGCAATAAATAATAGAGCCATAAAGAAAATATCTTTTTATTGTTTAAAATCAAAAGGCATTACATGTCACAAAATAGAAGATACAAAAAATCTTTCTATTCCGCTGGCGGGGTCATCAAGCTAGTCATCTGCTGCTTTAAAGTTTGCAGTCGCGCTTCACGAGAAACCATCACTCGCCACCTAGCTTCCTCCATTCCAGACTTATCGTCAAAAGTCGGCAAGGTTACTAGTCTGCGAGAGATTTCAGCTTGATGAGTTGTGACATACTCATTTCTTTCCTGGGTCAGGGCGTCCAGTTGCTGAACTGTAGCTTGATGTTGTGTGGCCTCATCTTCCAGAGCAAGCTGAACAAGTCTCAACTCTTCTTGAAGACGGGCAGATTCTGCTTTTAGTTCAGCAACTTTCTTCTCCTTCTCCTCGGCAGCAGATGCTATTATCTCTATTTAACAGTTATACTCTGAATACTTGGCAGTAAAAGTATCCAAGATAATCTGGAAGTCAACTTTCGCAACTGCAGCCTCTTGAGACATCCTCTCAAACTTGGCCTGTACCAAGGGCTCCACTTCTCCCCGATTCAGATCTTTATAGATCTTAACCGATTCCTCCAGCTCATCCAAGATGTGTTCAAGGTAAGCAGCTTGCGCTTCATCATCTTGACTCCGGATGGCAGCTATCAGGTAAGAGGTTGGACCCCTAACAGTTATGAAACCAACCTCTACTTTATCCATTACCCTCTCTACTAAGGGTCCTAGTGAATTGAAGAAAAGGTTGGTGAAGGAACCGATTATGAATCTGTTAGTGGCAATAGCACCAGGAGTAGCAGCTACTCCCATGGACGTCGAAGCAGTAGGTGCCTGTATAGATGGACGTTCAGCTTCTTGCACGTGGGTGGAGGTCTCTCTGGACAAAGGAGCCATTGTAGAGCTAGTCGCTCCTCCCAGATGTTCCTCTGCAAAATCAAACAAACACTATCAGTTGGCTGTCATTAGCAACTATCGAGAAGGATCAAAAGTAAGAGCAATCTTACCATTGCTGGGTCCAGGGACAAGTTTGTCCTCTGCTGACACGAGTTTCAACCTCGCAGAAGTAGCTTCAGACATTACTGCCTGGCTACTACCCGCTTCAGAGCTGCCCAAAAAATGTCTGCTACCGCTGGCTATCTCCTTTATCGGTACTATATCAGTACATGTTGGAGGAATTGGAGAAGATTCAACTTCTGCATCGATAAAAATTTAGATATCAGTCATTTAATCTATGAAAAGAAGATTGATAATATCATTTAATACCTTTGGGATCAGCAGTAGTAATTTCCTCAGGTGCTACTTCTTCACCCACATTCTTTTCTGGAGATACATGCACATCAACATCCTCTTCTGGATTAAATGTATCATCAACCGCTTCTGGGGATACATGGACATCAGCGTCCTCCTCTGGATTCAGTGTATCATCAACAGCCTCTGCTGATGAAACTTCATCACTTGTGCTCTCCTCTCGTGCTCCACTATCAATTATGGCGACCGGATCTATATCATCCTGGAGGCCGAAGTCGCAATCATTCAGAGCATCTATCATTAATCGATCTTCTTTATCACGAAGTGTTCTCGGTGTAGCTGGAAGCTGGGTAGTCTCCACTGCAAGTGTAGGAGATCGCAACACTTCATCCTCTTTCTCCATGACTTCCTCCCTGGTCTCTACAACCTCATCCCTCCTCTATGGACTGAAAGCTTCGGGCTCAGGGACAGGTGTAGGAGACGACATTGTGATTCCGGCGACAGCACTAGCCACGATCGATGACAGGATAGGTCATGGAGGACTGGCCACTTTCCTTCTGACAACTATCTTTTTCTGCGTAGAGGTCTTTCCGGACTCTCTACATCTACAACATTTTTTTGCCTTTGAATAGAGGTCAGGGTCGTCGCCTCTTCTCTTTGAATTGACTCGGCCTACTGCCGAGATTGAGACCGGGTGGTAACCCTTTCCAATGATTCCAAGACAAGCTTCTTCTTAGCAACTGGAGAAGAAGGTTCTTCTATCCTTCTTTTCTTCTCCTTGGTTGGAGATTTGACAACCTTCAAGGAGATGCGCAGTGGCTCGTTGACTTCTTCAGGGAAGTTGGCTTTCCTTGAAGCTTCCAACGGTGCATCGGCCGGCTCACGTTCTTCATCATTGACAGGAGCCAACACAACAGATGCTTCCTTCTTTAATCAGGCCGCTGTCGGAAAACTGTCTGCGAGACTGAAGTTTTTGGCAAAGGTATTCGCGGATGTATAGAAGAGTGAATGTGTATACAGCATTCGAGGACCATGATCGCTCTTCATCGGCATTGAGAATGTTGTTCTTGTGTCTCGAGCATTATAATAAGCCCAAGCCCGGGCTCCATCAATCAGATAACCTTTTCCTTGTAGGCACGTGATGGCGTTGCCTACATGAAACTGGTCATAACCGAATTGGTGGGCAAAATGGCTGGACAGATAGGGCTCCAAATAACATTCGTCTTCAAATCTGTAGACCAAGTGTGACTGCCGGATTGTCCTCAGCCAATCAAAAACTGTATGACCCAAAGGCTGGCTTCCAGAGTCGACCAGATTTGAAGACATGTGCTCGTAGCCAGCTGGAGGAGGAACACAGTAGAAGTTCCATCAATTTTCGAGATTCAGAGCACGTCTGCAATCTCTTAAACTGGTGTATATCCACTTGCTTCTGGAGAATCTCCTCAAGAAGCTGCCGCTCACCGCTCCCATATCGGGATTCATCAGGGCAGGATAGTGCAGAAGCAGCCATCCGAATAGATATGTATATGGTAGCTCTAGCCGAGGAAAGCTTCATTTCTCGCCTTTCCCTTTGAGCATCGAATCGACGAAAAGGCGGAGGCCAGCGTTCACTCGGCAAGTCATTGTTGATAATAGATCCATCCGATAGCTGATGACTAAGCGGACAGCAGCAAACAGCACGCCTCGATAAAAGCGATCGACGGCGCTTGCTCCAGGGACGACGAATCGTCGAAGCCAGTAGGTCAGAAAACTCGCCAGCTGGGCTTCCTTTGACATGGGCCTATAGCCCATCCTCATGATACTTTCAATAATATCTCCTGTCTTGAAAGGAGGATATTGAAGATCATCATCGATCTTGATATCCATCTCCTTGTTCTCCTCCATCAACCCTATCACTTCACTACTGCTGAGTGGTTTAAAGAAGTTGGGTTTACAATTATCGTGTCCCTTGGACTTCTTCTCCATAATGTGGTTGAAAAAAAGATATGACAACCATTTCGTCGAGTAGCAGGTGCCTGATGAACCACTCTTGTAATACAAGGAACAGATCTTGTAGTGGCACAACAGCTCTACAAAAACGGCCACCATATCAGCATTCTCCTGACGAAGTTTGTCCAACTCGTCATTGGTTGGGACAAATTCCTCATAAGGGATATTCCCTATTGGCAGGCTCGAGATGTACTTCATCTCGTGAAGAGCCAGTCCGATCTCCCCATAGGGCGTCATAAAAGTCCCTGTTCTATAGTTATACCTCTCTGCCAATGCAAGAAATAGGTGAGGATTGGGGTGGAAGCCGTAAACGGTAGAATATACCGGTTGGTACAGCTCAATCTCCTTGAACTTCTCTTCGAATTGAGCCAATATCCAATTGGCTATACAATTCCATCTCTTGTTATCCGGATTAACAAGACCTGTCAATCGGATATCTTGATCAGGATATCTTCCCTTAACCTTCGCAAACTCATTTGCGAATATCGACGTTCTGACCGGTAGCAGCAGGGAGGAGTTTTCTGGTGTGATGCACCCAGGTTTCAGTCCTCTGAGTAGGGAGCTGTGACGCTCTGAGGAACTGTAAAACATGTCCTTGTTGTTTGGTCCTTTCTTCACACAAATATTTCCTGTTCTGGCTTGTTGAAGAGGAGTTATATCCCAGTCCATTCTCCTGGGATAGCTCGCAAAGGCATAGCGAGATAGGGGAAGGCACCTAGAAATTTTCGGTAAAAGTATCCTTTTCTCACCTCTCTGAAAGAGTCTCTGTTCAACTCGAGGTCTCGGCTGAGAACTCTTATCAAGAGCCTCACCAAACAGAAACAGAGACTTTTTATGAATAATGGCGTCAGCAGTTTGCAGAGGCTGCCCGTTTATCAGACTCAGCAATGTTTCATTGTCTTGTGCTGTTAGGATGGCTTGTCGAGACGATGGCAGGGCATACTGAGAAAATGTTACATGGGAAAGATCTTCTTTAAACTCAGGTTCAGCCAGAGTCCCTGTAAAGACCTCATAATTGGGGTCTTCCCCGAGGTTAACTACATCAAACAAAAAGACAGAATTCAGTACATACAAAATCAAAGAGTCTGTTCAAACGATCAGCAAATTACGCAAGTGTCAGATTGCGCTATGTGCATAGCATCAGATTGCGCTAATATAGCCTACAAACGCAAAATATCCAGTTGTGCCAACACATCCACTTGCGCAAGTCATCAGATTGCGCTAACACACTTGCGTAAGGCATCAGTTTGCGCTGGATAGACTTGCGCTAATCGATAGATTGTGCTGAACATTTGCCAGCGCTTTCCAACCGATTGCACAAGAATATAGTTTTCATAAAAAGGAAAACTATTGTGTGCGTGCAACCAAAACCCTAAACAGGGCAGCGCAATACCATTAAATCTCTAATAAGAGAGAGATATGAAGGTTCGACAATGTCAAAGAACCCTAAAAAGGTTTTTTTGATCTAGTTCATCATCTACTTTGTAGTGCAGGGTGACCGACTTCATGACGAAAAATTCGGGGCGCAACCCAAGTCGAAGACTCAGCGGGGGCTTTGCCCTTCTCGATGGCTGAACGTTTGGGGGCCATTGACGTCGACGGAGAGGAAGGAGAAGTGGTCGGAGTTGGCACAGAAGCTTTTCTCTTTTGAACAGTTGGAAACAAGTAAAGAATGAAAGAAAGAAGAACGGAAATTATTTATAGTTTTTCAAAAGTAACAGTCACCTCAGATTACGCCGAGAAATTAGGAGCTGATTCCTCTAAACGCGCAGTCAAGGCATCACTTGTGCAACTTGATTTTAAGTTCGAAATTCAAAGTATTTCGAAACTTTGAATATTTTTAAATTTTGAAAACTTTGAAGGGGGTCTTGTAGGTCCTAAAAATCAAGTTGCACCCATCAAAGAAGCAATGAAAATCAAATGGTGCAGCCTTCAAATGAACTGCACAGGAGACAGATTGTGCAATAACTCAACTTTGTAAGCTGAACTGCGCACCCATCAAAGCGCGCTAGCTGACGTGGCCGCGTCATCATTATCTGACAGAAAATCAGATCTTCTGACAGCTGACAGCCCGAAGAACGAGGAAACTGATCGTTTCTTGTGCAGCACATCGCTCGAAGACAGCTGTACAGGCAGCGCAAGATACCAGCCCAATCGAAGCACAGTCTGCCAGATTTCCTGCAGTGCAGTTCAATCCAGCGCAGTCTGAAGCCAGCGCAGTTCATGTGGCGCAGTCCATCAAGACAACTGATATTTTGTACATGGCATACATGCCATCAATTGCTCACCACGTGGCAACTGTTTGTACATGATCATGCGCATTTCAATTAAACAATGCCATATTCTAATACAGTTGAGCCACGATCGAGTAACTGCCTGCGCAGTTCGCTGCTTGCACAGTCCAATGTCTACGCAATCCATCTTGCACAATCCAGAATAACTAAAAATTAGTTATTTCTAGAACTCTATAAATAGAGTTTCAAGTCCTTCATAGGGGGAATCAGAAAAAAATCAGAAAAATCAGATCATCACCAGAGATCAGGAGTTCTTGCCCAAGTGCTGCTGCATTCTTCAGAGGCTACTGCCATCAACTTCAGAGGCCATCGTCTTCAAAGTTTACATCGTCTAAGGGATAAAGCGATCGTCTTCAGATCGGATTCCTATAGTTGTACTTTCCTAGAATTCTATTGTAATCTTCTGACAAAGTTTGTGAAATAAAGAACACTTTTGTTTTTGCAAACAGTGTCAACGTAAAAATGTCGCAAACAACGTCGCTAATTAGCAACGTTTATAACGTCGCTAAATAACGTCGCCATAGCGTCGTTTTGCGACGTTTTCTCGTTTAGCGACACATTTTTTTCATTATTTCCAAAATGTCGCTGAAAATGTCGTTAATTTCACTTAGCGACATTTTTGTCGAGTTTAACGACGTACTAAAACATCGCTACTCTGACAAATTTTTGTAGTGATTCTTCTTTTTTGCCCTATCCTTTCATTTAACTCAAGAACGACTATTTGAAAGCCCCTTTTCCAACTCAATGAATCAACCGTGGCCCGTGTTTTAGAAACACTAAGTCCGTGACATCCTGCCTTACGACAATTGGTGTTCTGAATAGACTACTATCCAAGACACTCTATACGATGGGCCTTAAGGTTGTAAAACTAAGTAATTTTGACAACCACAGAAAACATGAGACAGTGCTTAGAAAAGACTTCGATTGCCTAACATAACTCTGCCTAACTTAATCGCGCAACAACTTGACGAGCGTGGACTGCGTCAAGCCTTGGACAATAGGACCTTGCACGCTTTATGAAGCGTTTATGCGGGCGACGCCTATGACTTGGGCTAACTCTT
Organism: Iris pallida; assembly: GCA_029216955.1. Taxonomy (NCBI): domain Eukaryota; kingdom Viridiplantae; phylum Streptophyta; class Magnoliopsida; order Asparagales; family Iridaceae; genus Iris; species Iris pallida. The sequence goes on along the minus strand of JANAVB010005397.1, from coordinate 1,962,117 downwards.
ATCATGTGGCGAAGACCAACTTTCCTTCTCCCAAGCCACGGGATAAAGAAGCGAGTGTCATTTTTAAAGCACGACGTACACCAACTCTATGCCGACCGTTGGACCTTTCCATATTCTAACTCAATTCGACCCATCGGAATTATTCCTTTATCTATGTGGATTCGTCTCTTTTATTATCAAGCCTACTTGTGCAAGTTGAAAATATGCGATTTATTATGTGAAGGCTAAGATGAGGCAAGTTCATTAAAACTATCCCAACTGAGCGAGAAGTCGCCTCGACTGAGCGGGCCTTCAAGTCACCGTTGTAAGGTTGAGTCCGAACGTCATCGGCGTTCCAATTCCTCCGATTGACTGAGCGGAACGGGGCACTACAAATGCTACTTTTGTAACAAAAAATGGTTGTAAGTGTTTACAACTTCCACGTGGCCGAACACCATTGGGAGAGGGAGAGAAAAGGTGGGAGCCGGTAGGACCCTTAGCAAGGGTGTGTTGGTTGGAAATGAATTATAAGGGATTGGTTGTAAACGGCTCAATTGCTTCGGTAGTCCCCCAAGTTAGGCCCTATTAACAGTAAAGTACCTCATTTATTATTTCTTACATAAAAGTAACACACGTTATAAATAATGTGTATTACAGTCCCTGTACTAACTTTCCGTCAAGTTGCTAACTGAAATTTGATGTGACAAGCCAACTGCTAAACTAAGTGTACACGTGTGTAGTCCATGTGTACACTCAAATAAAATTAGGTGTGGGGCCAGGGAATTGGCTCAATTCGTGCTCTCTCCAACTCTCTCTCTCTCTCTCTGTATCTCTTCCTCTTCCAAGGACGAACGTGCTAAAAGAGGCGACGACGATCTGCTGAAGACGAGGAGAGGCGACGACGATCGGCTGAGCACGAAGCGGCGGCGCCACTCACAGATGGGTACCTCTCTTCCCCCTCTCTTTCTATCTTCTTCTTCTTCTTCTTTTTTTTTCTTATTTTTCGTCTTCTTCGATTGTTTTCTTTGAATCTTCAATTTATGGTTTTATTCTTTTCATTTCATTCTGAAAACTCTAATTGAAGAGCAAGAAGTGAATTTAGGGTTCTGCAGGCACCCTAATATCTTCAATTTAGGCTTTTCTACTTTTTTTTATTACGAAAATCCTAATTGAAGAGCAGTTAAACCCCAAGGCTGAGCACGAAGTGAATTTAGGGTTCTTGCCACCCTTGAATTAGTATTCTTTTGTTAAATCTAGGGTTCTGAGCACGAAGTAAATTTTGTAATCAAATTTGTAAATATTTGATTTTGGGTTTGAATTTATAGATATTTGATTTTGGGTTTGAATTTGTAGATATTTGATTTAGGGTTTAACTGATATAGTAATTTGCACTATATCACATAATTATATAGACATGAATATTTGATTTTACTATAACAGTAATTGATCTACATGTATCACGTAGATATTTATCACTTAATTCTGTGCTAACAGGTAGTTTTAAAATCAATCTGTAATATTTTGATGGGGAAGTTGTATCAAAGTGGTTTGAGGTTGATGATGTGTCATTCATTAGAATTCATATGTGGGTTAAGTTCTTATACAGAGGAAAGATGATGTATTACTAGAATGAGGCAGGTAAGAAGTTAATTCTGGTCTAAAACGACTTGACAATGATGTAAGTGTCCTTGAAATGGCTCATAATGCTATTGATCATGGGGGTGGGGAGGTAGATGTCTATGTTATGCATATGGGAGATGAAGAATGTGAGAACGTAAAATCCTAAATTTTTTAATAATTCTATTTTGATTAAAGGCATTTTTGTTATTGTAATTTATTTATTATTATTTTTCCTTTTCATATTGCTAATGATTTGGTAACAAGTCAATGCTGAATGGATGTAAACAGGGATAAAGTTTACTTATTTGAATTTTGAACTAAATAATCAGAAATATATATGTATTAAATTTTGAAATTTTAAAGATCATATATTTCATTTTTTTGAATTAATAAGCAGTATTACAATTAATTTACAATTTTGTTTACAGTAGATATAGCAGTTAATGACTACGCATTATATAAATTTATGTATAGTATGTACTAGAATCTGTTAAGAGTACCTTTGTATTTTTAAGATTATTTTTATATTTAATTTAGAGCTAATTATTGTGTATACATATAAAATAAAAAATAAAAAAGGTTAAGCAATTTCTCGCGAATCTTTTAAAATCCTCAAACCCGATCCCTCCACCCTCAGGACAGAAACACACGGGAAGAGGAGATCGGACTGAACCAATTTTTGAAACAAATCTTCCCAAATCTTTTCAAATATTTCCCTATGTAATCCTCCTTCCAACCCTAATTAATCTCACATGAAAACAGACTTGAGATTTGCTCGGAATCGTATTTATAAACCATACGAGAACGAGCAGCCGCGAATAGGTTTTTGGAGCAAATCTTCCTCGATACAGCACCCCAACCCAAACCAACAACCATTGAAGGTCGCTGACACCTGGGCGACCCTCTCCGACTGCCTGAACGCCGCCCCCGGTCGGATCGCCGGGCAGCAGCCAAAGGCCGACTGCAAGAACAGAGTACGCTCTGTTTGATACGACGAGAGGTACCCCCTTACCAATCTGATTTTCTATAGTTTCTCGATCGATTTGGATTTCTAAAATCCTATTAAAGCCTACTAAACCCTCTAGAATATCCATCAGGTGGTTTGAATAGAATCAAAACCAATTTGACAGAAACGAACAAAAAAAATCGATAAAATTTTGTTCAAAATAGGAATGATTTCAGAGTTGAACCACTGATTTGAAAGCTAGGTTTTGGCCAGGATATTATAAAGTTTCAAAAATCTTTTTAAACAAAGTTTGAGTTAACCTATAGGACTAGAAAAGCCATTTTACAGAAGTCGATTTCGACAACTGTGTACCGAGAAATCGGTTTCCCAAGTCTAGGAAAAACTTAGTTATCAAACAATAAAATTTCGTAAAAACCAACCATACGGCGTGCCCCGACAAACCAGGCGACATAGTCGCACGCTATACGCATCGAAAGGCAGTATGGACGTTGCTGACGTGTGGTAACTGACGGAACTCAGTTCCGTCGTGTGTGCGCGACGAAATCAGTCTGTATCCGTCGAGATACCCCCGTATCGACCTTTTGCAAACTTGGCCATAACTTCGTGTATGTTTGTCGTATCGAGACAAAATTGCAAATAGGACCGTTCATTTTATGGTCCTGTATGCCAAGTTTGGTCCGATTCTGAGAAGGTCGAATGGAACGCCTATTTGGCGGGCCCGCGACCCGTTCTAACGGGCAATTTGTGCACGGCTCATCGAATCCAAAACTGGACATACCGTTGGGTTCGCCTCATCAAAACAAATTTGTAGACATATAGTTAGACTTTAGAGACCGTAGGTATTGGCATGCATTTTGGTACAAAGCGGGTCCAACGGCGGACATCGTTTTGACCCAAAATTACGATTTTGCCCCTGTTTCAGAATTTAACTTTTGGACAGCATTTCCTAGGCATATCTTTTATTCCAAACTCGTTCGTGAAGTTTGTTTCAGTATCCGAGCTTCTTGGATTTTGACTTTCGTGTTGACGATTCTGATTGTTGGATTTTGCTGCTTCTCGCACCTCCCTCAGGCAAGATACCTTACCTTATTTACTGTTATACTTATATGCACCTTTTTTATTTATTTACTGCATATTTATTATCTGTTCTTAATTGGATCCATTACTTGCTATTTTTAGTTCACTTTGCTTTGCTTTCAGTTATTTTTTTCTTGTTTTTGCATATGGACCTAGTCTTAGCGAACTACCTTCTGTTAGTGACCTTGGGAGGGAGAAGACAGTTAAATGTATGGGCTACCCAAATCCAACAACTGTAGTAACTTGTACTATGGTAGTCGAGTCGCGAGGGTAACTAGCCTTGAGCTATGTGGACTTATGGGTCACGTGGGCCGATAGCCTCGAGTTATGCCGGCTGATAGTATTGGTACTTGACGTGTGCGTGTTGTGAGTTATTGTCTTGTACTTGGGGAGTCAGCCTTCACCTACCCATACATCGAGATGTCTTCTAATTGCCTACTAGAAAGGTTAGGAGACCTTAACAATTTCATGTTCCAATCATGACATGGAAAAATGTCACATCGCGAAATAGTATGTTACCCCTTGTCCTTGTTTGGTTGTAGGGGTAGCCTACTGTTTCGATGTTTGGTTGTAGGGGTAGCCTAAGGTTGGACACTTTTACTTTATCTTTATTTTATGGTGCATTTATATTCAGTTCATATGGCATGTTCTTCCTGTATCTTGCTACGTCCCTCTGAGGTCCTGGTGATCTCTCCAGGTATAGACGATTTCCCGCAGGAGTATGGCTCGGCACTGGATCCTTCTTACCTTGATGACGAGGCATCTTCCTGACATCTAGATTCATGTTATTCTATGAGACTCATAGTGGACATTACTGTATTTGAGGTTATTTTATAGCTGTTTGGTGTGGGCATGTCCACCCGGCTATCTTTTGACTCACTCATTTATTTTATTTGGACTTCTTATATCTTTGTATCGTGTGGATGAGATATAGTTTACTGATTTTCTGGCCTGCGATTATATTATTACAGCTTATGTATATATACGAGGATTCCATATATTGGAGTATTCATCGTATATATGCAGCTGGCATGTCTACGTACATGGTCCTAAGTATTGTGGGACTAGGGCGTTACATGTTTTTGTGGTGGCCCATGCAGGTCAGAAAATATTGTTGTTACATGATTGTGCCCAATAAGCCTGCATATAGGAATAAGAATAGTATCTCATCCATGATTATTGCCTCCTTTGACCTCCAAACTTTTCGAACATTCTTTGATTTACCTGTATTGCCTCATATCTGACCCTCCATACTATCAGTATAATTCATGCTTGGTAGAGTTTAGGACGATGACTCGTACTAGGTAGACATGTTCCATCATCCCATATTACTAGTCTAACTTTTATAAGTTGGGTAGAATGCCTCAATACATAACACTTCCCTGACCATCATCATTGCCTCAGACCGAAGACAGTAGGACGAATATATAGGCACGAACCCCGAACAAAAATTTGAATTCTTAAATGACTGCAATTTTTATATTTACTTTCATCATCTCACGAACTTATGTTCTACCATCTTGACAAATGCTGCTATCATGGCCTAGATTTGCAAGCTTATTCATTTTCGAGCTTGATCATGACATATGTTATTGGAGGTACCCCACTAACATATTGTCTATCAGAACCGGTACATGATGGTCTGATCAACCTAGTGTACTTGGTTCGCTCTTTATAATTTTTTATATAGAATGAGATATAATCAACTAGCTCCCCAATATCTCATCTGCAACTATGTTGACAACTCTCTTTCAACTGCTTGACCTATAACTTGTTCGAATCTATTCTAACATTATTCAATTTTCGTGCCAGAAGGATGAACCTTCGAAGCGGACACGTTCCTACCTCGACTATCGCGTCTGGTGACGCAGCCACTCAGGAGAGAGAGATCCTACCAATGACCCCGGTGACCCCGTATCAGCTAGGACAGTCGCAGGCCACCATGACCCCATCGATGGTACAACAGGAACTCAAGTGCCACCAGTCATCCAGACTGGGCAGACTACCGAGGCACCAACCGAAGAGAATGTACCACCACCTCCACCACCATTCACTCAACAGTATCCAGCTCAGTGCGGACCACAGATACCTCCACCACCAGAGGATGGAAACCCTACTACACAGTTCATGTATGCCATAATACATACTCAGTGGCAACAAGCTGAACTGATGAGGTAGAGCATGACAGAAGCACTAACTAGGCCCCCACCTCCGACACCGGTACCAGCACCAGCTCTACATCCATATGAGGGCTCTATCAATGACTTCATGGATATGAATCCCAAGCCCTTCAGAGGTACCGAGGAACCCCTAGAGGTCACCGCGTGGCTTATCAGCACAGAGAAGCTATTGAGGGCATCCCAGTTCCAATAAATGATTGGATGACCGCGGTAGACTTGCTCTTAGAAGATAATACCCATCATTGGTGGGAAGCCGAAGAAAGACGCTTGGAGCCAATCAGACTTGGAAGAGTTCTACAAACTCTTCATGAGAGGTCCTTTCCTATCCATGTACGCGATGCACTCTGTGATCAGTTCCTACACCTCAAGCAAGGAAACATGACCGTGGATGAGTACGATGCTGAATTCAGTCGACTGAGCAGATTCGGTGAGACACTGATTCCTACTGAGCAAAAAAGGCCAAAGATTTCACCAAGGATTGACACCAGAGCTCAGAAGCATACTACAGTACAGTCTAGGGTTTCTCATGCCAGTGTTAGAAGAATAGAAGCCAGGAACTCCTTGATAAGGAAATACAACAGGCTCAGAGACGCCATATTCCAGCAACTGGGCCAAGTAACCTTATCCATGGTGGACCAATCAGACATTCTATGACACAACCACCAACAAGAGCATCACCTTATCCAATTGATGAGCTTCTTACATGTCGCTTCTGTCATAGGAAAGGTCATGTCATGAAGGATTCGTCGTAGATTAGGACAATGCATGATTTGTAGCTCCAATCATCACAAGGCCCGAGACTGTACAGAACAACTAAAGGCAGCACAACGGCGGATGCAAGGACCCGTGGCACCAGGACCAATAGTAGAGCCCAGTCAACCATCACATGGAGGTTATCCTAGAGGGTCACACTTAGCTGACCAACCTATACATGTTAGACATGATGGACAGGAGACAAATGGACAAAGGCATGGGCATACATTTAGCATGGCTGTGATAGGCACCTATCTGAGGTTGGAGATTTAGCAGGTATTATTCTAGTTACGCCATTTATCTATTTTAGACATGGCTTAGCAATAGAACAACACTTTCATTAGCTTGGTCAACATGCATAGCATAATACTTGTCTTAGTGTAAATTACTAGTTACTAGCGGCAATGTATATGCAGTACCTTCGATACCACTAGAAATCTATTGACTATAGTCTAGCAATCTTACTACAGAGATTTTGAATTAGTAGTTAGAGATCCTTGCATGATGTACCTAAATTTTTTATTTTATTTTATCCCCATCCATAACCGTCTTGTGTGCTATAGGAGAGGGAACCATTCAATTCCCCTGGTGCATGTGTCATCAGGGCACCCCTCGCCAACTTGGAAGCATGAGGATGACATACGTAGTCGTTTCCCTATTGTTCGATGTTCAAAGTACGATCATCGACTTGAAATATTTTTTCAAATCAAGCAAATAACTCAGTGGTTCACAAAGTCCACTTCTATCCTTAGCACTATGGGTACTCCTACCGTGACTTTGAAATTGGGAGCACAACACTAGTCTTTTTCTTCCAACAAATTTATATGCGAGACCTAGACGAGCCGACCATCATCTAGGTATATCATGTGCCACATAAGCACGTCCCCTTGTACCCTATTTTTATGATGTGACTTTCAGATCAGAATGACCATCTATAACCCTTACCGCTATATCAATAAACTTTGACCTCAACTAGAGGTCCAACCTCGACTCAAATCTTTCAACCCAATATATGGTTATGACCCACTTGAAGCCCACTATGCACATACCACTAGGGTACCACGCAATTGAGACCCCATGTGCTAATACACGAAAATCACGGAAGACGCATTTTTAAGACTTACAGATCCTATTTAACCAACCCGCACATGTTAGTCATTATGACTTGAAGGTTCAAACATTTACCTATTCTAATTCTATAGCAAGGTTCCTGCGCTATTAAAGACCCTCACCTCCTTGCCCATGAATTATTCTTCCCCTAAAGTTCTTCAATCCCATCTCTAGTTACCCGTGTTATGCGAAGACTCCAATCCCACTGTACCAATGCGTTCTAGTTATAGTCAAATAAGAGGTTTTTACCAGTTTGTTGGAAGCATGGCGATAGGGAGGCCATGTTAAGTTGTAATAATTTTCTTTTAATAAGTTATTGACCAAGAACGTTGTGGCAATATCCAGGCATCCCTTAGATCCTTGATTGTGGACAGGAGCGCTATTATTCTCATTCTTCCTTGGAGTTGAATTTCTAGGAATCTTGTAACGACAATTTTTTTCAAGTAGCCAACTTCTATAAGTTGGGTAGAGCCTCGATAAAGGATAATACCCTACCAGCCTTTCAAAAACCGAGGCACATTTGACGTGCCTCTCTTTTCTCGTATATACCATTATTATTTTGATATTAAGATTTTTTTAATTTCGAGGATGAAATTTTTTTAAGTTGGGTAGGATGTAAAATCCAAAAATTTTAATAATTCTATTTTGATTAAAGGCATTTTTATTATTGTAATTTATTTATTATTTTTTTCCTTTTCATATTGTTAATGATTTGGTAACAAGTCAATGCTGAATGGATGTAAACAGGGATAAAGTTTACTTATTGGAATTTTGAACTAAATAATCAGAAAATATATGTATTAAATTTTGAAATTTTTAAAGATCATTTATTTATTTTTTGAATTATAAGCAGTATTACAATTAATTTACAATTTTGTTTACAGTAGATATAGCAGTTAATGACTAAGCATTATATAAATTTATGTATAGTATGTACTAGAATCTGTTAAGAGTACCTTTGTATTTTCAAGAATATTTTTATAATTTATTTAGAGCTAATTAGTGTGTATACATATAAAAAAAAGTTAAGCAATTTCTCGCGAATCTTTTAAAATCATCAAACCCGATCCCTCCACCCTCATGATAGAAACACACTGGAAGAGGAGATCGGACTGAACCAATTTTTGAAACAAATCTTCCCAAATCTTTTCAAAAATTTCCCTATGCAATCCTCCTTCCAACCCTAATTAATCTCACGCAAAAACAGACTTGAGATTTACTCGGAATCGTATTTATAAACCATACGAGAACGAGCAGCCGCGAATAGGTTTTTGGAGCAAATCTTCCTCGATACAGCACCCCAACCCAAACCAACAACCATCGAAGGTCGCTGACACCTGGGTGACCCCCGACTGCCTGAACACCGCCCCCAATGGTCGGATCGTCGGGCAGCAGCCAAAGGCCGACCACAAGAACAGAGTACGAACTGTTTGATACAACCGAGAGGTACCCCCTTACCAATCTGATTTCTCTATAGTTTCTCGATCGATTTTGGATTTCTAAAATCCTACGTAAAGCCTACTAAACCCTCTAAAATATCTATAGGTGGTTTGAATAGAATCAAAACAATTTGACAGAAAACGAACAAAAAAATTTGATAAAATTTTGTTCAAAACAGAATGATTTCAGAGTTGAACCACTGATTTAAAGCCAGGTTTTGGCCAGGATATTATAAAGTTTCAAAAATCTTTTTAAACAAAGTTTGAGTTAACCTATAGGACTAGAAAAGACATTTTACAGAAGTCGATTTCAACAACCGTGCACCGAGAAATCGGTTTCCCAAGTCTAGGAAAAACTTAGTTATCAAACAATAAAATTTCGTAAAAACCAACCGATACGGGCGTGCGCCCCGACAAACCGGGCGACGTGGTCACGTGATATACGCATCGAATGGCACGTATGGACGTTGCCGACGTGTGGGAACTGACAAAACTCAGTTTCTTCGTGTGTGCGCGACGAAATCAGTCCGTATCCGTCGAGATACCCCTGTATCGACCTTTTGCAAACTTGGCCATAACTTCGTGTACGTTTGTCGTATCGAGACGAAACTTGTGCCAACAGGAACGTATCATTTTTCTGGTCCTGTATGCCAAGTTTGGTCTGATTCTGAGAAGGTTGAATGGAACGCCTATTTGGCGGGCCCGCGACCCGCTCTAACGGACTAATTTGTGCACGGCTCATCGGAATCCAAAACTGGACATACCGTTGGGTTCGCCTCATCAAAACAAATCCGTAGACATATAGTTTGACGACTTTAGAGACCGTAGGTATTGGCACGCATTTCGGTGCAAAGCGGGTCCAATGGCGGACATCGTTTTGACCCGAAATTACAATTTTGCCCCTGTTCCATAATTTGACTTTTGGACAGGTATTTCCTAGGCATATCTTTTATTCCAAACTCGTTCGTGATGTTTGTTTCAGCATCCGGAACTTCTTGTGGATTTTGACTTTCGTGTAAACGATTCTGATTGTTGGATTTTGTTGCTTCTCGCACCTCCCTCAGGCAAGATACCTTGCCTTATTTACTGTTATACTTATATGCACCTTTATTTATTTATTTACTGCATATTTATTATATGTTCTTAATTGGATCCATTACTTGCTATTTTTAGTTCACTTTACTTTGCTTTGCTTTCAGTTATTTTTTTTCTTCTTGTTTTTGCATATGGACCTAGTCTTAGCGAACTACCTTCTGTTAGTGACCTTGGAAGGGAGAAGACAGTTAAATGTATGGGCTACCCAAATCCAACAACTGTAGTAACTACGTACTGCGGTAGTCGAGTCGCGAGGGTCACTAGCCTCGAGCTATGTGGACTGATGGGTCACGTGGGCCGCTAGCCTCGAGTTATGCCGGCTGATAGTATTGGTACTTGACGTATGCATGTTGTGAGTTATTGTCTTGTACTGGGGCAGTCAGCCTTCACCTGCCCATACATCGAGATGTCTTCTAATTGCCTACTAGAAAGGTTAGAAGACCTTAGCAATTTCATGTTCCTATCATGACATAAAAAATGTCACATCGCGAAATAGTATGTTACCCCTTGTCCTTGTTTGGTTGTAAGGGTAGCCTACTGTTCTGATAATGGGATATTGAGCCGTGTTAGGGTTTGGACACTTTTACTTTATCTTTATTTTATGGTACATTTATATTCAGTTCATATGGCATGTTCTTCCTGTATCTTGTAGTCACGCCCCGCTCCCGTAGGAGCGATCGTCCTCGCTAAGGCGTGATGCCGCACAAACCTAGATTACGCTCGTGCAAGGCAGTTTCATAACGGCCGATTACATTGGCTGCGACGGGGTCGTCGCACAGAAGTCCCAAGCAGATACATTAAACATTGCAGCGGAATAGAACAAGAACACAATTCATTCAAAAGAAGCTCTTTATTTATATTGAATACAAGATTATATTTGTGGACGCGAGGCCAAATTACAAATTTCTCATGCTTACTTTTCTCTTATTTTACAAGTCACTCTGCTCTCTCTCATCTCTCGATACAAATGCTTGAACCAGCGGAAGCTTCGGAAGGCGATGTCCATACATTATGTCCTGTATAAGTCTTCACTCCACGCGGCCGCACGCTTCGAATCGCCAAGGAACTCCGTGCCTCGACGCATCCAAGCGAGCTCTACGCCACGAGCTTCTACCTGTGCCTGCACATGAAACACTGTGTGGGTGGTACCACTGTACTAGTGGAGTGAGCTCCTCGCCCACCCATACAAAACCTACATGTTTCATTTACTTTGTGCAGCTTAAATCTCTTTCTATTGTCTTTCTAGTCTTGCCTTAGGATCAGTTTTAAGACCACGGACGCCTTGGCATATTGTGTATGAGAACCATCCCATGTTTGTACCACAACGTGAACTCATACTTTACTTCTAGACCCCCTTTTCATGCCAACAACGTTAACCTATCAAGTCGTGCTTGCCTTTCGGCCAAAATCAGACACAACTACGTGATGAGACTTCATTCTCGTGTGACCGTGCCACAAACCCTTGCTGATGCCGTGCTTCGCAATTCCGTAAGACTTAACCATTTTGCCGCCTCGCGGCCCTTGCTACTTTGATCACCAACTGACCCAATCGAGACTTGTGAACTTAGTGTCGCTCAACCAACTTACCTTGCGGCGATTCCTGACTTAAACTTGCGATAACTCAATCAAACTTGTGCAACTCTATGCCAACATCTTAAGACCCGACGCCACAACTCGTGCCGAAACATGACACCTACGTTGAAACCAAATCTTAGGCCCAACGTTGTGCTTTGACTTGTACTCACACCTTCAACTCGACTCCTTAATAGTGCACTCAATACACGACTAAATCCAAGGCACACTCGCGGTTTGCCGCCATCATGCCGACATCTATATGAACTTGGTCACTAGCACGACAAGCTATCTTGGACCTCTATTGGATATTAGGGTACGTTCGTCAAACGAGGCACGATCTCGCCAAATTTCCCCTAATAGCCGTCCTACGGCGCACCCCTTGGGTCAGGTCGCACACCATCCAAGGGTCCCGTAGGCCCGTGGTTCCTCCTAGGCCAGATCGATCCCGTGGCCGGCGCAACCGTCTGAGGAACATTCTCAAATCCTTGTGCACCGGTACACAAGTTGTCCAATGACCATGAAGACTCGACCCACTTCTTTATTTTAGGACCGTTTAGTTTTCTTTACTTTCATTGTTTTACTATCTTTTGAGTTCCACATTCAACTTCATCATTTAAGACGCCTCGACGACCCACGGTCGCGAGCATTCTTTCCATGTTACCGTATTATTTCATTCAACTCAGTAATGCCTATTCGATAGTCTTTTCTCCAAAAACTCATTAAGTCGACCGTGGTTCATGCCTTAACGCTATGTCCGAGCATCGTGCCTCAAACCGACTTACGTTCTACGCGACGCTATCGCCCAAGTCATACCTCATATGACGGGCCTTGGGATCATGGGACTATTTAACTTGACAACCGCAGAAAGGACGGGACAGCACTTGGAATAACTTAGGTTGACCGGCATAACTTTGCCTAACTCACTCAAGCCTACAAATTAACCCGAGGGACGAGCAAAGGCTATGCCAAGCCTTGCATTTCAGAAACGTTCATGCTTTATCGAGCATTTACGCGGGCGACGCATATGACTTAGGCAAGTTTATAGTTTTGTGTCGAAGACAAACTTTCCTTCTTCCAAGCCACGGGACAAAGGACCGAGTGTCATTTTCAAAGCACGCTGTGCACCAACTCTAAGCCGACCGTGGGACGTTTTCCATGTTCTAACTCATTTTGACCCGTCGAGATTATTCCCTTAGCTATGTGGATTCGTCTCTTTTATTATTAAGCCTACTTGTGCAAGTTGAAAACCGATTTATTGTGAAGGCAAAGATGAGGCAAGTTCACCGAAACTATCCCACCTAAGCGAGCGGTCGTCTTGACCGAGCGAGCCTTCGAGCAGCCGTTGCAAGGCTAAGTTCCAACGCCGTCGGCGTTTCGATTCCTCCGATTGACTTTGCGGAACGGGGCACTACAACATACACCACTCAGAACAAGTCTCGTCCTCGAGACTTTCCTGGTGGCAGCCATCCTACCATTTCTATGGCCAAGACTTAATCGTACGCACACACCTACGCGTTCCTTCGATTCCGAGCCACGCTCGCAATATTATCAATCTTTCCTTTAACACGATTTCACGATCTCGATACACTCCCATCTTTCAAGCCTTGCTTGAACTTGTCGTATCACTTGGCTGGATCGTGCACGCATTCTAAGCGTCCCCAAAATACATACATTCAACCAAGCCGTATGATAAAGAATTTGTCATTCTCACTCGAGTTGCATCGTGCACATACCCAGGCGTCCCTGAAATATATGCATGTCAGCCGAGTCTCGTGAGCAGGGTTTCCTATATTCGTAATTTCCATGCATGCCAATCCTCAAGATCAATCTTTTCGATTGCTAACACTTGTAATGGGGGCGTCTCGCCTAACCGCTAGGCCAATCTTTGCGAGGCTAAGTCAATGTCAGGATTGGAATCATAGTTCCCCAACAATAATGTCAACACTGACCCTAATCCTAGGGTCAAACCAAAGTCGATAGTACGGGGTTTTACCCAAGCTCGCGTCACTCAGATTTTTAAACATCGAGCACGATCACCTAATTCGCATTACGGCATGCGTTGCGTATATTCGAATCCCTTCAATTCACCAATTCTAACCAATTCATGTATTCGATCACGAGGTTGTCTCGCTCGACAATCCGTTGCACCCCAATCTCACACAAGTCCGATAATCCGCAGTGGTTCATGAATCACCATGCAACGCTCCCGCGAAATAATCATTCTCATCGAAGCGTAACTCTTTTTGAGTTTAGACTCATTCATTCTCGATACGCAGATTGGACCTACTCAATCCTCAAGTTCAATCGACAAGCACACCAATTCAATCTCGAGTCTATCCTCGCGTTAAACCACAAGTCGAAGCACAATTTGTCGCACCGTGCAAGTTCGACCACTCCCGCTGTATGAATCACCATACCAGCGCTCACGCGGAGTGATCGCCCTAATCGGCGTGACACATGTGCGAGGCTGGAGTAGCGCTCGCATAAGACAAGAACGTCAACATTATGGTTATCGACGAAGCAAATCCAAACATTCCATTTTTTTCATCCAAGCCAAGTTTGATAGATCGATCGTCATTCGTTCAACTTAGAAAATCCTTGAGCCAAGTCTATCTTTTTCTTCGACACATTTTAACATCTCGATTATAATATCCATCGGAATAATGATATTTGCACGATCGTCATTCGCCGTGTCAGAGTACCCCCGAGTTATCGCATATTGATCTTTGATACGCCTCAATACCATCGACGATATGCGTAACTTGACGATCTTCCTTGCAACCAATTTCGAGTCGTGTATTGATGCTGTCGTCCGAACTGGATATTCCTCAATTTTTTCGATACTCAAGATCAAGTTCAGTCGCTTTTCCTCAAGCTCGTTTCAAGATCGCTATTCAAAACTTAAGTCACATTTCAGTTGCATCAATCCGATATCGCACGCACGAGCCTCTAAGTTTCCTCGATCAAGATCATTCATTTTCATTCATCGTTCCGAATCGTTTTCTAACTCGCGTTGCTCATTCACAAGTTGTCTGAACGAGATGCTCGTTCGGGACATTCGAAGTCACGACCAACTAAGCGTGACACGTTCTAAGGCTTTGCGCGATCGTATTGCCTCGTCGACATACTCGTAATTCTCAATATTCACTCGAACAATTTCCAAGACGAACCATACACCACTCGGATTCGAGCCACTCGACTAGTCGTCGACACTCATTCTTATTCTTCTCCGAACCTATCACATACACCACTCGGATTCAAGCCATAAGATCTAGTCCTCAATCACGTTCACGTCATGCGCTAAGACATCCTTCAGATTCGTTCGACGAATCACTAGCGTAGTCGCTCGCGTCGTATCGACGCACTAAGTCATTCGCACTATTTCCTCAAAATACAAATCAATCTTCCGTGTACGCCTAAGCGTTAGTCCGATAGCGTTCCCATCGATAGACATTCTAAGTATATCTCCGTTCCCGACCGAACGATACTTAATATCGCTCGCGACTCGTTTGCACCAAAAAGTCGAGGTGCGCGACGCGAAACACAACTTAGCTAAAAGGCCGTGTGCATAGCCATTCCTGTGCGGACTATATTCCGAGTTTGCATGCTCAATTGCTAGGGTCGATATTGGACTAATTAGCATGTACGCGACTTGCTAACATTAGCACCTGTTTTCTATCGAGTCAAGTTTGCAACGTTCGGCACAAAGGCCCTATCGACGCATTTGGCAACGGCCTACCGATACGTTACATTGAACGCTTGTACGAGCTTTCGAAAATATTTAGACTTATTGTATGGACATGCCGAGGGATATTTGAGAGAGAGCGCACTAATGATAACAACTTGCGGAAGCAACAGAGTTTTGCGGAAACATCGAAGTTAAAGAATTCAATCGACGGTCCAAGGACGTAAAGCCGTGCTCTGATACCATTAAGTCACGCCCCGCTCCCGTAGGAGCGATCGTCCTCGCTAAGGCGTGATGTCGCACAAATCTAGATTGCGCTCGTGCAAGACAGTTTCATAACGGCCGATTACATTGGCTGCGACGGGGTCGTCGCACAGAAGTCCCAAGCAGATACATTAAACATTGCAGCGAAATAGAACAAGAACACAATTCATTCAAAAAGAAGCTCTTTATTTATATTGAATACAAGATTACATTTGTGGGCGCGAGGCTAAATTACAAATTCTCTCATGCTCACTTTTCTCTTATTTTACAAGTCACTCTGCTCTCTCTCATCTCTCGATACAAATGCTTGAACCAGCGGAAGCTTCGGAAGACGATGTCCATACATTATGTCCTGTATAAGTCTTCACTCCATACGGCCGCACGCTTCGAATCGCCAAGGAACTCCGTGCCTCGACGCATCCAAGCGAGCTCTACGCCACGAGCTTCTACCTGTGCCTGCACATGAAACATTGTGTGGGTGTCAGTACCACTGTACTAGTGGAGTGAGCTCCTCGCCCACCCATACAAAACCTGCACGTTTTTTCTTTGTGCAGCTTAAATCCCTTTCTATTGTCTTTCTAGTCTTGCCTTAGGATCAGTTTTAAGACCACGGACGCCTTGGCATATTTGTGTATGAGGACCATCCCGTGTTTGTACCACAACGTGAACTCATACTTTACTTCTAGACCCCCTTTTCGTGCCAACAACGTTAACCTATCAAGTCGTGCTTGCCTTTCGGCCAAAATCAGAGACGCAACTACGTGATGAGACTTCATTCTCGTGTGACCGTGCCACAAACCCTTGCTGATGCCGTGCTTCGCAATTCCGTAAGACTTAACCATTTTGCCGCCTCGCGGCCCTTGCTACTTTGATCACCAACTGACCCAATTGAGACTTGTGAACTTAGTGTCGCTCAACCAACTTACCTTGCGGCGATTCCTGACTTAAACTCGCGATAACTCAATCAAACTTGTGCAACTCTATGCCAACATCTTAAGACCCGACGCCACAACTCGTGCCGAAACATGACACCTACGTTGAAACCAAATCTTAGGCCCAACGTTGTGCTTTGACTTGTACTCACACCTTCAACTCGACTCCTTAATAGCGCACTCAATACACGACTAAATCCAAGGCACACTCGCGGTTTGTCGACATCTATATGAACTTGGTCACTAGCACGACAAGCTATCTTGGACCTCCATTGGATATTAGGGTACGTTCGTCAAACGAGGCACGATCTCGCCGAATTTCCCCTAATAGCCGTCCTACGGCGCACCCCTTGGGTCAGGTCGCACACCATCCAAGAGTCCCGTAGGCCCGTGGTTCCTCCTAGGCCAGATCGGTCCCGTGGCCGCGGCAACCGTCTGAGGAACAATTCTCAAATCCTTGTGCACCGGTACACAAGTTGTCCAATGACCATGAAGACTCGACCCACTTCTTTATTTTAGGACCGTTTGGTTTTCTTTTTTTTATTGTTTTACTATCTTTTGAGTACCACATTCAACTTCATCATTTAAGACCCCTCGACGACCCACGGTCGCGAGCATTCTTTCCATGTTACCGTATTATTTCATTCAACTCAGTAATGCCTATTCGATAGTTTTCTCTCTAAAAACTCATTAAGTCGACCGTGGTTCATGCCTTAATGCTATGTCCGAGCATCGTGCCTCAAACCGACTTACGTTCTATGCGACGCTATCGCCCAAGTCATACCTCATATGACGGGCCTTGGGATCATGGGACTATTTAACTTGACAACCGCAGAAAGGACGGGACAGCACTTGGAATAACTTAGGTTGACCGGCATAACTTTGCCTAACTCACTCAAGCCTACAACTTAACCCGGGGGACGAGCAAAGGCTATGCCAAGCCTTGTATTTCAGAAACGTGCATGCTTTATCGAGCATTTACCGGGCGACGCCTATCACTTAGGCAAGTTTATAGTTTTATGTCGAAGACCAACTTTCCTTCTCCCAATCCACGGGACAAAGGACCGAGTGTCATTTTCAAAGCACGCCGTGCACCAACTCTAAGCCGACCGTGGGACATTTTCCATGTTCTAACTCATTTTGACCCGTCGGGATTATTCCCTTAGCTATGTGGATTCGTCTTTTTTATTAAGCCTACTTGTGCAAGTTGAAAACACGATTTATTATGTGAAGGCAAAGATGAGGCAAGTTCACCGAAACTACCCCACCTGAGCGAGCGGTCGTCTTGACCGAGCGAGCCTTCGAGCAGCCGTTGCAAGGCTAAGTTCCATCGTCGTCGGCGTTTCGATTCCTCCGATTGACTTTGCGGAACGGGGCACTACACTTGTTACGTCCCTCTAAGGACCTGGTGATCTCTCCAGGTATAGGCGATTTCCCGCAGGAGTATGGCTCGGCACTGGATCCTTCCTACCTTGACGAGGCATCTTCCGCTGACATCTAGATTCATGTTATTCTATGAGACTCATAGTGGACATCTACTGTATTTGAGATTATTTTCATAGCTATTTGGTGTGGGCATGTCCACTCGGCTATCTTTTGACTCACTCATTTATTTTTCGAACTTCTTATATCTTTTGTATCTACTGGATGAGATATAGTTTACTGATTTTCTGGCCTTCGATTATATTATTACAGCTTATGTATATATACGAGGATTCTATATATTGGAGTATTTATCGTATATATGCAGCTGGCATGTCTACGTACTTGGTCCTAAGTATTTTGGGACTGGGGCGTTACAGAGAAAGAAATTGAGTACCTTGCAGACTCAGAGCATGAGACAGTTGAGGTGGATGATGATAGTGATGAAAACCTACATGAAGAAGAGGTAGTTGATTTTGATGTTGATTTTGGTGCCACAGACCAACCTGAAGAAGTGGCAGTTGATTTTGATGTTGGTGTCACAGACCTACCTGAAGTAGAGACTTGATGTTGGTGGAAATAGTTTTGGCCCCTGATATGGGTTCTGGTAATCCAGAGATGAAGAAAAGGGATATTGGTGCCACATACCCACATGGAGAGCCATATAAAGACATCATATACTCACATGCATAAGATTGCAGCTGATGTTGCTGCCACATACCAACATGAAGAAGAGGAGCCTGAAGAAGAGGAAACATGTTGTAGATGAGCGAGTTCAGTGAAGAAGGTATCAAAATAACTGTACCTGAGGGTCATCTAGTTGATTCAGATATGATAAAATGGAGGGGGATGAGGACTTACAGGAAGTTTTAATATAGAGTGGCCAAGTTAATGAAGATGGAGTATTGCAGGATGTTGAAGCTAAAAATATGAGAAAAAGTAGGACAGACAGTCCCAAAATGAAGCACAAAACAGTAGTAGATAATAGTGGTTTGGAAGCTTCAATTAGATTTACAGCAGATGAGGGGGAGAGCAGTGATTATGTTCCACCATCAGATGAGATTGTTAGTACTGAAAGCAACTCTGACTCTGATTTTGTTGCTGAACATCCAAGATGGAGAGAAGAAAGTTTCCAAGATTTAATGCCAACAGAAATATGGATGACCCTAAATGGGAATTGGGGCTACAATTTAAGGATAAAGATGAGTTTAAGATGGCTTGCAAGCAGTGGGGCATAAATCAGTGATGGCAAGTGTGGTTTCCACAAACGATCACAATAGGGTCAGGTGCAAGTGCTATACAAAAGATTGCAAAATTTTATTTTTGCAAGCAAGTTGGACAGGAAAGACAAAAAAATAAGACTTTCCTTGTCAAGAGCTACAACTTGGAGCACATGACTTGTGGAAAGGTTAACACCAACTTTCATCTCAGTTATAAGGTGATTGCAGAAATGTACATGAATGAGTTTAGAGATGATCTAGGGTGGAAAATTAGTCAAATTGTTAAAAGAGTAAAGAAGGATTTGGCTCTCACCATTGACCTAATGAAGGCTAGGAGGGCAAGGAACTATGCAATTAAGAAGATTGAGGGTGATAAAGACTTGCAATATTCTAGGTTATGGGATTACAAATGGGAAGTTATGAGAAAAAATCCTGGTTCTACATTTGAGTTTAAAGAGCCTAGAGGAAAATTCCGTGGCATGTACTTGTGCTTGGCAGGTATCAAAGAGGGTTTCAAACGCTGCAGGCCAATTGTTGTCTGGATGGATGCTTCTTGAAGTGTACTTTTGGTGGGTAATTGTTGGTTGCCACTGGAATTAACCCAAATGATTGCATGTACCCACTTGCATTTACAATTGTGAAGGTAAAGAATACTGAGAATTGGGACTAGTTTGTGGAGTTGCTAAAAAATATTTTAATATTTACAACTCTCACCATTGGATCTTCATGAGTGATAGGCAAAAAATAAGTATTTAACACTGTCATCTCTCAAACTGTCATAACAAACATAAAAGTTTCTTAACACTATCATCTTACTTCTTTCATTTCTATATGTAGAGGCTTATCAATGCAATTGAAAGACATTTCCCAAATTTAGAACACAGGCTTTGTCTCAGACATTTGGAGCAGAATATGAGAAGAAAATTTAGAGATATTGGGTTGGTGGAGATACTCAAGAAAGTTGGAAGATCCACATATCTAGCTGAGTTCAAGAAGTTGAGAAGAAAGTGGAAGAGAGGAGTATTGAAGCTAAGCAATGGATGGATGCTAGACCAGCAGTCCATTGGAGAAGGGCATTCTTAAGGATACTTGCAAATGTGATGTATGCTCAACAACTACAATGAGGCATTTAACAAGTATATCCTTGAAGCTGAGAGAAAACCAGTCATCACAATATTGAGATGATCAGGACCATGCTCATGAAAAGGATAGATGCAAAGGTCAAATTGGGAAAGAAGTGGAGGGGCAGACTTTGTCCTAAAATTTAAAAGAAGCTGGAGAAGCACAAGAAGGAATCCTATATGGGACAACAGAGTATTCTGGAGGTCCTAAGGTCCAAGTTAGTGGGCCAGGTGGTCAATTTATTGTTGACATGGTTATGAAAATCTTTACATGTAAAAAATGGGAACTATCTGCGATACCTTGTCAGCATGCTTGTGCTTGCATATTTAGAAATAATGAAAGGCCTGAAAACTATGTTGATGATTGATACAAGTTATCAACTTACAGATTGGTGTATAATCATGTCATTCACCCTTTAAATGACCCTGCATTATGGGACAACATCCATTTTCTCAAGGTATTCTGTTACCACCTACACCAGTGAAGAAAAGGAGTGGCAGGAAGACAATGGCTAGAAGAAAGGACCCAATTGAGTTGCAAGACAAAGGAAAGCAGAAGACAAGTAACAAAAACATGGCCAAGCTCAGTAAGAAAGGCCTGTGTAAACTAACATACAGTATTGTGGGTCACATGCCCATAACAAGAGGTTCCATAGGGTGAATATAAGTATGTGGATATGTACTTATATTCTAGGTCAAGATTGTTGTACATGTCATGCTTAATTTTACCAATTTTGGAGGCTGGAGGAGGGCAGAGGCAATGTAAGTGCATAATACACTACTGGAAATGAACACAGACAAAAGAAAGAGGAGAATGCCCAACTGTAAGTATCATTTATATTAGGCTACTGAATTTCGATATTTTGACCAGAGTAGCTATCAATGTGAAAGTGCTAAATCAATGTGAACATAGGCAAGAATGAATTGATTTCTGACAGCATTCTCAGAATAATTGTGAACAATGCAACCCTTTTACAGTGGTGCTTCATGTATTAGGTGGATGGCAATATGAGCTTGCCTATTGTGACAAGATAAATTTACGAATTAGAATATTGACTGAATGTATTAGACTGAATGTTCTGATCAATTATTATAAAGTATCATGAATGTTCTTGGATTATGATTTTGAAATTTTGGGTTTGTAACATGCTTCAATACTACTGATCATTATATACAGTAACTCCTATTATATACTGTAAAACTCCTATTTTTTAATTATTTTTTCTTATTTTATTAGACTTAAAAATGAATTTATACAATTTACGGTTTTATTTATTTTTTAAAATGACCTTAGCCATTGTTGAGTTTTGGAGCACTAGACGACCATGAATTTTGGCAGAAGATGTAGCAGTGAGCCTTGACTAGTGTACTAGCCATGCCGGGGGAAGCCTAGCCATGGTAATGTCCAAACTAGGAAAACCAGACTAAATTGTGAATTGACTTATTTATAGTATTTAATTAAATATTATTTTATATATTTTTAGATGACGGTTTGTCCAATTCAGCCCGAACTGGGTCCGAACCAAATTTAAGCCCAAGCAGGCATGTGGTGGGACCAATGTGGCCATGTAGACATATTTTATGTACTTAGAAATATCTCTAAATTATTTTAAAATTTTATGTACAATTTCTAATTATTTAAATATTTTACAATTATTGGTATTTATTTTTAAATAATATTTTACAAGATTGTACATGTTCCTGGACCCAGATAAGGGGTGTCGTAAAGTTCACCCATTAGAGCAATTTTATTAATTTATTATTATTAAAGTTATTTTGTGGAGATTTAATAAATATGCTTTCCTATTTAAATATTATTATTATTTTTGAGTTGATTTATTAAGGATTAAATTTATATATATGTACATATGCTCAAATATATTAAATAATTGGATAGTTAACTTTTAGATGGTATTTGGATTTTAAATAGATTTTTTGGTGTATTTATGGATATATAATATATATATATATATAATATATTATATATATAATATATATATATATATATATATATATATATATATATATTAAATGATTGATGGAAAAGAAAAGAAAAAGAAAATAATAATAATAACACAAACCTAAATGTGGCCGCCCACTTTGTTTCTTGTTCCCACAAAGCTAGCAGCAGCTAGCAAACGTATGTGCGCCCACAAAAGCAACAGCAGCTTAGTATGGTTGGCCGAACTTCCCCTTATATGTATATATATGTATACATACATATATATGATATACAAACCCTAATCCCTAATTTCTTCCTCCTTCCTCCTCCCTCCTCCACTCACCCTCTTCCCGACGAGCACCTCGTGCCCAGCCACAGCAGCCCGCTTCACGGTCGCCACGGCAAGACCACCACCAACAACAACGGCGACAACAACGACCGTTTTGATCAACGAGGTATCCAACTTCCCCGTTCGATTACTCTCTAATTTAATCCGTTTTTAATTCTGTAAATTTGTGTAGAAAGCCCACATGATCCTCTATCATCCCCTTCAAATAGATTTATTTATTCTACAATAAATTCCAGGATTAATTAGATTAAAAATCACAAAAAATCAGTTTTCAAAAAACCTTAAAAACCCCGGTACGAGGTCCGTCCCGACAAACCGGATGACCCTGTCGCAAATCGAGAGTACCGAAAGGTCCGTATTGATTTTGTGGACGTGGGCTTTGACGGAATTAAAATTGGTTGCGTGTGCACGACGAATTTGATCCGTATCGTCAAATTTTTCCGTATCGGGATTTTTGATATTTCCCAATAACTTTGTGCACACTCATCAAATCGCGATGAAACTTGCGCCATTGGACTCGAAATATTTTTTTGGTCCTGTATGCCAAGTTTGGTCCGATTCTGAGACCGTTGACTGGGACGCTATTTTGGCGGGCCCACAATCCCACTCAATGGACGATTTTGTGCACGGCTCTCGGAATCCAAAATTGGACATACCGTTGAGTTGTCTCGGAAAAATAAATTATAGACATGTAGTTTGACGACTTTAGAGACCGTAGGTTCTGGTGCGCATTTCGGTACAAGGCGGGTCCAACGACGGACATCGTTTTGATCCGAAATTGATTTTGCCCTGTTCCAGAAATTAACTTTTGGAGAGGTTTCATAGGCATATCTTTTATTCCAAACTCGTTCGATATTTGTTTCAGTCTCCGAAGCTTCTTGTGGATTTTGACTTTCCTGTTGACGATTCTGACTGTTGGATTTTGCTACATCTCGCACCACCCTCAGGCAAGACACCTAGCCATTTGCTGTTTAATTATTTTAGCTCATATTTTATGCATTATTCATTATTTTCTTTATTCAAAATAAACTGTGATACATGGCATAACTGTTAGAACTTACTGTTCATTTATATTCTTCTGCTATGAATTATTTTTCTTACACATTAAACCTAGATTTAAGGGACCATCTTGTGTGTTGCATACATAGGCCTAGACACATTTATACACGTTGTTGTGAGTCACATATAGACTCGACATGCGTGATTGGCTGGCCACCAGTATATAAGCCGTGCGTTAGGAAATAACTGTTATTAGAATTGCATGCTAGAAGACTTAGCAGTTATGAGTTGGCATTGGGCAGAGAACATGATTGGAAGTTGACTACCATCCTATCTATCGTAGACTCGCTCGCTACTGAGGAACGATAGGTAGACTATATGCTATAGACTCGCTCGATACTGAGGAATAGTATATGGTGTTGTGACTCGCTACTGAGGTACTACATTGATATTTTTCTTGACTTGACCGGTAGTCATGCGACCATGACTATTCTTAAAATTATTCACTTAGAACGGTTAGTCTACCCTATCCGTTAGGTATGAGTACTCTTGGTTTGGGTACCTGTATCTGACCGTGGCTTGGAACAATAACTTGTCGTGAATTAGTTCGTCTCATCTTGTCCTTTTGGTTGTAGGTGTGACTTACTACTTCGATGAGAAGGTATTGAACCTTGTTGGGGTCCGATACCATATTGGATTCATGGCATGGAAAGATACGTCACCTGAATTAGTTTACCTTCTCCTGTCCTTGTTTGGTTGGGGGGATGGTAAGCTTGTTCAATGGGTATGTGTTGGACCATGTTATAATTAATTGACTTATTTATTTGAGCAATATTTATTCATTTATATGACATGATATTATGTGTCTTGTTACGTCCCTCTGAGGACCTGGTTATCTCTCAGGTGTGTGTTCTTGTCTTTCGCAGGTGTTCTAGCTCTTGCCGTGATCATCGCTATTTCTTCGAGGATGATTGCACTTGGATCGTCTTCGCTTCGCTAGCCAAAATTATTCTTTTGTATATCTTGTATTTCTTTTCATAGTTGGTAGTGGATTTGTCTCCGTCCAACTATATGTATCAATGACAATTCTTTATCATTATATGACATCTTTTATTATTATATTTCGTGGATAGATTAGATTACTCTTGGTTTACTGCATTTTACAGCTTATGTATTCATACGAGATTTCCATATATTGGAGTATACTTCGTATGTATACAGCTGGCATGTCTATGTACCTAGTCCTACGTATTTTGGGACTGGACGTTACATTTTTGTGGTGGCCCATGCAGGTTGAGTTTGTCACTTCGGTTACGTAATTGTACCGATGTGAGCCTGCAACATAGATTAGAATCTAGAAATCTCATCCATACAGCTTGACCACTTCCCTTGACTTCAAATTCTGAACTCTCGTTCGACTTTCTTGAATTGCATCTTGCTTGATTCCTTTCTACCGTTGATTCTTATTTTCGTGCTTAGTGTCAAGTAGGAAGGTGACTACACTAGTATATGCTCGTAGGTCAAACACATGGCTATAATGGTTATATTGGCAATTGGAATACATTTAAGACTCTAATTGAGTTAAAATTTTTTTAAAGTGTGATTTAATGATTAGTATTTGTAAAGTAGGATACTACCAAGGAAGGTTTTTACCTTGAGATTTCTAAATAGTAAACACCAGAGGATTTATAGAATTTCATACTTGGTTTAAGAAATTGATTGATTTTCAGGATTTGATATTTGATTTATTGGATTATAGTTATAAATCCTTGCACAAGTATAATTTATTTAATTTCGAGTTTTGATGTTTATGATTTATTGTATTATAGTTATACACCTTTGAACAGCTATAAATTTGGTTTGAAAATGATCTTAGCTTTTAAAAATGGCCATAGGAATTATTTAAATTTGCGTTGTAACTTGCGATTTCGTGTTTAGTAAATTTTAAATTTTAAGTGGAAGTGATGACGGTGAATTTTGGTTTAAAATATTTGAAAGTTATGAAAACAATTTTTGAGAAATTTTTATTTTAAATGGTGTCTTGTGATTGAGGATTTACAAATCTATTTAGATTTTTGGTAAAAAAAAAAGATTTTGACTGATAAGATTATTTAAAATTTAGTTTAATGTGGGATTGCTAATATTAAAACTTTTGGAGAATTTCGAAGGATGTGATGGAAAGTTATTTTGATTGATTAAAGGAAGTTACCATTTAAAAGTTGTGATTTTGTTGGAATAACTTAGCATTAATAGAAGTTAAAATTGATGAGAGCATTGAGCTTAATTTTTTAGATTGTTTTTAATATGCTAAGAGTTTTATTATGAGTTATTTGAAAATCTTAGAGTGTTAAATTTTTGATTGATTGTAAAAATTTTATGGATTCGTAAATTATGAACTCTTGAGTTAAATAGTTGAATTTAAACGTTACTTTTGGAAAATGTTAGTAGTAACGTGATAAAATTTTGCTTTGAGATTTATGAGAGTGATTAAATTTTTTATGATGAATTTGAACGGCTTGGAGTGAATACAAATTTTGGTGGTTTATTTTTGAAAGTTTATTTTTAAAATTTTTTGGAGGAAACTTGAGTTAAATTTTAATGGTAGGCCCCAAGATAATCCTACTGAGTATTCCTCACTAATTACCATGTCACCTATGACCATGATAGTAGTATATACACAAGTGTTGTTAGTCATCTACCCAGCTATATGACTATATTTCCACATCGGCTTACCGATCTTCCTTCAATTCTAGATCTTTTAATTGCGACCTTCTAACCCACTTGCAATTTGGATAATGATTTAATGGTTCCTTAACTGTATTCATCTAGAAGACTATCTTCTTTCCGAAATTGTGTTCCTAAATTATTTTATTGGATTCTTTAATTAATATTTCATGCTTTAAACTTGATCTTCTTTATTTTTGTGCATTAATTATCACCTCGTGAACTCCCACTTTCTATTATTGATCTTCTGGCGTCCCCTACCGTGACTTGTATATTTGGAGTACAATACTACACTTTTCCTTCCAACAAATTTCATATATAAGACCTAGACAAGCCCACCTTCCTGTAGACATATCATATCCCACCAAAACCCATCTCCTTATACTCTATTTTTTGACATGACCTTATAGTCAAAATGGTCAAACTATAATCTTTACCATGATACCGATATATTTTCGACCATGGATAGGGATTCAACCTCGACTCAATTCTTTCGACCCAATATGTGATTTTTTCTACTTAATTCCTTAAATGTTTAAACTTGTGCTTTACCTTGATTGCTTGACTCATTATCCCATCACACTACTAGTTTAACTCTTGTAAGTTGGGTAGAATACCTCACGGCCCAACAAGGCCTTTGTCCTTGCGACTCATGTTGATAAGTTTGCTCAGACCATAATTTCAGAGGACCCTAACTTAGCTAGTCAACCAAGCTAACTGTATAGGCCCACACTTCGGACGAGCCTTGATTTTTAAAAGATCTTGGGCCATTTAAAAATTCCTTCATCAGTACCTCTCCTGCTCATATTTTGACTATCCCATGCTGCTAATGTAGCTTCAGTTTTGCAAGCTTATTTCTTTACCAAGCTTGATCATGACATATTTTATTGGGTGCACCCACTAACATATTGTCTAATCAGAACCAGTGCATGATGGTCTGATCAACCTATTGTACTTTGGTTCGCTTTTGATGTATTATTCTACGTGGATGGAGACATAGTTAAACCTGCCTTGGAGTCTCATCCCGACAGCATTGGCACCTCTCATTTGAATTATTTATGTCGCCTATGAACCTCGTAATCGCACTCAATAGTCTCGTCTTTGAAACCTTTATTGTTCTAGTCTTTTACTTATTTCAGAAAGACAAGACACTGTACTTGATAGATAGACACAAGGTATCACTTTAGTCCTGTGGCTATATCCATGCCTTAAACTATCCTTCCTATTCCTCAACCCTACCTACTCTATTAATCCTAAATTTCGAGGACGAAATTCTTGTAAGTTGGGTAGGATGTAAAACCCTATTTTTTAATTATTATTTTATTATTTTATTAGACTTAAAAATGAATTTATACAATTTATGGTTTTATTTATTTTTTAAAATGACCTTAGCCATTGTTGAGTTTTGGAGCACTAGACGACCATGAATTTTGGCACGGAAGATGTAGCAGTGAGCCTTGACTAGTGTACTAGCCATGTCGGGGGAAGCCTAGCCATGGTAATGTCCAAACTAGGAAAATCAGACTAAATTGTGAATTGACTTATTTATAGTATTTTAATTAAATATTATTTTATATATTTTAGATGACCCGGTTTGTCCAATTCAGCCCGAACTAGGTCCGAACCAAATTTAAGCCCAAGCAGGCATGTGGTGGGACCAATGTGGCCTTGTAGACATATTTTATGTACTTATAAATATCTCCTAAATTATTTTAAAATTTTATGTACAATTTCTAATTATTTAAATATTTGTACAATTATTGGTATTTTATTTTTAAATAATATTTTACAAGATTGTACATGTTTCTGGACCCAGATAAGGGTGTGTGGTACAGTTCACCCATTGGAGCAATTTTTATTAATTTATTATTATTAAAGTTATTTTGTGGAGATTTAATAATATGCTTTCCTATTTAAATATTATTATTATTTTGAGTTGATTTACTAAGGATTGAATTTATAATATTGATATGCTCAAATATATTAAATAATTGGATAGTTGACTTTTAGATGGTATTTGATTTTAAATAGATTTTTTGGTGTATATTATATATATATATATATATAAATATATATATATATATAATATATATATATATATATATATATTTTATATATATATATATATATAATATATATATATATATATAAATGGTTGATGGAAAAAAAAAGAAAAAAAAAAGATAATAATAATAAAACACAAACCTAAATGTGGCCGCCCACTTTGTTTCTTGTTCCCACAAAGCTAGCAGCAGCTAGCAAACGTATGTGCGCCCACACAAAAGCAACAGCAGCTTAGTATGGTTGGCTGAACTTCCCCTTATATGTATATATGTATATATACATACATATATATGATATACAAACCCTAATCCCTAATTTCTTTTCTCTCCTTCCTCCACTCTCCTCAGCTCACCCTCTTCCCGGCGAGCACCTCCGCGCCCAGCCACAGCGCTTCTCGGTCGCCACGGCAACACCACCACCAACAACAACGGCGACAACAACGACCGTTTTGATCAACGAGGTATCCAACTTCCTCGTTCGATTACTCTCTCGATTCTAATCCGTTTTTAATTTCATAAATTCGTGTAGAAAGCCTACAAGACCCTCTCATCCCCTTCAAATAGATTTATTTATTCTGCAATAAATTCCAGGTTTAATTAGATTAAAAATCACAAAAAATCAGTTTTCAAAAAACCTTAAAAACCCCGGTACGAGGTCCGTCCCGACAAACCGGATGAACCCGTCGCAAACCGAGAGTACCGAAAGGTCCGTATCGATTTTGTGGACGTGCGGATTTGACGGAATTCAAATTGGTTGCGTGTGCGCGACGATTTGATCCGTATCCGTCAAATTTTTCCGTATCGGGCTTTTTCGATATTTTCAATTTCTTTGTGCACACTCATCAAATCGCGATGAAACTTGCGCCATTGGACTCAAAATTTTTTTTGGTCCTGTATGCCAAGTTTGGTCGATTCTGAGACCGTTGACTGGGACGCTATTTTGGCGGGCCCACAATCCCACTCAACTGGCGATTTTGTGCACGGCTCCTCGGAATCCAAAATTAAACATCGTTGAGTTTGTCTCGGAAAAACAAATTCATAAACATGTAGTTTGACGACTTTAGAGACCGTAGGTTCTGGCGCATTTCGGTGCAAGGCGGGTCCAACGACGGACATCATTTTGATCCGAAATTACGATTTTGCCCCTGTTCCAGAAATTAACTTTTGGACAGCATTTCCTAGGCATATCTTTTATTCCAAACTCGTTCGTGATATTTCAGCCTCCGGAGCTTCTTGTGGATTTTGACTTTCGTGTTGACGATTCTGACTGTTGGATTTTGCTACATCTCGCACCACCCTCAGGCAAGACACCTTGCCATTTGTTGTTTAATTATTTTTGCTCATATTTTATGCATTATTCATTATTTTTTATGCAATAAACTGTGATACATGCATAACCTGTTAGAACTTACTGTTCATTTATTCTCTTGCTATGTATTATTTTCTTACACATTAAACCTAGATTTAAGGGACCACGTTATGTGTTGCATACATAGGCCTAGACACATTTATACCACGTTGTTATGAGTCACATATAGGACTCGGACATGCGTGATTGGCTGCCCACCAGTGTATAAGCCGTGCGTTAGGAAATAACTGTTATTAGAATTGTATGCTAGAAGACTTAGCAGTTATGAGTTGGCATTGGGGGGGAGAACATGATTGGAAGTTGACTACCATCCTATCTATCGTAGACTCGCTCGCTACTGAGGAACGATAGGTAGACTATATGCTATAGACTCGTTTGATACTGAGGAATAGTATATGGTGTTGTGACTCGCTACTGAGGTACTGCATTGATATTTTTCTTGACTTGACCCGGTAGTCATGCGACCATGAACTGTTCTTAAAACTGCATTCACTTAGAACGGTTAGTCTACCCTATCCGTTAGGTATGAGTACTCTTGGTTTGGGTACTTGTATCTGACCGTGGCTTGGAACAATAACTTGTCGCGAATTAGTTCGTCTCATCTTGTCCTTGTTTGGTTGTAGGTGTGACTTACTACTTCGATGAGAAGGTATTGAACCTTGTTGGGGTCCGGATACCATATTGGATTCATGGCATGGAAAGATACGTCACCGTGAATTAGTTTACCATCTTCTGTCCTTATTTGGTTGGGGGGATGGTAAGCTTGTTCAATAGGTGCGTGTTGGACCATGTTATAATTCAATTGACTTATTTATTTGAGCAATATTTATTCAGTTTATATGGCATGATATTATGTGTCTTATTACGTCCCTCTGAGGACCTGGTTATCTATCCAGGTGTGTGTTCTTGTCTTTCGCAGGTGTTCTAGCTCTCGCCGTGATCATCGCTATTTCTTCGAGGATGATTGCACTTGGATCGTCTTCGCTTCGCTAGCCAAAATTATTCTTTTGTATATCTTGTATTTTTTCATAGTTGGTAATGGATTTGTCTCCGCCCAACTATATGTATCAATGACAATTCTTTATCTATATGTCATCTTTTATTATTATATTTCGTGGATGAGATTAGATTACTCTTGGTTTACTGCATTTTACAGCTTATGTATTCATACGAGGTTTCCATATATTGGAGTATACTTCGTATGTATACAGCTGGCATATCTATGTACCTAGTCCTACGTATTTTGGGACTGGGCGTTACATATACTATCCAAGATGCGACTATTGAACAGTGATTGTTTTCTTACAATTTTCTAAGAGACCTATTGTATGTAACCATCAAGCAGGCACAATAGGGATAGCTACTCTCGATATGTACTAACATTAGGCTACTGACAGTATCCTTTACACTAGGCTACTAAATTTTGAATCTTGTATATGTACTTACATTTCAGGCTAGATCTGCAAGACAAACTGTCAGTGATTTGAATGTGGATGTCAGCAGTACACCAACCACACTTAGATGGATGATGGATGTAAGTGCATTAAATTCAGTTATTGGTTCATTAATATGGTATTTGAAAACTAAATTCTAACTGTTGTATGAGAATTGTTGTTATATTGTTCTTAGGGTTCAAGTCAAGTGGTCAATAATATAGGCCTAAGCAGTGTGGGAGCTTCCAACCAATATCGATATTCAGGCCTTGGCTCAATTGACGGAGGTTTAGTTGTGGGAGCTTCCAACCAGGATTTTCAGTAAGCCAAAGGAGCACAGCAGCAACTCCAACTCATCCAACTTCAATATTGCCAAAGAATGGGGGCAACGGCACTCAGGAGAAGAAAGCAAAGGGCAGAGTGGTACCATCAAGATACAATCTACCATCTAAGAAAAGCAAAAACTGAATTACAAGTGTCTAGACTAATTTGGACAACACTAATTTTGTGGTTCACAAATGAAAGATTTTGTTTTTGTCGTATTTCTTTCATAGGTGAACCATTTGGATGTAATGACATTTGCTGTAATTTTTTTGGTTTCTATTACCTGGAAAATTGTGTGGCCATATAGAAGAAGGCCTAATATGTACTGATATTTGGATGTGGTCCTATCACCTGCATTTTGTGTGGCCATATACATGAAGGCTCATATGTAATGAGATGTCAAACTCCTACTAACTGGTTGAGTGGCTCATTTTGTGTGGCCATATGCAGTATTTTAAATGCAGTTACCTGACAGTATTTGAGTGGTTACCACTGGATTTTGTGGTTACAGTCTTTTAAATGATGTTGTAGTCTTTTATGTGGTTACACTCAATTGTAGTATTTTAAATGCAGTTATCTGACATTATGTATCAGTATTTATAGCAGTTACCTGACAGCACTCAATTGTAGTCTTTTAAATGCAGTTAAATTTGATGACTTCAGCATCATGTAGTGTTTGATAACAAAAACATGACTCAAAATATGACTTCATCATTCAATAGAGAACCGTTACAATAAACTTGAATCTCAGAGAGATGAAAATTCAGAACCATTCAATACGTCATTCAATACAACATCAAAAAGGGTCACAATTCCAGAGGATGAAAATCCAGAACTTGTTTACAACTACAAAGCCATTACAACTTCGATCCATAAACCACAAGTTTTCTAGCCATTACAACTTCAACTAGTATTTTTAGTCATTACAAGACAAATACGAGTTTACAATTACTCCATCTTAAATCTTCCAAATCTCTTCAAAATAGAACCATACATTTCAAGTTGTCGTTGCGCTACACGGTGTTCAATTTCAACTTCCAATAGGATATCCTTCATGATATCCTTGCCTTGTCCCGAAGAAGTAGTAGCTCCATCACCATGTTCTTCTTTCTTTGAGGCCTTAGCTTGTTGCATCCATTCAATGTATTCACAACCGGAATTTTCCCTCTACACGTATTGAAAAAAGAAATTACAATTGTAAGTTACACATTAAGAGCAAAAAATAAGAATTAATTTATATTAATGTACAAAGAAAAAGTAGGTTTCACTTACACTAGTAGATAATGGACAACAGTAGAATTTTTGACCTAAGCTCCTAGGCACCTTGATGTTCGTATTTTGCAAAATCCGGCTTCGCAACGACATAACCGAAGTTCATCAGTCCAACACCAAAAATTACATCCTACCTCCTTTGCACATTTTAAAAATTGGCGTCCACGATTCCAAGGTGTATTTGCAATGAATAATTTGCACAGAGAAGTTCCTTCACAATAACAGGGGATCTTCGCAAGATCTCATTCCATTTCACTTGCTTCATTTGCTGCAATTTTGTGAGCATAAATATTTTTAGGATCGGCTCTTCTTTTATTTTAGGGTTTCCACAATAAATTTTGCATGGTTTCCACAATAAATTTCTTTAGGCTTCCATAATAATAACTACTGTTTAGGGTTTTCCTCTACTGTTGCTCTACTTCGGGGTTTTTAAATTTTAGGGTTTCCGTAATAAAGAGAAAGAAAGTGAGATTAGAAAAAGAAGAGAAGAAGAAGAAGAGAGCAAGGGAGAGAGGTACCCATCTGCGAATGCTCCAGTAGCTTCGTCTTCAGCCGCACCGCTCGTCTCCTCGTCGTCCGCGTCTCTCGGCAGCCTCGTCTTCTCGTCGGAGTGTGTCGATCGAATAGAGAGAGAGACAGATAAATGTCAAATATGGTTATTCTAATTTGAGTGTATACGTGGACTACACACGTGTACAATTAGTTTAGGAGTTGGCTTGCCACGTCACATTTCAGTTAGCAACTTGACAGAAAGTTAGTACAGGGACTGTAATACACCTTATTTATAACGTGTGTTACTTTTAAGTAAAAAATAATAAATAAGGTACTTTGCTGTTAATAGGGCCTAACTTGGGGGACCACCGAAGCAATTGAGCCGTTGTAAACTTAGCATTTTCCACCAGAAAATTATGGAGCTTTGCTATGCCTACATCCATTTTACAATTTTCTTACAACTCTCCGTGTCGGACTTCGCGAGGCGGGGGAAGTGGTGGAACCGGGTGGAGCCCATATAGCAGAAGGGTGAGAGGGGAGGTGGGACCCATGTGTAAGGGGTGAGAGAGTGAGAGGTTGTAAAAAGGTTGTAAATATTTGGTTTTAGACTTAGGATTTTCCAAAATTATGATGCTCACCAACCTCACAACACTATTCATTAGTTTCGCATTGAATTCGTTAATGTGTGGCCATTAACGGAGAGTTGCATACAACTATTGTTCGCCTTGAGTTCTGATTCAATTTTTTTTATTATCAGATTTTAGATGAACAATATGTGTCGACCGTAATCTCAAGACCTAATTCTAAGCTGAACATCTTCAGAATTCAAACGTTAATTTTCGAATATTTATGGAACCCAAATATATTAACCCTTATTATTATGTGCTCACTAAGGACACGTTGTATCCATATGCAACTAACTGGGACGGAGGTTTTGGACTCCATTGGTACGTGGGATGCTATACCTAGTTAACTAGAGTTACAAAAAAGATTTTAAATTTTATAATGGACAGATGCATAGTTGGTGTTGTCCAAAAAAATAATAATTTATGGTTGCGAATTATTGGTACATGTCCAATTAACAACAAACTCCGCCTAGAAAGAGAATACATATTGAAGACAATTGGCACCTACTGGACTACTGAAAAATAAATACCAATCATAAAAATAAATGTTGACCTCCGCCAAGTCACTAGCTAATGAAGAAAAAAAAATCAAGAAAAAAAATTAGGGTCATCATATTTTATTGGTCATTTTTTTAAACGTATCTGCTAAAATTCTAAACCAACACCACACAAAAGTGTTTATTTAAAACATAAATGTTATCCCTATGCATTATTGAGATGACAAAAGTTCTTTGAATTTTCGTTGCAAGCATCTTTCTTGAATTTTAAACAACCGTGTTTTACGGATCGGCCAGGTGAACTGTGCGTCAGTCCGAAATTGACATGGTAGCCCCTCATTAAGTAAGATGGGTCCCGATGATTAAGGGGAACTGGATCCGACGGAGGCCATCACGTCAGTTTTAAGCGGGAATTGATAAGGGCACTGCATAATTTGATCGGGACTAGCCCATTTGTAAGTTTGTGTTATTTACAAGTTTGTCATTGAAAAAATTTATTAGGGCTAGCCCATTAGGTAGTATAAAAGTCAATTGTTTTATTTCTCTTCTCTTTCTCTTCTTCCTCTCAAATTTTCTTCTAATCTCAAATTTTCTTCTAAACCCTAGATTGAGATTCCTCTTGTCCCTACAAAAATATTCCTGTTTTGTAACCCTAGATTGAGATTCATCCCGCATGCTGTCACACGCGCGCGCGCGCGAAGAAAGATTGGAAGACCTGATTGTATGTGGACTGCCCAGTTTCCTGGCAGTCCACATACATATGTGGACTACCAGGAAACTGGGCAGTCCATCACAGAACTTGCTGTGAGCATGGACTGTCCAGGAACTGGGCAGTCCACATACAAACAAGGACTGCCCAATTTTCTGGCAGTCCAACAAACTGAATGGACTGCCAGAAAACTGAGCAGTCCAGTATTGTATAGTGTTTCTGTGACAGAGTGTAAGAGTGCCCAGAGGAACATCAGAATTTAGTGTATCAGTATAATATGTGAGAGTATTAGAGGAAAGTCTCATGCACAGTAGAACAAGGGGGGTTCTGCTGAGTGTATGCAACAATAGCAGCTGGTGCTATTAGATTGTATGATTAGCATATGAGTATATGCAGCACATAGTATGATTGTGTCTTATGATGTATCCACATGTGTACCCATGTACCTGTGAATGTAGAGTGCATGTATCAATTCATAGCAACCAGGAATTATGAGTATCATGGGTGTCAGTTGGTGAGCATTATAAGTATGAGATTCCTATATAGGATACCGAGAGCAAGAAGCAATGCTCGGCTTATGTTCTGCTCTCCATATTGTAAAAGATGCCCAAGCGACCAGATAGCCATATCAAGACTTAATTCTTCGGCCATTAATGAGACTGTCCAATTTTCTGGCAGTCCTAAATACATGTAGGACTGTCCAATTTTCTGGCAGTCCTGAATACAGTAAGGACTGCCAGAAAAATGGGCAGTCCTTTGTTTCACATGTTGTGACTTAGGACTGCCCAGTTTTCTGGCAGTCCATTCAGTATGTAGGACTGCCAGAAAATTAGGCAGTCCTGGTCGACGCACAGTTTTCTCGTTCCTGCATACTTGTGTTTAATTTAAATGGGTAATTTTTCACTCCGAATGTAGTTTAATTCAAATGGGCTACAGATAATTGAAATAAACAATATAATGGATGCTTGAATTTTTCAATTTAATTTCTAGGATTTTGGAAACAAATAGAGAAAGAATTTGGGTGCCATCGATCTTCTTGAGAAGGAAATTTGGAAGAAGAGAGGAAGAAGAAGAGAACATTTCTAGGTGGAAGAAATTTCTAAGAATTTCAAATTATCTTCTTGCTTGGGGATGGAGAAATGGTGGAGGAGAAGAGGAAGAAGAAGAAGAGAGGAATTAGGGTTTAGGAAGAGAGAGAAAAAATTTTGCAAATGAGAGAAAAATTTTGGGTTTAGGGGAATTTTACTTTGGGACAGCCCAAAATCAAAAAAATGGGCTGTCCTGAATAAAACACAAAAAAAATTGGACTAGCCCCAATCCGGACTAGCCCCGATAAAAAAATGAAGTGCCTTTATCAATTCCCTTTTAAGCTGACGTCGGTCTGATGTTTTCGAATTTTAAAATACAAAATATTTTTTCAACCCCATATTACACACGGAATTGAGAAGACGACGGCTAATGTAGGGTGAGCAGATAACATCCCCACGTCAGAACACTGAAGTCAGTCAGACGCATCACATATTCAAACTCCACTTTCGGGAAGTTGCAACAAATCCCGTTGAATCCACTTCCAAAGTAGCTGACGAGGAGAAAAAGAAGGGAAATGGGAAGTAGAGATCACGGAACTGAACATTAATTCCAGGTGGACCCTCTGGTATTAAATTTCCGGGCCGTCTCTGGCAGCGGCAGCATTTTCATTCGCCCATCACGCGTGGAAGCGACTCAAAGAGCATGGAAAAGCGAGAGAGAAGCAAACGGAAAGTAAGAACTGCAGCATTAAATGCCAACTACTAGCCGAACTCGAATGACTCCTGTGATTAATGATTATCCAAGAGAGACGACATAAGATCCTAACATAATGGCAGAAGATTAGTGGATCGAATTTACGGAGGTATATTATTTCTTCCACTTGCAAAAAATAATAAAAGTTGGGGTAAGTGGGACCAAAAAAGACAAAGTTCCGTACATAACATCGGACATGTCTACGGTTCATGTCTAGTAACTGTTAGTCCGGGGGCTTGATCGAAGATGAAAACTAATGCAATCGAGATCTGAGATGTCACACAAAACTTTGTGATGATCAAACTCAAGATCTACGAATAAAACTAAAAAGCCAAATTACAATATGAAGGAGAAAAATAGCAAAGAGAAGATCTCTTGTTCTTCCTTGCAAACGTGTTGCAATTGGGACAGAATAAGTTACAATAATCTAGAGAGATAAGAAGAAGAACATGCTGGGGTGTCAAAACACCGTTGCTCAAAGCAAGATTAGCCCCACACGATCTGCTTCCAGGAACCAGCAAGTTTGAAGAATTTGTGGAACGCTCGATGTCACCTCTGTTCTGACTCCTCGGATGGACTTGCAATGGCGGCAGCAACTCCCTCTCTTTCTCTCTTTTCTGACTTGTATTTTTTGTAGTGCCACAAAGGAGGCCAGAAGAGAGTATATATAGAGAGAGGGTGGAAATCCTAGCCGCCTCTTCAGTTATGGAAAGATTGAATCAAATCACAAAAAGATAGCAACGAATTAATTCTAATCCCACAAAGATAGGAACTGAATTAATTCAAATCCCACAAATATAGTAACGAAATTAATTCAAATCCCACAAAGATAGGATCTGAATTAATCGCATTGATTCACCTTTTCCATAACCGATTTGAAATCTGCACAGTCAGCGTAGCCCTCCATGCGGGCAGCAGCAGCAGCAGCCTGGCCGCATGGACCGCTTGGGCCGCATGGACCGCATGTGCCGCACGATCCGCACGATCCGCATGGACCGCATGAACCGCATGAGCCGCATGGACCGCATGAGCCGCATGAGCCGTATGGACCGCATGGACCGCATGAGCCGCATGAGCTGCATGGACCGCATGGACCGCATGAGCCGCATGGCCGCATGAACCGTATGGCCGCATGAGCCGCATGAGGCCGCATATGAGCCGCATGCCGCATAAGACCGCATGGCCGCATATAGCCGCATAAAGACCGCATGACTGCTAACGTGCTAAGTGCAAAGTGCGCCAACAAAATGCCACATTACGCCTCATGAGCCCATGAGCCCGAGCCCGAGCCCGAGTCCGAGTCCGAGTCCGAGTCCGAGTCGCTAAGCCCCTTTGGGGCTTGGCTCCAAGTGGAATTAATCCAAGAGAATGACAAAAGCATTAATGCTTAATCCTTGGAGCCTTATTCTTACCTCCTAGTAAAATCACCCACATGGTTCCCTCCTTAGGGTCACCACCCCATGTGCATCTCTCAACAACACACCCAAGTATATGTTGAGATAACTCATGGTGCTTTTCCAATGTGGGACTAAAATTTTACAAGGCATGTTGAGAGCAAGCTCTCTCCATGTAAATAAAGCACCAACAATCCCCCACATATCACAACATATAATATGTGTCCAGGGTTGAGCGTTCCCCACAGTAACTGTCTATTTTGCATTAGGATAGATGTCGCTGACGACTTGAATCTTCCCGCATGGGTTAAATAATAATGTGATACAAGAATGGACTACGCCTTGAATTCTGCACCACAATTGTAATTCTTCTCACTCACAAAGTGTAGTTACGTGTGCTTCTGGCTGCACATTAAAGGCCCTGTGCCAGCCTGGTTTCAATGTATAATTTTGGGCGTCTACAAGTTTACCCTCAAGAGACGGCCTGATATCTCTTTTCATATACTATAGGTGAGTTCTTTATTAAAGAGATATGGCATGAAGCCTTGCGCTTCCTTGCGGTGCTACGCCGCTATGACATGGCCTGAAGCCGAGGCATTACCCTACCTGGGAACCTCATCGTAGTGTCATACTACTGTAGCATGAGGTCACAAGCCTCTTTGTAGTGCCAAACTACCCAGCATGAAGCCTAAGGCTTCCTTGCGGTGTTACGTCGCAACGACATGGCTTGCAATGCCGAGGCTTTACCCCTACCTGGGTACCTCATCGTGGTGTCGTGCCATTGTAACATGGGGCCATCCTCTCCTTTGTAGTGCTGTCTACAACTCTTTAATTACGTCATACAGCATTAGGCTACCTGCCTATTTGCGGTGCTACGCCGCTATGACTTGGCTTGCAAAGCCGAGGCATTACCCCTACCTGGGAACCTCATGGTGGAGTCATCCCACTGTAGCATGGAGTTTTACTCCTTGTAGTGCTGCTCTACCGTGCTTCCTGTAAAGCATACCAGGCATTCACTCTGCCTGAGAACTCATTAAGGCGTTTAAGCCAACCTTCCACAGGATTTGTTTTTTCGCAGAAAAATACATAGTAGACAATAGTGGTTATGGGTCCGTATCCCTTCCATGTTCCAGAGAACAAGTACCCACTGTTACCTGATAGTTTCCCAGTCAGTGATCCTCCTTTGAACCAAAAGTTAGATGCCTATTAGATTTCTCTTTGAACTAATAGCAAAACTTTATGGTAGGATTACAAAGACACACTATCAGAATGCCTTCAAGCCCATTTTACAAGCTGTGTGTCATCGACCAACTGGCGTTTGAGGCCCTTTGTGAAGGATCTGCCAGGTTCTCCTGACTCCGAACATCAACCACTGCAATTACACCTCTTTTGATAAGATCGTGTACTGCCCTGTGCTTCAACCGCACAGTCCTCTTCTTTCCATTGAAGAGGTCATTTGATGCCACCGCCGCAGTCGCCTGGTTGTTACAGTATATCGGTATCGCCGGTATCTGAGCCCCAACCACTGGAAGATCATACATGAGCTCCCGAAGCCATTCTGCTTCATCTGCTGTAGTTTCAAGTGCATAGAATTCAGATTCCATGGAGGAACGAGAGAGTACAGTCTGCTTCTTCGACTTACAAGATATAGCAGCTCCACCCAAGGAAAAGATATATCCACCTGTGGATCTCTCGCTTTCCACCTCTGAACACCAGCTAGCATCACTGAAGCCTTCCACTACTGTCGGATACCCGTTGTAGTACAGTGCATATGTCTGAGCCTTCTTGAGATATCTCATTACTCGCTTCACAGCTTTCCAGTGCTCAACCCCTGGGTTGCTTGTGAACCGACTCAGCATTCCCACGACGAAAGCTATGTCAGGCCTTGTGGCAGTAGTTGCGTACATCAAACTTCCGATAACGCTGGAATACTCCAGCTGCCTGACGCTTTCCCTCGAGTTTGGCTTCAGCTTCTGATCACACTGTATGGCGTATCGATCCCTGAAAGATCCTTATACCATAGCGTGTGAGCATCTTCTCATATAGTGAGATTATGACAGCGCTACTCCAGTGTCTGTCCGGATGATCTTTATGCCCAGGATGCATCTGCATCCCCCAAGTCCTTCATACTGAACTTGGTTGAGAGGAACTTCTTTGTCTCTGTGACACAGCCATATCCGTACCTAGGATTAGCATGTGTCCAGTACAGACAAACGATGACTCCTCTTCCATCAGCGAACTTTGTGTAAACACATTTGTGTCTCGCTGACTCTGTAGCCGTTTGACCTAATAACTTTGTCAAACTTCTCATGCCACATCTTGGGAGCTTGCTTCAAACCATATAATGATTTCACCACTTGCAGACTTTGTCTTCAAGACCTTTGACGATAAATCCTCTGGCTGTTGCATGTAAATCTCTTCGGTCAGCTCCCCATTCAGGAACGCTGTCTTTACATCCATCTGATGTACCAACTTATGTATAGCTGCTAGAGCGATTAACATCCTGATGGTGGTCATCCGAGCTACTGGAGCGTACGTGTCGAAGTAGTCTATCCCCTGTTTCTGAGAAAATCCCTTGGCGACCAGCTGGCCTTGAACTTGTCAATAGTTCCATCTGCCTTCATCTTCTTCTTGAAGATCCATTTACATCCAATAGGCTTTTCTCCTTCAGGTAGATCTACCAACACCCA
This sequence comes from Iris pallida, assembly GCA_029216955.1. Classification (NCBI taxonomy): domain Eukaryota; kingdom Viridiplantae; phylum Streptophyta; class Magnoliopsida; order Asparagales; family Iridaceae; genus Iris; species Iris pallida. Next base: position 1,921,013 of record JANAVB010005397.1, on the reverse strand, counting down.
TGTGTTATTGGAGGTGATAGAGTCAAACTCGTCATTCATGCCTCCTTCCAGAAGATAGCATCTCTGGTCTTCATCACCTCATCATAGGTAAGCGGATCTGCTTCCACATGATAGGTGACAAAGTCATCTCCGAAATCTTTAGGTCACCTCGCTCGCTTAGCTGACGGCTCGGCGAGTTCTGGTGCAAGAGTTGTTCCATCAACAACAGCTTCTTCTTGGACTACTGGCTCGTATGAGATTTCAGTCTCATTAGTACCTACATCATTTTTCGGAATGTCCGAAAGAACAATTTTTTGTCTTTTGCGAACTTGTCTTCAAAGTTCAGCATCGCGAGATTGATAATATGATTGATTCAATATCAAGAAATCTCCGG